>CM029111.1:17299213-17736713 GCA_016859345.1 Istiophorus platypterus
GGGCTACAGTGTTTAAGGATTATGTACAACAACAAAGGCTGCAGTCCATTGGCATCCTAATGTCGCCGACCATTAAAAGTTAAGTTGGCTCAGTTACAGTTCATAAATATTTGAACCCCCGAATGTCTAGCAACTACGTTTCCTAAAAATACTAGTCTCGCATCCTAAACCTGTTAAGTCCTGGTGCTTGTGGCATCTGGGAAAAGAAAAATAAAACAAACAAAAAAACAGACACACGCTCACATACATTTCCAAAAACTACTTTTACATCACATGTCCATTACACATAAGCCTCCTTTCCCCCTCATTCTCGTCACAATGAACATGTTTGGGTTTAAGGTTTTTTTGTTTTTTTTTTTTGTTTTTTGTTTTTTTATTTTTACATGTCACTCACCAGAGGAATATATGCATGGCTAAGTGGTGGCCACTACATTCGGGACAAGGGTAAAACATTTTCTTTATTTTCAAAAGGTGCACACAAGTTATCTGTTGGTGGCTGTGCAGCCGTCCGGTCGGCGTGTGGAATGAAAATCAGCGGAGGGGCTGCAGGCGCAGGACACATGCAAAGACGTCTCGCCGCTAGTTACGTGGTTGGGGGAAAAAAACAAAACAAAACAAAAAAAAACAACTGGCGGGAAATCCATCTGGCGCTCAAAATCAAGGCTGGGTCGTGATACCAACAAGCCGCACTTCTTGGTATTACAAGTCATCCTTTCATGCATAAGCGTCCAGGTCTTCCAGCTTGAGCTCTGGCAAAAAAAACCCCAAAACAAAACACAAAAAAATCTTCCGGACCGGTGACTGGTCAGTGTAGTTCTCAGTCTCAGGTGAAGGTGCGTGTGTTTTTTCGTTTTCATCTCAGTATTTGTCAGGGTGCAGCGGCCGCCCATTCGTTCTGCATCATGGTCATCGTGGTCGGCGTTGGCGCCGTTATCGTGTGCCTGAGTGTCTGCCCTCCGGATGTATATTGATCTCTGTGCACCTGTGTGTGTGTGTGTGAGTGCGTGTGTGCGTGCTGTGTGCATCTGTGTCTGGAAAACCTCATCTGTCGGGCAGCCATGCCGCATACTTGGGGGGGGGGGGGGACTATAGGAAAGCACTCGGGTTTGCCCGTGGATCCTTCTGGTTCCTGTAGCGCACGGCGAGCCACACTCCCAGGATCTGTGAGCGTGAGGGAGAACACAGGGTTAGACCGAGGTTCAGCGTAATAAGACACTCTGATATGCTGTGAGGGGATGCAGGGATTTAAAACCGGTGGAAGCAGGAATCAGTTCATTCTGCCTTTGTTGGAATAACAGAAAAGTGTAATTTACTGACGTCTTCTCTGGAAACACAAGTTGTTTTATGTGTTCCGGACAAGGCGGAAAGAAGAAACATTACCCCTGCTGAGCTAATTTTATGTTCACACAAACTAAGATCCCCCTCTGTGCTACAATGTTAACGCAAAACCAGGAAAGCACACCGTTATGCAGGACAATGTACCGACATGGTTCTTTAGAAATGAGCAGAAGGACCTATGGCATAGAAAGAGAGACCAAGTGGGGACTGAAAGAACTGTGACTTGGCGCCTGTGTTTTACCCCACTCGACATGTTTCTGCTGCCGTTGGACTTTGTTGGCAGTGACAACAACACAGAGGAAGTCAAACAACTGCCCTCAGTATTTTCCGTCTCAGCAGCCGACGCCTGACAAGGTGATTAGCACCATTAAAGCAGGCGGATTTTCAGCGTTGCCTATTGTTCATGTAACGAGACAGGGCGACTCCACATCTGTATAATCACTGGAAATTGCTCTGCATTACTTGGTAAGATAAAACAATAGATTTATCAAAAGGGCGAAATCAGACGCTCACCAATAAACCAAAAGCTTCACAAGTCCCACTAAAACCCCTCGTGCAGAGTATAAATCCAGATTAAGTGTGTGTGCTGCGGTGTACCCTGTTGGGTTCTGCCTTTTTCATTTCCAAATATAATGTTACTAACAACAGACAACAAACACAATCTGCAATTCAGAATCATAGAAGATAAAGATCACAATCTATACATGGTACCCCTCCCTCCATCCTTAAAAACCACCAACCTTGCATTTACTGTACAAAAATTTGTGGGGAAAAAAAAATCCATTCTTGATATTGATCCATGATTCCCCCCCCACACACACACAAGTGGACTGCCTGTGTGCGCCACTTTCGGTCCATTTAGCGTTCCACCTTTACACTAACCTCACAAGACTTTCCAGACTTGTCACCGGTTGATTAAATGAGAGAATGACCAGAGGATGTGGGTTTGGGGACGGGACACTCACCTCCGTGAAACTGAAGAAGAGCCCGACGCCCCCGAGGATCTTCAGAGCCTCTGTTGCGTGATTCAGCATCTTATCCCCGCAGGTGTAACAGATTTTTTCCTTTTTGCATAACTGAAATAAAAACAAAAAAAACAAAAAATAAATAAATAAAAAAAGAAGAGAAGAAGAAGGAAGCAGAAGAAGAGGAAGAAGAAGAGAAGGCCTTTGGTCTTGAGCAGCGTGAGTCAACTGTTTGTGAGCAAAGACAGTATTAGCTACCAAAATCTATTCTGAGAGCTGCATAGCGTGGCCTACTTTTGACTGACTCTGGTTGAGGGAAACACCGTGCAGCTGGAAACACAGTTCAAAGCTGCAATATTTATATGATGCAAGAAAAATGGGTGAACATCTTATTCACAGCCCATATAATATGGACGTGGAACCAAAATATAGAGTTTAATTTTGCAGCAATTCCAGTGCACGCCTGTGCCGTAAAAGCAAGATTCCCATTAAATAAGTGTTTTTTTTTCTCATCCTGAAGGTTGTGATGTTGGAAAACATGATATTTAAGACTCACGGCCGGGCAGTTCTGCAGGTCCAGTTCATACTGTGCCCGGCTGCTGGTCACATTGTGCAGCCCACAGCAGTTCAGCTGGCTCTCCAGGTCTATCTTAGTCTTATTCTCCAGCATCCCCCAGGCAGAGTTCAGAAGCCCCTCCTGGGAATGCAAATGAGACAGACGGCGGTGGATAAATGACAAACCGGCATGCACTTGACAGCAGATATCTATGGAGACATCGGCGCATTCTGATTGATGTTAACAGTTGACATGGACGCCGCATGGGACGGTCCGCTCACCTGCTGCCCGCGGTTCATTGCCAAGCAAGAACAGGAAACGCCAAATTGGAACAAGAACACGATGAACAGGATCACCATGTACTGGGGGGGGGCAGAGGTCAAAGAGACAACAGTGCGAATGATAGGAAAGATATATACATTTTATCATATTGATGGATATGGATAATTATCAAAATATAAATTGAAAATAAGTTGAATTTCAACACGTCTCAGGCATCATGGACATGCTTCATGCAAACATGTTTGTTTACAAGAAAACTTACAAGACACCATTTAATTTTAAGTTCAAGGGCAATTTCAGATTAGGGGTGAATCCTAAATAAATCAAATAAAGGCTTGTCACTCAATTAAACAATCACTCAATTCTGAATCATTAACTTCACACTCTCTGCAACATTTGCAGATAAACAAAGCCACAGCAACAATGTCGACGTACGAGGGAGAGAAACATTACAAAGACGTCACAAATAGGGGGGTACTGCATGTCCAGATTTCCTATATTATTACTGATCAGTAAACATAACACTCCCATAAACTACGGGATGGTTCGGCTGCCCTCAGCTGGGTAACTATGGAAAAGACGTCTGTTCGTCTCGCTTCTCCAACTATATTATTATGTACTGAGGTGACAGTGTTACAATAAAAGCCTGATTTCCGATCGAACCCTGCTTCGCTGATTTCTGCTGAGATCATCGGCATCAGTTCAGAAGTCGTTTCCTCTCTTCGCTTTGCTGAATGTTCACCTCTTCGGCAGGAGCTGGAGATTTTGATTTGCGGTTAAAGGGGGCACTATGTGACCCCCCCCCCACACACACACAAAATGGATTGGTATTCTTAATATCCCTCTACCGACATTTGTGGCTCAGAGTTTTTATGGCCTACCATTCTAATTCGTCCCCCCTGCCTGCCCCAAAGGGGTCGATTATGAGCAGATGTCGAGCAGATGCAGTGGCTTTTTGCTTTTGCTCTCCTCTCGCCAGAGGGTTTATTTCATCTAAATGGAAAGACTCTTCGCTTCACGGACACCTGGCAAAAGTTTCTACAATTCGTAGAAAACATGGATGCAAGCAGAGATGCCTGAAGACGGAATAAGTTTCGTCTTTCTTTTGATCAGTTATTGGTTTCTTTTTGTTTGTTATTGCTTGGGTTTTTCTTGTTTCTATGTGTTGAATGATGGGTATGGCTGTGTTATTACTGTTATTATTTGTATATTGTAAATTATATTCATGTTTTTTTTGCCTGTAATCCTCATTTCATAAACATTTGATTAAGAAAAGAAAGACAAAAACAGTTGACGTTACACATGTCGGCTAACGTAAATTGATACTGGCAGTTGTAGTTACTTTTTACATGCCACATAAACATAAAAAAATAAAACACATAAATTATATAAAGGTGACAAATCGCTGCTGGTCTGGTTCCTATGGAAGACGAAGCAATGACTGAAAAAGGGATATAGGAGTAACGGCCACCCTGGTTCGAACTAACGTTGCCAAGACAGGCTTTTTTTGTGAGTCTAACATCGTGTTTTCAAACGGCGGAGATGGTTTGTAGAATTTGATATACATCCCTCTGCTGTTTAGCTGGCTCTAAAGATCCAAACATTTCTAAATCCCTGATGCTGTGTGACTGCTTTTTGCACTTTTTGCTCACCTTGTGCAGATTCCTGACTCTCCTCACAGTTGCTCATTTTAAATTTCCAACAATGTGTGTGTGTTTTGTCGCTCTGGTTTTGGCCCTAAACGCGTCAGCTGCATAACCCTATCGCTGTGACCTGAAAAGAGTGATTGTGCAGATGAGGTTTGACCCAAATGCAGAAGATACATTTGTTGTAAATTACTCATCCGTTTATTTATTTTTTTACGATGATTATCGAGATCGTTTAATCGCCTAGCTCCCCTGGAATAATCATCTGTGGCCTTGTGTGTTTTCAGCCCCAGCAGTGTGAAAGGATACGAAGAACAGCATCACTTGGTGGTGGTGTATTGCCCCGATGAGTCCCACGATGGCGATGAGCAGCAGGAAGAAGCCCACCGCAATGACCCCTCCGATGATGTGGATGCTGGAAACCAAGCCGAAGCCCTTCCCCCATGCTGCCACTCCGATCAGCAGCAGCCCGACCAGCTGTGGTGGGGAGCGCAAGGGGGAGGAAGTTAACGAGACAGTGTGGATCTGACAGAGCGGAGCTTATCACATGGTTAACAACAACAAAAAAAACAACAACAACAACAACAACAACAGCAGCACCAGCAGCACTTACCCCGTAAACAGCATTTAGGTCTTCTGCAGCTCTTTGCTCGTTTAAATTCAAGCGTATATAAATGATGCAGGTGATGCATAGTGACAATCACAGAGAGGAAGAAACAAGCCGAGTGAACGATATGGTTGTAATGTTAACACATCTTCACGTGGCCTGGGGTCATAAGACTGCTGGTCTCTGGAAAGTTTATTACAGTCGTTTTGATCATGTGAAAAAAAAATTGAAAACCACCAAGTTCATACTCAGTGTTTTCTTTGATCGCTTTCGTCGCAAACTACAAACAAAAGTTAAAAGAACTATCTGTTAAAACCTGTTATAATTCCTGAATAAATCACAGAGGTAATTTCCTTTGCTGTTTGGCTTTGTTGCAAACACTGGTCTTGCCTTTTTAATGGACTATTAATTTTACACTTTATCTTTTATGGGAACTTAAAAAAAAAAAAAAAAAAAAACAAAAAAAAAAAACAACATTTCAAAGCACAAACTTGTGTCATGAGATCTAACCTAAGGGGGGTAATGTGTTCCTGAGGGGAATCAGGACAGCAAATGATAATTATTGTCTTTATCCATTAGTCTCACAATTTTTTGGGGCATTTTTGCTGTAAGAATATATGAAACGATTACAGTCACAAAACTTTTTTTTCCAACTGAAAATTCATCAACGGTTCAAGCTCTAGGAGGAACTGCTTGTTCCTCTTGCCTTTTTTTTTTTTTTTTTTTTTTAGCATGTTGTCATTCACCGCCGCCTGTCCGGACTCTTATGTGACAACATGCTGCATCACGCTGGAGTCGGTGGCAGTGACGCAGCTGTCGGCATCATGATCGGTGACATGCACATACTCCACCTCTACTTTTCTGAGCTTCCTTTGGCACCAAGTTGACCAAGTATAACGAGCTCAGGCTCACACCGTGGGTGTGTGCTGTTTGTTACATGGATGAATTGTAACAAAGACAGCAGGTGATAGTAGGGTTCCTGCAGGTTCACCAAGTTAAATTTTTTGATTTTTTAATAACACATATAATAAATGTATTAGTTCTTTTACAATATTTTCGTCTATAGCATGAAAATAATTGCAGCAAGTAACTGTAGCTTATTCTGTCCCAGCTGGTTTTAAATCCATAAATCCAGCAGGGAAAGAATAAGCTACAATTACTTGTTATCATATCACATTTCCAGGAGCATAACAATAATTCATAATGATAGGATCAATTAAATTGATGTGACCTGGACCCAGAGAAGCAGCAGAAAATGGATGAGAAGATTAACCTATTAAAAATTACTCTTTTTTAGATCTGCAACAATTGGTCAATTAGTCCGTCAAATGAAAATTGAGCTGCAATTATTTCTGGGAATCAGTTGTTTCAGACATTTTCAAGCAAAAATGCTGCCAAATGTAAAGAACTTTGTGAACTGCAATGAAGTTTTGGAGTGATGAACGGACAAGAAAAACGTAAAAAAGAGAATAGACTTTTAAAAAGTAAATTCAAGACTTTTTAATAGCTTTTTTTTGGAGAAAACTGAATTCTGTGCTTTTAAGGCTTTTCAAAACATTACAAGAGTAAAATTCAGACTCTGAATGCAGTTTTTTTTTATGTCTAACCTAAACTTTGATTACATTATGACTGCTAAAAGCAGGACAAACAGACACATTCACTTTCTATTTCAGCTGACTCTAAACAGTGATTATAAGCTTAGAAATGTGCAATTTTTTTTTTAATCCTGCACCAACATTTATGCTTTATACAAAACCCTGGATAAAAGTATCATGCCACAGTATTACAACTGTAACTAACATTTATCTCCATTGTTGATTAATCTCAAGATACCAGGTGACGACTTCACATGGATTTTTTAAATTAAGCAGGAGTTAAAAAGACAAGAAAATTCAGTTTACTATAATAAAAGACAAAGAAAAGCAGCAAACAGAACTTAGAACCATCAAAAGTTTGGTATTTTAGCTCAGATGTTACTATATGATTAAATATACATTAAAGAATAAGACAGATCAGTTAAGCATTAATGCACTGTTGCTCACTGTCAAGCATCAACCAATGATACTAAACACAACGGGGTAAACAAATCGGTTAAACTAGGCCACAGTGACAACATTTAAGACTTTTCAGGATGTGCAGATTGCTTGACTTCAGCTGTTCTGGTGTTTTATTTAGGTGCCTTTTGAGGCTTGGACATATTTCTGATATTCTGACCACCTCATTCACGTGCAGTACCGAGCAAAAGTTTACGGCAGGTCAGATGTTTAGATTCTTTTCCAATGTGAAAAGACCATCAGGGAGGCGTCCGATTGGTTCCCAGTACATTCTACAGAATGAAATGAGCGCAAACAAACAACTACAGTCATAAAGAACTATTCTCAGAGACTAAAAGAACAAGGAGTCCTAAAACAAATGGACTATGATCAATATATTGAAATTACTTAGTTTTTTGGTTTATTGCACTTTTTATTTAGTTAAGTGATGAAGAAAAGCGATTCACGATATTTGAAAGCATCCTCGCGTTAGTTTTAAGAGTTTCTGCAGAGTTTGGTAAATAAAATTAAGAATTTGAATTTTAATACTACCATGTAAGCAATTCAGAACCTGTTACACAGTCATAAAGACCAAAGATATCAGTTCAACCTATTAGGGGAAATACGGCGTTGAATTATTTACCAAGTGCAAAAATTTACTGACGTATATTTCACTCCTCACAAACTTTATATAACAATAATTCGTCACAGTACCTCTGATTAATAATTAAATATAACGGCGGGTAATGGATGGAAGGTTTAACCATTTAAAAAAAAATCATCTATGCACTGGAGATTTTCCAGAGAGAAAGATCACATTAAAAAAAAAAATCATAACTAATATTACATTTAACATCATTTTAACAACATCTGACATTTAATTCCTGTCTCACAGTCAGACTGAACTACAAGACCTAGAATTATTTACCAAGTACGATTACAATGTGAAAGAAATGTCAGTTCATTTACATTATTTCCCCTTTTTTGTCATTATTTCCTGCCATATTGCTAACAATGCAATAATCATCAAACACAGCCGAATAAGCAGCAGAACATAGATAGAGGGATTAACTGATAAAAATTTATATATATATAAAGTTTCAATTATTGGTTAAAGGTCAGAGATCTAGAACAACGGAACGGGGGATTTTCAACCCAGGATTTGCTAAAATCCCCGGCAAAATATCTTATATTACTGCCTACAATATGCTACGAAAAAATCTTTTAAGTGAGTTTAAAATGCGTTTAGATTTCATTTTTTAGACTTTTCAAGACCCGCAGATAATCTCTTTTACTGTCTAGAACGTTTGCACGGTAATGTATATGAAGGAGGGCAAAAAAGCAGTGGATCTCATTAGTACGGAGGCTTCCAAACCTCTGATCACGGTTTAAACACCAGTTTACAGGGGAGCTAATATAAGCCGAGCTGAAGCCACATACACAGACACACCCACACAGCAGCTGATTAAATCCTTTTGTGACAGACCCGGGTCGATGATAAGGGAGAGGACGTGGAAGATGAGCCATTCAAGCATGTCAGTTTCACGTCTTAGGTCAGCTGGCCTCCCGGCTAATGGGATGGCAGCATAATGGCGATAGCTAACAGGCTAAAGCGCCAGGACTGCTACTCTCTACGTTACTGTCCTGCCAGCTAACGTACGCAACTAAACGGCAGCCTTTCTATGTGCTACTACCAGGACAGAGTACGTACCGTTTATTACCTGCGGAGCGAAAACAGAGGCATGCGAGGCAAAAGAAGGAGCCGTCAGTAACATCCACGCTAACGCTGCGCTAACTAGCGTTAGCCCAAGCTAACGTTGCTAGCTGAAACTTAGCATGATGATCCATTTTGTTCACTCACCATGTAAACCACATTCAGAGAACAGAGTGCGTTTTTGGAACAGGTGAAACCCCCGCAGACCATATTCGAAATATCCTCTATCGACGGAGGCAGGTTAAGAATAATACTTATTTTTTAAGTTAAAAACAAAACAAAACAGAGATCGGTGTTCTCCGGCTCCAGGCAGCTACTGAGTCTGGACTCCGGTGTTTTTGCTCAGCGGAGAACGCGTAATAGATTACGTCAGCGGCGCTGACAGCGTTACGCGTGACGTCAGGGCGTGATCACGTCAGCGCTCGTCGGTATTAAAAGCCTGCTACTGTATTCAAAAAAAAAAATAGTAATAACAACAACAGCAATAATAACAACAATAGTAATAAATATTAATAATCATCACAATAATCATAATACAGTTAATAAATAATAATAATTTGTGTCTCTCTGTAGTTGTTTAGTGGTCATTTTGCATCTATTGATAGCCATTATGCATCTCATTGTAGACCAATTGTGGTTTAGTCACTTGATTGACTTTCTAGCTTGATATATTAACGTGCCTTTAGAGCAAGAGGTTCTGACTCAAGGGCCCTCTGACCCTTCGGGCCCCTGGATGTATTCAGTGGTCGATCCATGTACAGAGGTATTATCAGAAAATCTAGTCTATCAAAAATATCAAAAGTTAAAGAACATGTTCTGTTGTTAAAAGGGCCTTTGTAAGAGATTGTTGATGCTTATTTACTTATCCAGTACATGTACCTCAAAATTAAGTGCAGTACTTCAGTTAATGTACTCAGTTAATTTCCGACAATGAAAACATGGATATTAGATTGAAAATCTTTTATTTTCAAATAAGCTGCGAGAGGTGTCTGAAAAGGCTGCATGGATACCAGCTCTCCCTTTCTGAAATATCCACATTTAGAGCTTTAACAACGGATCACAAGTCTCTCTATACGTCACTGAGAAGTAGGAGTGGGCGGATTGATCCCCAGAGTAATCAATACTACTGACACAAAATTGGTTTAAGTATTGAATTCTAGTGTCAATGGGACTTATGCCAAAATAAAATGGATCCATCACATGTGGGATCACATCATGGGCAGCTTATATTAGAGCGGTCATATTCGCATCTCTGGTGCTGTTGTGTGCAGAGTGACGACCTCTTTTAGTTCTGAGCCTACACACCATGAATATTAGTTGTTTACCATTAAAAACTGACCTTGTGTCTATCTATCTATCTATCTATCTATCTATCTATCTATCTATCTATCTATCTATCTATCTATCTATCTATCTATCTATCTATCTATCTATCTATCTATCCATCCATCCATCCATCCATCCATCCATCCATCCATCTACATCATTAGCTTAAAATGTTGTCAGCTGATGGTGTTGGGCGGCAGTGATGGAGGAAGTACTCAGACCCTCTGCTCAAGTAAAAGTACAATTGGAAAAAGATAGTTCAAGGCTTAATGTTTCTTTTTTTAATGTGAAATGTTAACCTTCAAAGTGACAAAGTGTGGTTGATACTGTCTGATAATGCTGTCTGATAAACCTGGTTGAGTAAAAAGAGCAACGTTCCCCTCTGAACTGCAGCGAGGTAGAGGTAAAAATTAGGAAACACTCAAATATGGTGCAGCGCTTCAATCAACCCACTTGGTTACTTCCCACCACTGTTGGCTGCTGATGTTCTGCCGGGGACTGTATGGTTTGTTTGGTGGGTTGTCCTGAGAGTTGCAGTTTTATTTTCTGCGCTCATGGCAATATTCACAAAAGTTCAGTTCCTCAGAGCTACTGCTGTGGTGGAAGTCAGTGTTTCTCAGAATAATAAAAGTAAACACCAGGAACAAGTTTCTCTCTTTCAAAGAGACATGATGAAAAAAATGATGATCGAGAGTGACGGGACTGAGTTGTAAAAAAATACTTGAGTACAATAATACTCCCACATTCATACTTTTACTGAAGCAAAAGCATTATGAGCAACTGGTCATTCTGATAGAGAACTGGCCTTTGATATTAACATGTGTTATATTATTAAACCCAGGAGCTAGTTTATTCAGTTGGGTTTAGTCCAGTGGCTCTCAATCTAGGGCTCAGGACCCCCTGAAGCGTCACACTATAAATCTGGGGGGCCATGAGAGGATTAATGGTGGAAGAAAGAAGGGGAAAAATCGCTGTGTAACATGAATTTTAAACTTTGATTTGCTTTTTGAAATATTAGCCAATTCAATAATTTCAACAGTTATTAAACCAAACCATGTCAGAAGTTTAGAGGAGGAATGTCTTGTTGAAAGAATTGAATACATCTGAAGGTTTACAGAAGGCCCCGACTGGACACTGATTTTTATTTTTGGGGGGGGGGTCACAAGCCCAAATCAAAGGGACTCACTGGTTTAACATGTTGAAACACATTGTATTCTATGAGCCTATCACATTTTGTTTTATGTAAAATCATCATTTGCAAAAAAGTAACTAATATCAATATTTTTCATATGTGTAGTGCATATTTACAATCTATATTTTTGTCATCCTTATTGTTCACGTGTAAATCCACTATATTACCCAATTCTGTACAGAGGACATCTATTTTATGTCTCTCCGTTCAGGGGGAGGGATCCCTCCTCTGTTGCTCTGAGTTTTCCTTTTTTTTTACTTTGTTAAGAGGTTTTTCCTTAACTGATCCAATGGTCTAAAGACTGAGGGTCTTGTATATCTGTACAGAGTGTTAAGCACCTTGAGGTAAATTGATGATTTTTGTATAAATAAAATCTGACCGGTTGCTATAGATGTCAGATAAATGTAGTGGGGTATACAGAGAGTATATCTCCCTCTGAAAAATAGTGGATGGAAATTTAAAAAGCTGCTGATAATGCAAATACTAATACAAGTACAAGCACCTCAAGTACCTCAGAAGTGACACTAATGATCGAGCTAGTTGGAGCCAGCTATGGTCAGTTCACCTAAGAGAGGGATGTCTCCTGTGAGACGACCCAGTGGGTTTACAACAACACAGCCTGATTCCTACTGATGTTGAGTCAAAGCATCGTCGATACTGGGCCTCCACTGGAATACTCATAGCTTAGGTGCATTTTGTCACGGGTATGAAAACTGAAAATACAGGGGACAGTGTAAAATCAACTTCCTGACTGCAGTGGATATTTGATCATGTGGGCCAACCTGTAAAAAAAAAAAAAATGTGTATAATTCCAAAAAAACCAGAGTGCCAGCTCTAACCTGGAGTCAACTGCAGTAAAACACATCAGCTGTCATAACAGTGTTGCAGATGATGATTTTTTTTATGTGTATTTTTTTTCCTTTACTCATAGCAGTTGTGAAACTTCAGTAGCATGATCACAATAGCAACTGCCTGGGCCGAGGGTGCAGAACATGGTTTGAAATCAGGAAGTGAATTAAGTACGACTCAAACCTGCAAAAGGAAACTGAGACACGCATGGGCTGACTTTGTGGTCTAGAGAGAGAGAGAGAGACAGAGAGACAGAAACAGAGACAGTGACAGAGACAGAGAGACAGACGCTACTTGTTTTTCCTCTGCCTCTGTGCCTGAGGGTTCGAGCTCGTCTCGTGGGGACTAAAAAGACAAGCTGGGGTTCAAATGGGCCGGAGTGAGCGCCTGGCCTCAGCTCCGCAACGGGTCCCTGCATCAGGATGAACGGCAGCAGCAAGTCGGCGAACTCCGCTATGGTGAGAGCGGAGATCAAGAGGCACGAATCCCTCCAGAGCGCGATCAACAGGTTGGCCAAGCAGCTGGAGCGGGTGGAGGATCAGCAGCTGTGCTCGGGCCTCAAGGTTTACCTCCACAGTATTAAAGGTAAGCTCACATCCCTTTGGCTTGGGGGCTCTTGTGACTAACTGTTGTTGGCTGAATATGCAGGAGGGAAGGAAGGAGTGTGTTACCAGTACAGGTAAGAACTCATTAGAATGTGGCTCACGGTCTGGCCTTCAGTCAGTTTCTTGACATGACAAACAAGAAAAATAAGCAGGAAGCTGTATCGTCAGATTTTTGTTTCACACCAAATCTTTCTTGTCAGCATTAGGCTAGGATTGTGGGGCAATGCAGTATCGCAGGCGACGATCTGTTCCTCTGAGCTTCCTGTGTTGGTTGTTTTGAGTCAGGTTTTTGTTGTTTTTTTTTTCCCTCAGGGAAGAGCTCCTCGGTCGTTGTTCATTCTCATTCTCGTTTCACTCAGAGTGCAAAACAAACAAATAAACAAAAAAAAACCTGACCTCTTGGCAGCTGCCGTCTGGTGGCATATTTATTTGTCAGTCACAGCCTCTGGATACGTCTGATAGCAACATCCCTCGGCAGCCACCATCGCCATGGCAGCAGGATGAGACCAGTTGCGTGGCCTACTTCCTGTCTATTGAATCTGCAACCGCCCTCAAAGCCACTTCCTTTCAGGCGAATGGGGCTTTTACATGTGAGGCCGATGGGGAGTTTAAAATCATTTCCTCATATGTCTACATCCCACTGTTTCCTGTGAATGTGAGCTTGTTACAGTTAAATTCTTCATCTTTATCTGTTACTGTTTCTTTATGGTTTTTTTTGCGTCAAGGCGGCATCACTGAGGGGAGGAACTACTCAGAACCTTTACCTGAGTAAAAGCCACCATACCACAGTATTAAAATACTCGTGAAATACTGCAGAAGCTCTGGCTGCATGCAGATTTGTACTTGAAAAATGTAAAAGCACATTAGTTTTACCTGCACCAGCAAAATGCTCTTAAACTATCAAAGGTCAAGTATTAATTATGAAAAATGGGTCATTTCAAAGTGTTAAATTATTATTATCATTATACAGTTTTTAAATAAGTGGAAAATAACTTAGTACATTTACTCAGGTACTTTACATAAATACAATCCTGAGGTACTTGTACCATTTAACACTACCTGATGCTTCAGCTCCACCAGATTTCAGAGAGAGATGTACTTTTTAATCCTCTACATTTATCCGACAGCTGTAGCTGCTACACTCCATGGGTTATGATTCCACATTAAAAACATTTAATAAGCTTTTAAAAATTTTAATACGTTCTCAAATATTACACCAGTAGTTCCGGAGCCCTATCAACTTTCCGCTCATGACAGAAAAGCTGATGTATGTTTCAGAGCTATTTGAAGTTCCGCTGAAGAAACATGTCGCCACTAAACTAAACACAGATGGTTTCACTCTGTCCAATATTTCACAAAAAACAGCGAAGCGTCGGGTGTCAAAAAGATCAATTTAATTAGTGAAGAGGGAAATTTTTGTCTCTCCCATTATTTATCTCCTGGCCCCTAAGATTTATCTGGTGACCCACTGGATTGTCCTGGCCCCTTTTTTGGGAACCACCACTTTAAAGTAGAAAGCAGCTCCACCATGAGCAGCTACAACTGCAAAAATGCTCTTTACATATTTATTGTATCAGTCTTACCGGTCCAATAATGTCAAATAACAAAAAAATCAGTCACTCTGGAATTTTACTGAAGATAAAATACTTTGTTAGTACATTTAGCTGATGATACTTTTTATTTTTACTCAGGTAAGATTTTAAATGCAAGACTTTTAATTGTCATGTAGGATTTTTCACTGTAGTATTTCATTATTAATTTTTATTACTTAAACAAACGATCTGAGTAACACTTCCAGTTGTTAGGGGCAGCAAGCTAAAGATGTTTTATTTTCCTTCTTTTGTTTGAATCAGGATCAATTTACAACTTTATAATTCTCATTAGTGCATGATGACCTCGTGCACAGTAGATCCTATAGTAGAATGTAACTATGTACAGTTATTCAGGTACTGCAATTAAGTACAGTTTGTTTCAATTCAAATTACACTGTTTATATCAGACTTGTGGGAGGCTCCATGGCAATTAAAAGATAAACAGGGCCCATATAATAAAAACACTCCAGTTCATCCTCATATCATTTGTATAGTCTCTCTCTCCGGCCTATTCTGAGCCTGGATGTGGACTGGGTGCAGGTCTTAATCAGGCTGGTAAAAAGCCTCTGTGATGCGAAACTGAGCATCAGACGTGTCAGAAGTGTCTCTCACGCAGGGACATAAACAGTTGACTCTCACTATGTCAGCAACACCTCCCTGCATCAGTGTGTAGCCACAACGGACCCCCTGTAGCTGCTCATAGCTATCTAGCCACACATAACTAAAACATAGCCGCATAGCTACATGTGGCTATGTGTAGCCACACATAGCCCCACGTAGCTACACATAGCTACACATAGCCACATTGCTACACTCAGGTGTGCAAAAGGCTCTAAATTATGAGCATTTAACTTTGACAGAACCATTGAGTTTACCACACAGTCCTCGTGTGTGAGAAGTAAAACTAAGAAAAATGACTTCCTTACTCTCTCCTCCCAAGGAACTATTATGACATTTCTCCTTTTGGTATCAAGTTTAATGTCGTCATCTCGGCAGCACTGTGAGCACACCTTCAGCTACCGCTGCAGCCATCACATTTCTGACAAGATAACCTGTGTTACAGCCACACACACATTCACCTCCTGTGAAATATTCTGTGCAATAGCAGTATATCATTTGCAATATATTTATATAAGATGGTAAATACTATATCTCTTTTTGTTTATTCTATAGCACTTTTTCTCTGTCATCAAATAACTTTTATGCCTCTACATATTTATGTCTTAGTTTCATTTTATGTCTTAGCCAGTGCAATGTAATTTCATTCTGCTATGTGGTTGTCTGATGGGTTGTCTGAATGAGACAAAAGGGAATCTGAATATGGATCTGGAAAACCTCTAGCAAACAATTACAGGCATCGTTTTTCATAATTAATTCCTTCAAAGGCTGTGGATGCTTGAATAGAAACACATGAATAAGGTGGAGATTTGGCCTCAGTATCTTGCAACTTTTTTCTTTAGAGAATGAACACACGCATGCACACACATATCATTCCATGTTTTCTTTTAAAGCTGAGTTGACTGTCAGTGGCAAGAACAAACACCTCCAACATTGTTGGCGGGGTTCTTTCCCAGCGCTTTGGAACAAATACCAACAAGGGCAATAGGTCTGTAATTATCCAGCCTTGTCCTTAATCACACTAGCTACTGACAATACAGTGGTGATGGAGTCTGGAAGGACAGCGTAAAACCAGTGAAACACACAGAGGACAAAACCTACATCAGGCTCTCTTTAGACACTCTGCGGAAATATGATCCATACCACAGGCCTTATTATCGTCTAGCATCATAAACATCACCTGACTATGTTTTCAGAGCTGAATTCCTTTTTAACACATTTGAATAAAATTACGATAGCACCTCTGATATTCTGTCTGGGCCACAGGCATCGTCTTTGTTATTAGTATTTTATTTGAGTTTTTTCATTCAATGCTACTTTCTACTCCACTACACTTATTTAACGGTTTTCGTTACTGGCTGTTTTATGGTTTAAGATCATACACATCAAACATACTGTATCCTGTAAAATCTGCTTGATTTTTATAGATTAAACTATATTGAGCCAAAATTATTGGGATAAATACAATATCAAAAATACAATAAAATCCCACTGGCTGTGACTGAATGACCTTATAGCAGAAAAAGGACGAAGAAACTGTATTTTATATGGATCAGTCACTTCTGCCTGAAACCTATTCAGCAGATCATTAATATATACTGGATATAATCTAGTAAAGTACATGTACCTCATTACTTGAACACAGCACCTACTTAGTTACCTTACATCACTGCTAAGGTCAAACTGGGTGGATCAGACACCTTTCAAAATTACCAACTAAAGCTTTTGATTTCATCATTTCTATTCATTAGCCTGTAACTCTCGTCCCAACCTTTGCGAACAGAAGGCCAGTCGGCTCCCCGGTGAGTTCTGGTGAGCTCTGAGGCCTCTTCAGGATCCGTCGGATCTGGACTCGCTCTGGGAGGGAGTTGAGGATCAAAAGAAAGAGAGTGCATCTTCTCGGGGGGGCTGGATCTTGTGAGCACAGGGTTCTAACAAGAGAGCCACCTCTCTCTTTCTTTTTTTTTAATTAATAAGTGAGTGGGATGTGGTCTGAAAAAAATAGATAGAGAGGAGGGAAACGAGGGGGTGAGGTGGTCACCATGAGCTAAATGATGACATTTTAATGTGACTGGTGTAGTGTGCACTGCAGCATGGCAGCAGAATGAGAGGTTTGGGGTGGGGGGGTAATATAGAGAGGACAGCTCCTGGTGAAGGAGAAATGAAAAATCAGCCAGCATGACCACTGCCCTTGGCCACTGTCCATCTGACAGAGGCCTTCCAGGGGAGTGAGAGCATGTGTGGCTGCTTGTCTGTGTGTGTGTGTGGTTGGCGGCAGCTTTGCCTGTATGCATGCATGTGTGAGATGGTGTGTGTTTCTAAAAAGTGTGCGCCTGAGGACCAGCCTGATTTTCTGCATTGTGTTATGTGGGGGTCTATTTCACAGTAATTAGATTCACCATGACCTCACGTGCACTCGACCCCCGTGCAGGCTTGTCAGCCCCCCCCCCCCACCTTGTTTAAAAAATTGATATTACACACGCATAGCATCACTACCCCCCCTCCCTTGAAAATGTGCTCGGATTTTTTTTTAAAAGCAGCTTTTCCTGTCTGAGGCTTTTTATTCACGACTCTTCCCGCACGGCTGTGCCCCCCCTCCCCTTCAGCCAAGGGGCGGTTGTCAGAGGTCTTTTGTATTCAGTGCGAGTAGTTATTGCCCTCTCACTGGCTGGGGGGGGGGGCAGAGCAGGTGGACAGTCAGATCGTGTTTTATGGGATGATGGCGGGAGGCTGAGATCTGCTGCACTGTGGGTAGAAGCTTCCTCTGATTCCACATCAAGGACCTTCTCTTTTCTTTTTTTTCTTTCTTTAATCAGAGAGTAATTAACACGAAATTACACCCGGTAATAATTCAAGTGGTGGATGTGTAATCAGTGTTTGCTGCAGAGCTTCTGTTGTTGCACACAGCACAACACAACTGCAGCAGCTCCTCTTGTAATTTTTGTTGAGAACGACTCAGTTAATCTATGTACCAGTTAAGAGAAAACTATTCTGATGATTGAATGATCATTTTTAGTAAATTTGCAAGAAAAAAAAACATTTTACGGTTCCAGCTTCTCAAATGTGGGAATTTTCTCCTTTTTTCTTCTTTGTCTTACATGATGGTATATGGAACATTTTTGCAGTTGAACTGTTGCTCATACTAAATCTGAGATTTGATGTCACTAAGTTTGGCAATGGGAAATTTTTATGGCCTTTTTTTTTTTTTTACTATTTTCTGATGTTTTGAAATTAGTTGGTTGATCAAGGAAACAATCTGCATATTCACTGATAATGAAAGTAACTACATTTTAACGCTGCACAATTCCTGGTGTAAACAGGGCCAATCTAATAGTATGGATAGGACACATTTTTCCACGTAGTTCATGATTAGGACAAATTGCAATGCTACATTTAAATGGAGTTTGTTGTATTCAGACGAATATAGGAATACATGTGTTTAATTTCCTTTGCCCTCAGTGGCTCAGCTCCTGATGTCCAATACGCTCTCATTCTCTCATGCTATTGCTGGGTTCATGCTGTGAGCCCAGGAGCTTACCCACTTCTGCTAATGAACACACGCTGTAGAAGGCAATAGACTGCAGATCAATAGACTCACAGGAAATCTTTTTTCACATGCACCACACACACGCACTCACACACACACACAAACACACTCACACACACACACACACAAACACACAGAAAGACCATTTTGACAGAGATCCTGGGAACGATTGTGATACAGAATGTACCACAGGAGGAGGTGGAGGAAGAGGAAGGAAGGACATGGAGGAGATGGTTGTGCCACCAGAGCCAGGAAGATTGTAACACCTTAGCAACAAACAAGCCAAGCCTCCTACTGAGGAGGAGTCTCACAGACACACACACACACACACACACACACACATAGAAAAACCAACACAGACAGCTGAAGACAGATGGATGATCTGGATGAAACCAGCAGCTGTAAAAATGAAACACTTTGGAAAGATAACATACACCCTGGTTCAACGTCTTCCTTTCCTCTACAAACACGTATCCATCTTTTTTCTTCTCTTTTTCCTTTTTTCCCGTTTGTCATTCCTGACCAACCCCACTTGCCCCCCCTTCTCCCCTCTCCCTCGCAACTGATCTCTTCCCCTACGCCCCCCCCCCCCATCATTTAGCAGGTCCAGCTTGTAAGTATGTGCACTGCTGCTTTACCACCAGCCGTTACTCGCTGCCCCCCCCCCAATCTTCCTCCTCCTCCTCCTCCTCCTCCTCCTCTCTACTCTCTCGAGAAAGATGGAGGGGAGGGGACGATGGGGATGGGGAGGGAAGAGCAATAAAGAGCGGGGACCGGGAAGAGTCTGAGAGGAGCGGGAGGATGAAAACAGAGAGAGAGGGAGGGAGGAAATAAAAGAGGGAAAAGCGGAGAAGCGGGGTCCTGATGCGTTGCATAGACCGAGCGTCGGAACAAGGAGGGGCACGTAGAGGGAGGGACGTCGGAGAACCCTAACGGCGCGTTAGTGGAAGCGCGAGAGGGGAGCGCGGAGTGCGCGGAGCCACGAGCTGTGCGGAGGAGATGCGCGTGTGTGTGCGTGCGCGCGCGCGCGCGGGAGTGTGTGATGCGCTCTGGACCCGTTGAACCTGCGCGACGGTGTCTCTATCGGGAAACGAAAAGAAGAAGAAGAGGGAGCCTGAGAGGCTGCGTCTGAGCGCTGCTGGCGTGCCCGACGCCTGATGCGCGCAGAGGACGCAGGGCGGCCCGGGAGACGGCGAGAAGAGGAAGAAGAAGAAGAGGGGCGTGATGGCCGGACGCGCCCTGGGCTCGGTCACGCATCTCCGGGTATCCCGTCGGCGTCTCCTCCCCATCCCGCTCCAGCGTCCCCCGTCGGTGTCCTTTTCCGCCCGCGCGTCCCCCGCGAGGCTGCCCTGCCTTCCTGCCTCCCCTCTCTGAGCGGACGCCGCTGCTGTCATAACACACGTGCGGCTTTGCGATGAGCAGCCCGTGATCTGGTGCCGGACCGCGCCAGGGGGCCCCGGGTTCCGCCACCGCGCCACGCAGCCTCAGGTTGACACCGGTGGATCTTTGAAGGGACTCACCTTGTCACCTCTCGTTCCTGATGACGTAGGATGCGGGACAGGTTTTTCTTCTGAACTGAATCAAGATTTTTATTTTGCCTTGAGGGAAGAGGAGGATGATGGACTGAGCAACATATAGGATGGAGGGGGGTTTTATGCTGCTCATAGAAATAAGGTCAAGTAAATAATTACCATCAGGGATGAGGCATCGGGCGCCATAATGAAGATTTATTTGTCTCAGCAGCTGCACAGATATGCAGAGGACAGATTTTAATTGGGTGCTCTCTGGGAACAAAAGAGCTGCTTGGATTGCATGATTTCTTCCCTGTTTGCCGGAGGAAATTAAAAGTACAGCCGTCGAAGAGCGAAAAAATTCTGACTGACATTAAAATCCGAAAACAAAGAAATTGGGATTTTGGGGGATGGATGAAACCAACGGCCCCTCTGCTGTTGTATCTCTCAAGGAGAAACTTAATCTCCCTGTAAGTTTTTTGTCTCGGCCGTGCCATCGGATTCTTTCACATCCCCAACACAGTGGCAAACCGTCAGTTGTTCATGTCAGTCCCTCTGGTTTCGTTCATCTGCCGTGAGCCCACCGAAGCCTGACCCCATGAGCGGAGGCGGCACCCTGCAGCAACGCACGACCTACCTCATCTCCCTCACCCTGGTCAAGGTAGAGGCGGTGGAGGGGGATGGAGGGGAGGCCAAGAACAGCACTCGGGGGAAGGAGGAGGTGGAGGCTGGGCCAGGAGGACGAGCAGGGGGGGAGGTCGGGGCGGAGGCCGGAGGTGGAGCCCCTGCACAGGCCGAGAATGGAGCTGGGTTGGGTTTAGGGCCACCGCCGCCGCAAGGAGCTGAAGATGCTGCTGCTGCTTCTGCTGCGAAGGGCGGGAAGTCAACTGAAGATCTCAAAGATGGAGAGAAGAAACCACAAAGTCCTTTGGAAGATGAGTTACCATCCACTGCTGATGCCCCGAGAAAAGGGGGAGAAAAGCCACCGGGCGACCTCCTGATCCCCTCACCTGCTGAGAGGAAGAAGATTCAGAAGACAAAGTCCGTGGAAACGGACTTAATCAGAGTTGAGAAGATGCTTCCCACACTGGAGGCGAAGCAATGCAGGTCGCCGTCACTCATGACGACACCAACGGCGGAGGTGGGTGCCGAGCCCAGCCGCACCCCGACCAGGGCCAGCCTCCCTATCCGTCCGGCAGGACAGCGGCCCGTGAGCCTGCTGAAGTCCCACAGCAGCGTGGCCACCCGGGGCCGTGACTCCAGGGATGGCAGAGAGCGCAGCCCTACCTCGGCCCAGAGCCTGGACCGCAAAGACTGCCGCATGCCCACGCGCTCCCCGGGGCCCTGCAGGGCCTCATGGGCTGAGGCGAGCAGGCCTGAAGGGTGGAGGGACCTGCGGGACGAGGTAACAGCTGGGACACCTCCGGAGATCGGAGGCGGCGTGGCCGCGGTGATGAGAGACATCCCCAGGAAGGAGAGGCTAAAGACGGGCTCCTCCTCCCTACCTGCACCCGCCACCCAGGCCCCCAAACCAACACGCAAAGGCAAAAGCCGCACGCTGGATAACAGCGACCTGAACAGCCTCTCCGAGGACCTGGGCCTGGCCAGGGAGGCCCAGCAGGCCCAGCAGGGCCAGCGGGGCTCCGCGAAGGACAGGAAGATGCTCAAGTTCATCAGTGGCATCTTCACAAAGAGCAGTGCCGGGGCGGCCGGGTTGTCCTCCATGGCACCTCCTGTCTATATACAGAGGGACTCGAGTGAGGAGGAAGGTAGGGGGTAATGAACCCACACAGACACACACACATACAGCCAAACATGACTGTCACGTCCTGAACTCCAAATCAAGCCTTTCGCGTTGACCACATCCCTGACAGGACTGTCAGAGCCAGGCCTGTCTTCAGCTCTTTGCCAAAACGATTATCAGAGAGCAGCCACCTCATCTGTGCACAGGCATCCATTTCAAATGAGTCGGGCGGGGTGGGCTAGGGTGGGCTGGGGTTGGGAGGGGGTTGATCTTTCTGTGGAACATCACACGGCACATATTTACAGGCCGTAATGCCGTCATGTGCCAGGACACATTTTCACCCCCGACGCCTGCAAATTGATGACAGATGAAGTTCTTTGATGTGAGGACTGACAATAGAATCGTCGTTGGACAGTCTTAATCTAATTCTACCCTCAGAGAGAAGGGGGGCTGATTTCACACAACTGGAGGGGTAATCTCTGAACCCCCCCCACACACACGCACACGCACACATACACATACAGTCACACACACACTTAAGCAGCATTCCCAGCATGGGGTTTAAATCTCATAATGAAGCCAAAGGGGAGAAGGAGCTGGCGGGATGAGCGCAGATGGATTGCACTGCTCTGGTTGATTTCTTGCCTCGGCTCTTATTTCCATAAAGCTGAAATGGTTGGGGAAAAAAAAAGATGTGGGGGGCGGGTGGGGGCGGTGGGGGGTAAGATTTTGGGGGGGGACATGACATGAGGCGGTATTTGTTCCCCCACGTCAGAAAAAAAGGGAAGCGTGGATCAAGAACATTTCTAATCCTGTCTTTGATATTCCACCCACTACATGTTCTATCACTATATGGAGCAGCCCCCCCCCACACGCACACAAACACACACATATATACACCCGCCGCCCCCACCTCCCCTGACACTCTTATCTTTGTCTGTCAAAGAATTTAATGTAAATTTGTGTCAAAAAAATTCACGAGGCGTTTTTAACGTTCGCTCCTGGACTCCTGGTTGTGAGTGTGTGTGTGTGTGTGTGTGTGTGTGAGTGTGTATGTCGTCAGCTGCAACAATACAACAGTGCATGTCTTTCACAAACACATTTTCTCAAAGAAAGAGCGAGTGTCATCATGTGGGGATGAGCGAGTATGTGTGTGTGTGTGTGTGTGTGCGTGTGTGTGTGTGTGGTTTTTTTATGTATTCATTCACTCATTGTGCATTCACACTGTCACACATGCACACTGTGGATTCACTCAAGTAGTGAGACTAGCTCCGCCGACTGCACACACACATGCACACACACATACACACACACATGCACGCACGCACGCACGCACACACTCAGGGCAGGAGGAAGTGTTGCCATGGCAACCGGCAGGACTGCTGCTTCTGCTGCTGCTGCTGCTACAGAGGCAGAACCTGATGAAACAGAGGGGTGGCGGAGGTGGCGGAGGCGTGGAGTGTACGTGTTTGCATGTCCTTGCACATGTGTATGTATGTGTGTGTGTGTCTGCATGTTGGTGTGTGTCACCGAGCGTTGACACATAGCAGAGAACATTTTGACAAAACCACCCCCCCTCCAGAAAAAGGAAAAAAAAAACCCCAAACGATTTAACTTGGAAAATTGGCAGTTCAGTTTTGAACATCAGCTCCAGGCTACATATGGGAGTTGAAGCGGCTCACACATGATTGGTTTGGAGTCTTGGGGGTTTGTGGGGGGGTGGGGTGGCTGGGTAATTGGCTTTCTGTAGAATTCTAAGTGTGGAAGCAGCAGAAGGACGACACTGTCTAATTACTTTTGGCAACACTGCAACGCCAGTAGCAGCAGCAGGCCATAAAGAGAGCTTTGACTCAGAAAGTCACACAAAAAGACAAGTCCATGTGTGCGTAGTGTGTAGATGTGTTTGTTTGGTTGGAGTTGCCCTGCAGGGAGCTGCCTGCAGCAGTAGCAGAAGCAGCAGCCTGTATGTTAGCCCCCCCCTTTTTAATTTTTTTCTAGTGTGAAGCACATCAGCGCCGTCTGTGACCGATCGGCACTGATGTGGCCTGGACGCTGCACAGATTTAGTCCCAGGCTCCGGTTTAATCGTCGTCCGCTTCTGAAGGACACATAACACATTCACAGCCAGGATATCGGGCACTATATCAGTCAGAGCGGCCTAATAAAACCTGCTCGTCCCCTTCCGTCCTCCTTCTCCGATTTATTCCTGTTCTTCCCTCTTTGTTTTCTGATATATGGTCTCTGAATTCTCCAGGGATGGTTTGTCCACCTCTGTGGTCAAAAAAGAAAAATCTCGACAACTGCTGGACCAGCTGAGACACCCTGATCATTCCTCTGGTGCCAGTATCAGGTTCACATTTGTGTTTTTTTGTGAAACGTCTCAAAAACTACTGGACACATTGCCACCTAATTTGGTGCAGACCCTGCCCCCCCCCCCGGGATGGACTGTAATAACTTTCTGAACCTCAAAATTCTGAGAGTGGGGGTGGGGGTGTGTGTGTGTGTGTGTGGGGGGGGGGGGGTGTTGACTGGATGAGTGTGTGATATCCTCTTCTGTTAGGGTTGCAGTGCGTCTGATGGACCTGTGGTGAAACTCCGCGAGGTTGGGTGTGGGGGAAGCCAGTTATTTTTGGAAGTGGCGTTTTTTGAGATGCGCGTCAGTATGATCCGGTTGGTGACAGATAGCGTGATAAAAAACTTGTGACATATTATTGTGTCCAGTCCATTTATATCAATGAAGGTAGAGTAAATTAAATGCGAACATGTCTCTGGAACAGTTTCAACAAAAGCTGAACCTTCATGAAGGAGGATTTATTGCAACACTGTGGTATTTGACTACATTCATTTTAGCTTGCTGTTCCTAACAAACTGGACACTGATTGTGTTTTTTATTTTCTGTCTCTGAACCAGTTTCTCTCTCTCTCTCTCTCTCTCTCTCTTTTTCTCTATTCTGGGCGTCTGGGTACGAGTGTCACGTCATGTTCTTTTTGGGGGGGGACACACTGCCCCCTTTGCCCAGTGGCAAAGTTGGCACAGCTGTGCGTGCAGCAACCCAAGCCCCTCTAGACCACTGCACTGTATGTGCTTGTGTGTGTCTGTGTAAATGTTTGTTCGGTGTGTCTCCAGCACATACACACACATACACACACACAAACACAGCCAACAACATTCACAGCACCCAAATGTGTTGCCTCAGTTCAATTTAGAGCTGAAACAATCAGAAAAATAACTGAAATTACTTGGATTATTAAAAATTGATGAATTGTTTCAGGTATTTATCAACAGACCTGTTGCAGCACCTTAAATGTGATTATTTTCTTTTTTTTCTCTATTTCATATCATTGTAAACTGAATATTACAAACTTTGGACTGTTGATCAGACAATACAAAGCATTTAAATTTATTCACAGGGTTGTTGGGGTTTTTTTCATAGTCAGTTTAGGTGAAAAAAAATTATTTAACTTTAGATTCAAAGATTAGTTTCTTTTAGATGTAAACAGTTTCATGGTCTTGGGACTAAGTTTGGAACAGCTTACAGATGATGTGAGATCTTTGGAATCTGTTACAGTTTTTTAAAAACAGGTGTGAATATTCTATATTAAATGAAACAGAGAAATGTTTCCCATAGTGTACGGCATGGCTCTGGCCACTATGGAAAAATTTCCGTTCCATTATTCTATAACACCTTTTTTGTTTTATATATTGATCATAGTTTATTTTCTTTGCTTGATTTTGTGTTTCATGTTTCTGTCAAACAGATCATCAAAAAAGTCCATTAGAAAAAAAGAAAATTATTATTAGTAGCAGCTCTCCTTTAGTTCGTTGTGATCGAAAGGTTACATTCATTATGACGACCTGCGTGGCTGCATGCACACGCTCAAGGCAGCATTTCAAGCGGCAGCCGTGTGATTCATTGCTCTCCCGAAGGCTGTTGCGATGGCTGCCCGCTGTTTTTTCCAATGCATGATGGTGGTGATGAATCTCCTCTCTACCCATGTCCCTCTCGCTCTGACTGTTTGTCTCCGTCTGTCTCTGTTTCTAGTAAACATTGCCAACAGCCAGGAGTGGACCCTGACAAGATCCATCCCAGAGCTGAGGCTGGTGAGGCCGACATGCACTGGTCACCACTTACTGAAGGAAACACCCGCATCAGAAACGGGATATTTCATACCATTTATTCATAAATGTGGCATTTCTGTCTAAAGAGTGAAAACTTAGACTCTCTGCAGGTTTCTAATTTGACATCAAACCCAAAAACCTCATTCGTATTCACATCTCCATTGGAAATTATGCCCTTCTATCATGACAAGATCTTGTTAAGGGACCAGTCTCCATTATATGTAATCTAATTTTTCAATTTTAACTACATTTTGCTGAAAATACTTATATTTTTAAATAAAATTACTGATACAGGATTTTTACTTATGACGGTATTTTAAAAGTATTTTATTGTTAATTTTACCTAAGTAAACAATCTGAACACATCTTCTACCACTGACTATACCTTCCATGCATGGATGAAAAAAGAGTAGAGCAATCTAATAGCAGAAATTTAAAATCTGCTGACAGAAGGACTAAACCCACTAATGGGAACAAAAACAATTTGATGGAAGAACTAAGAGTTTCTGTGTTGGGGGCATTTTAATTCAGTCTGTGGGTTATATCTTATGCACCATAATGTGATCATGCACGCTCAGCGACCCTGAACGAGATTCATGGTGTTGTGTTTCCGTCCTCCTCCTTCTCTTAGGGCATTTTGGGGAGTCAGAAAAGTGGAAAGTCGGCGCTGGTGAACAAATACATCACAGGCATTTATGCTGCGCTGGAGAAGCCTGACGGTAAGAGACACGGACAAATGCTTTGATGGTGCCCGAGTTTATTCCTGTAGAAAAACTGTTTTTGGTTTATAAATAGCAATAATTAAAAAATATCCATAGCTCTTTGTTCACTGTGACTCATATTTAGTCATAATTATATTTCACTGTTCAGAGAGATGTCTGAGCGTATTTAGGGTGATGTCAGCTGCTGAATCACTTGTCCCTCATTGTCATTGCCCTTGTCAGGCGGCAGGTATAAAAAGGAGGTGCTGGTGGATGGACAGAGTCATTTATTATTGATCCGGGAGGAAGCCGGACCACCTGATGCACAGGTAAGTCTGTGTGAATGCGTATGTGAGCATCATCATCCATCAGGCCCGTGAGCTGGTAGCTAACACCCCTCCTCCCCCATTCCCCCTTTAGTTCTGCAGCTGGGTTGACGCAGTGGTCCTGGTCTTCAGCCTGGAGAACGAGGCCAGTTTCAAGGAGCTCTACCAGCTCTACAGTCTGCTCAGTGCCTTCCGCACGGATATCCCCGTCATAGTGGTCGGCACCCAAGGTCAGCACACGGATCAAAAACCATCATCTGGAACTAAACCGTTCTTATTAGTCAAAGATTTTGACTTTGGTGATAATTTCTTGGGTTCAGTGTTGAGTTTATCCAATGTAGATTTTTTTTTTTAACTTCTGTTAACATATTTAAAGTTACAGTAACATATTATTTTACTTTTTGGCTGGATCACAACAGCAGTGACAGCCTTTAAAGACAAATGTCCATGACTGACTGAGGAATGAAGATAGACACACTGGTTGGCCGGTCAAGTGTTGGTGTTTCCCGGTTGGTTGTCGCTCTGTCAAACTGAATTGGCGCAAAAGGTTCAAGTCATGTCAACAAGGGTTGTTTACAGCCAGTGAGGCCAACCTAGTGCCTTTGTTACTAGATTTACCGACTTTTCACAACCCTTTACTGACTTTTCTTCGAAAGCCCCCATCGACCGATTTAGCAACTTTTGGAAAAATCTTAGCTGTTTCCCATAAAAGAGAATTGCCAGTTTTGCCTCTCTAGTGTGAGTTTGGGCTTTCCCTCCACAAACACACCTCTCTATGCATCTTATTCCTCTGATCATACGGCAGCTGAAACAGAGGTGAATGAGCTTCTACCTTTCTCGCTGAGTGATCATTTTACAAGTAAATACACCTGAAATCACAGCATAGTCATTGTGTTTGACTTATGTGTCTGATGATTTTGTCAGTTAATGCCGAGGTTATAAAATCGGGATTTTAGAAGCATGGAAGTAACTGCAGGTTAACATGTCTTCTTAATGGGCTGAGCTTCAGTCACTTGTTCAGTTGTCTGACAACAGAAACAAGAAAACATGTAAATGAGAACAGCTTTACTGGGAATTCGGCTGTTAGGAGTGAAGCAAACAGATAAAGAACGGTCCAAACATATACTAGGTTTTGACCCAGTCTCGTTAAAACTTGCTAGAAGTTAGAGTAGGTAAAATCTGTACATTTTGTCCACTTTAAACCCTAATTTTAGAAATGAGCTTGAATTCTTTCCCATTTTTTGAAAAATGTTAGCATTCGTTTGTGATGGTCTTCATCACTCCATTGTGCTGCTGCTCACAATAAGTCCAGGAACAAGGTTCTCATCATGACTACTGTGACTCAAGAGTCTGACACTCAGCCCTGTCTTCATTGCAATTTGCACTGTTTTAATTCTGATCAGAGAGAAGAAGCTGCCTCCTCTGAGACGCGTCATGTATCAAAAAGGCCCATAACAGCCTCCATCAGGGCAGTTTAACTTCAGCACAGTACATGATGTTAATAAATGTGGATAAGCCAACACCGTTTCTACTTAACTCAATTTGATGAATTAGGTAAACTGGACTGGACACTTGGAAATGTTTGTTAAACCAAGCAGACAAATGGATGTAATTACGTGGAGTTAATAACAAAAGAAGTAAAGTAAAAGATAAAAGGTATAAGATAAAGTAAACACTGAGTTAAAATAGTTCGGGGTTTTTTTTGGACAGAAACCAACAGAACGTCCTCTCTTTGTAATGATGAATCACATATTAAGATTCAATAGGACTCAGTCACTTTCTTAAAAATAAGAGACTTGTTTGACTTTGTGGCACAACATCGTTTTTTCACTTTAAATGCTGAGCATTTAACTTTGGCCAAACAACTTGTAATTGTTATCCATGCCAAAGAATTTGAGACGCAGCCTGTACAGTGTGTATTGTGCAGGGTCTTTTGCAGAACTGTTCCTTCAAAATTAACAGTTTCATAAACACAGTTCTATTTTTTTTTCAGATAAAATCAGTAGCACCAACCCCCGTGTCATCGAGGACCAGAGGGCCAGACAGCTCTGCATCGACGTGCGTCACTCGTTGTTTTACGAGACCTGCGCCACCTACGGGTTCAACGTGGACCGGGTGTTTTCAGAGGGTGAGTTCACTCCGATTTTAGGGCACCAAACACATGGGCTTGACTCACCAGGAAGAGAAGCTACTGTCTAGTCACTGGTGTTGTATGACTGGTAGTTACCTGAGCGAAGAGTTTAATGGCCGCCCTGTGTTCCTCAGCTGCCCATAAGATTGTGGCTCAGAAGAAGCAGGCGGCGCTCCAGGCCTGCAAGTCCCTCCCCAACTCGCCCAGTCACTCTGGAGGCTCCACGCCTGGATCCGCATCGCTCCCTGGACAGGTACAAGACCCGGTTTTTACCTCCCTCTCACACCAAACATTCGACTACATTTAGTTATGTAGTAATAGAATATTATTATTATCAACTGTTACATTATCATGTAAGCAGCCTTTTGATATTGTAGCCAACTGCATTATAGCAATTTTTACAGATTTAATATATTTTTGGGTGGTTTAATTCACTCTACAACAGGGTTATAAAATCTTAACCTGTAAAGTATCTCCAGCTGCCAGATAAATGCAGTGGAGTGAAATATAAAGTAGTAGAAATGAAAATACTTAGAGTCAAAGTGACTCAAAATTGTAAAAGAGTCCAGTACTTGAGTAAATGTACCCGACTACAAGGTTGCCATTCCTATATCTGCCAACTTTGTGCATATTAGTGCACTGTTTTGCATCGATTCACCCTTAGAAACATTTCAAAGGTCCTGAACCGCAGCAGCATCTGCCGGATGAAAAGAGTCTTTGATTTTTATTTATTTATTCATTTTTAAAGACTGAGCCTGTAGCTTTGAAACTCATATTTGTCAGGGGCCATAAGTTTACAGTGTAAGAAATGCATGGAAATCGGGGCTCTGAACGCTCATAAAAACCCGCTGTGAAACTGGTTCGGTAGTCGTGTCTCTGTTTGGGTAAACACAATCTTTTCTCCTGTCTAGACGGACGTTACGTAAGACCTGATAAAAAAAAAAACACGTCACAAATGAAAGTGTTCTGCTCTTGCTGTGCTGGCATTTTCTTCAGGAATCAAAACGCTTTTTCCAGAATATTTAAAAATTTTTAAAAGCATGACTACGATAGGCTTTTCAGAGTAAAAGTAAGAATATGAAGCAGTTTTGGTGAATGAAAACTGATCCGAGGGAGAGTTGAATGCATTAAGAGTTAAGATCATCAATCAAACGCCCCCTCCGAGACTGTTCATCACGTCGTCCACATTCATCTCACGCTCCACGAGCATCACATTCATCCTTGTTCACGATGATCGACGTCCGAAACAATTCACAGTCGATCATCGTCTCGCTTTTTCTAAACCCTGTTTCACCTGTCTGTCCCATTTTCATCTCTCGAAACATTCTCACTGTCACCATCTCTTCCCTCACGCCTCCATTTCCAACCCTGACCCCCTGACCCCGCTGAACCTAACCTCCCCCCACTCGTCCACAACCATAACTACAACCACCTCCTCCTCCTCCTCCACCTCCTGCTCCCAGGCCAGTAATGGCCCCAGCAGCGGCTACACCCACTCCCTCCCCTCCACTCCCCTGGTCAGCCACAGGGAGATTCGGGCCTTGCACGGAGAGGGGGGAGGCAGCGTCAACGCGCGCACGCTGAAGACCATCCCCAGACGGCCCTCTCTCTTCAAGGTCAGTTTGTCACCGACCGCACCTCCTGGTTTCCTGTCATCTCTCGCCATCATTATCCACCCACCTCCCATCCATCACCCCCGTTCGCCCCCCACCCTCCCTCCTTATGGCTCCCTCTGCTCCTGTAAACAACACATGTTGGCTGTTGGGTTTCTTTCAGAACCGGGACGTGGATAAGAAAGCTGGTGATCCTAAAGGTGACCTGAGCGGTGTGCGGGGCGTTCCCATCAAACAGGTTTGGTTTACATCACAAACACTGCAAAAAACCCCCAAAACACTAAATTTTTAATGAGGCTGGTATTTACATGCTTCAGTTTGCTTGCAACACAATAATATGTCCCAGTTATCCTCTTCGGGAAGAAGGTGGGAACAAAAATGCACTTGTCTATTTATTTCATCTTACATAAGCGGCACAAAAAAAATCTCCTATTTCAACCTCAAAGCTGTTCTATTAATACTGTGGAAGAGCTTTCAGCCATTTCTCCTCCCGTCTCTAAATTTAGGCAGATTCAATGTGTCGTTTGTCGTGAGTTCGCTGACCTTGGTTTGTGGTTTTTGTGTGTGTGTGTTTTATTTTTTTTAATTTATTTTTTTCCCAACAGAGCATCCTGTGGAAGAGAAGCGGGAGCTCTCTGAACAAAGAGTGGAAGAAGAAGTACGTCACCCTGTCCAACAACGGCATGCTGTCCTACCACTCCAGCTCCAGCGTAAGAAAAACAACACAGCGGCTGATCGATGCGGCCGTTAAAAAAAACAGGAGCAGAAGCTTTGGCCAGAAAAACGGCCTAGAAAGAGTTTTCACAACCAAGAGAACAGCTGCAGCTTTTTTTTTTTTTTTTCGATCCAACTACGCTTTTCAGCATCAGTGCTTTCAACACAGGCCCCATTTGTCTTGAGCAGCTTTGTAATTGCTTTGAAGCTTTTGCTCAATGTTGATTTTTTTTCCCTTTCTCCCCAGAAAACATTTTAAGTGTTTAAACATTTGTGCAGCCGTTGAGTTTTCCTGAACCACTGAATTGAAACTGTTGTTCCCCCTTAAATGAAAAAACTAATGAAAATTTAAAAAAAAAATTGAGCCCAACTTTTGCAAAACAGAAACAACTGCTGTGAAAATTGAGGGTTAAATTCCTCCCCCAAACATCGGCACATGGTGCTGCAGTCAGAGCAAAGATGGTATATTAATGTTTGGATCATGGTTGCTGTTTTTAACCCTCTCCGAAACCAAAAAAATACCACTGAAAAAGTTAAAGGAAGTACTTTTTATTTTTAAAGACCAGGAGCATAGTGGTAGAAGTAGCATATCTCCTCTGTGTAGGAGCCTTGGGTTGGATGCTACTGATATCAGAGTTGAGGCTGACGTTAGCGGCTTGGTCCTGCTCTTCACTGGAATCAGTGTTGTGCTGTCAGACATAATTTTTTTTTTGCTCATCTTAAAGTTGCAGTGAAACACAAGCTAAGGTGTCTCTATCTTCAGTAATGTGAACAGTGTGAACAGTGTGCAACAACATCTTGTATATTTTTTTAAGTTGATGTTTAATCTCAAGTACAGCTAAAGGACAAGAAGGTCAGATGGACTACATTGAAAGTAAAACCTCAGGTGCACCAGGATCACACCTGTGATTTCCAGTTTAGGCTGATTGCTTAAATAAGTTTTTAAACAGATGAGTTAGTGCTTCTGCTTTGGAACAAGGATCATCCGTGGAAACTGGTGTTTCGGTCACTGATCAGTGCATGAAGTCAACCTCCATGAACGGCGGCCAAAAACAACAACCATCTGACAAAAACTGCACAAAACTTCACAACCAAACTTTGCCAAAGAAATGAAAAGAAGATTGATAGAGGTTGGCGGTGGATTGTTTGGTCTGATGAAACCATGATAAATTAGTTTAGGATCACATGGGGTCCAGCATGTTTGGTGTGAGCCTGTACGAACATTGCTTAGTGTTTTAGGTCATAAATCTGTCAGTTTCATCAATGGTAACTACAAAAGCACCGCTGGAGAAAATAAAGTTCGACATAGCAACAGCAACGGGCTGATGGGAAACGCTAAATTTGCAGCCTAATTTTAGCACAGGTAAAAAATCATGAGGCCAATGAACTGACTCCCAGGGAGGATTTTTCTAACATGTGTTGTTCTGGTTGTTTCAGGACTACACCCAGAACATCCACGGAAAGGAAATCGACCTGCTCCGCGTGACAGTCAAAGTTCCCGGGAAGCGTCCTCCGAGAGCTGTCGCTCCGGCGGGGCCCTCGCCCGTCCCCCTCGGCTCAGGGCCGAGGGTGAACGGGCTGAGTAAGGATCTGGCGGCCGCCGAGAGCACAAGCACAGGTGCGTTTGCCTGAGCGAGAAAGTGAATAGGATACACAAAAACTCCTTCCTGAGGGTCTGATGGGGGGGGGGCTATAGCAAGATGAGGCTAGTGTTGCTCTAAACTTTTCTTCCTGTCAACAAATCCCATGAAAAAACAGAAAAACAACATGTAAGCCCTTTTTTAAAAACACTTCCTGACTTCCTGAGTCTCATCTTGAACAACAGGTCATAAAGATATGGTTTTATATTTTATTTATCCTCTTCAATCTCCTAAAACAGCTGGGAACTGGAGTTTTTAGCAAACGTAACTCAAACCTGAACAAACAGTGCATCTGGCTGGGACTATTTTTTAGCTGTGGATGAATCCACGTGCGGTACTCTAGTGAGCATGTGAGGCTTTGACCCACAGTAAACCGCCGTGTGTGTGCGCTCATGGATATGGAGCAACGTGTGGCTCGTGTGTTTTATACGTTTTTGGAGAATAGTCGAGCTCCTCGGTTCAGAGGGATGAGATGCTTGAGGCTATGGCTGCACTCTGGCTACTCGGTCATAAGGATCAAAATTTTAGTGTACGATATAAATATACTACACTTACCGGATGGGTACTGAAAGGGATACAGTAAGTAATGGGCGGTTTGTGAGATTATGCACATAATGTAGATATGATATACTGTGAAAAAAAACAAAAAAAACCCCAAAAGCCAACCCCTCTCTGTCCTCTCCTCTCTCAGTCCCCCAGCTGTGTCCGGCCACCCTGTCGGTGGTTGACGACCGGTCCGGCGGTTTGTCCCCCCACGGCGGCGACAGGGGTCTTCAGCGATGCCCCTCGTCGTTGTCCACCAAAGCACAAAGTGTTGGTAGGTGCCAGCAGGAAACCGCCACCAGGTCCAAGAAAAATGAAAAAAGAAAACACTCAGTCTACAGATCCGCTACATCTGCGGACAATGCCGTCGAATGTGATTGGGTATATTTTTGTTATCTTTTTTTTTTTTTTTCAACAGACGCCCTTGAGGGGGTGGCCAGTCCCTTTGCCGGGAAGGACCCCGGCCAGTCGTCCCCCATGAGCGACCGTAAGAAGAACAGGAGGAAGAAGAGCATGAACCAGAAGGGGGACGCGGCGGTCGGGCAGGCCGAAGGTAATGGCAGCATTACCAGGGCAACCAATACAAAAAAAAAAGAATAACTTGTAAATATGCATAAATAAAAGGCTTTTTGACGAAGAGGGGCTTTTGATTCTTCAGTCAAGAAAAATTACGTTTTCATAATCGTAATTATTTACTTGTTCCTACACAGCTTTCTTTTTCTGACGCCTTTATCTTCAGCCTCTGTGAAAAAGGAAGTTTAGTGAGGCCTTTTTTCTTTCTCTGGACATTGCTCAACATCCGTTTCCTAACATCTGCAACTTTTCCCTCTCTGTTTTCTCTTCTGCCCTCTCTTTCTCCCTATGCTTGCCTCTCACCCCGCAGCCAAACGCAAAATGTGGAAATTAAAGAGCTTTGGTAGCTTGAGAAACATTAATAAGACAGGTAACAAAAGCGGGGAGTGGGGGGGTGGGGGGCTAATAAGCTTGTGCTCAGATCTACATACAACAATCCTCCCTTTGTGTATTTTCCTGCTCAGTGTGTCTGACGTGTGTTTGAGCCTCAAACGTCCATTTATTTTCAAGTTATTTTTATTTTTTTCACTTTCCTGTTGTGTGTCATTTTTTTAAATTTCCTTACTTCACTGACTTTAGAGTCATAATCTCCATCATTATCATCCACTGTAAAGCTGTCACCCTCACACACACATACACGCACACATGCAGACCTCCGGCTGAGTTGGTCCTTTCATTTCTTTTTTTCCACCTGCAGAGGAGGAGAACGCAGACTTCATCATCGTGTCCTTCACCGGGCAGACGTGGCATTTTGAGGCTCAGAGCCTGGAGGAGCGGGATTCCTGGGTGTCGGCCATCGAGAGCCAGATCCTGGCGAGTCTGCAGTCCTGCGAGAGTGGCAGAAACAAGGTAGGAAAAAAAAGGAAATCTTAAAGGCCCTGCAAACACATTTTCTTAATCAGCTCTTTACTATGAGTGATGGGATCCTGCATGAACACAGTATTTCCAACCAGAGTTAGAACAGTTTTGGTTATTTCTGTTTTTCTGTGCACAACTCCACCCCCCAGAAAACCCAGAAGACATCATAGTAAAAAAAAAAAAGTAGAATCCAAGTACCGTTCTCTGCTCCCACAGTGTTTCTTTAGGCATCTGCCAGAAGATCCAGGATCCGATTGATCGAAACATTTGCACAGCAACAGTGAATTTAAAAAGGAAAAAGAGAAAAAGAAAACAGAGGGAGCAGAGAACAGTGTGTGCATTCTACTTTTTGACACATATTTCTCTTTTTCTAACACACTCGAGGCTTAGTTGGAAAAAAGCGACACCGGGATGCATGTCTGAGCATCACTCGGAGCTTAGCAACGTCTTAACCGAAATCCGGCTGGTGCTGCCGGCTCTGACGATCATATCTCATCAAACCACACTCACACAGTCCTCGTTAAAAGGGAACCAGCTGAGTTGGGTTTTATTTTTTCATTTATAGGGCTAAGACCAGGTTGCACTGTGATTCAAAAGCTGGGGCAGGAGTACTGACCACTTCCTGGTCGGCTGGCGTATTGGCAGCTAGCTTCCTGGTTAGAGGTATCGCTGGGTCACCAAGCTTCTGTGACCAAATCTTTAGCCAGTTTAGTTTTGTGCCGTTTTGTGCCATTTTGTGCCCTTTTCTCTCCCCATTTTTTGGTGTGACCAAGCCTTTAAACTCTTCATAAATAATAAGTGAGGATCTATTTAATTCTGAACTTTAACTTTGATTAATGCTTAAATCATAAATACTTAATTTTGTGGAGAAAAGCTTCAGGTTTGAAAGCAGGTTTTTAGGGTCTTTAAAAACATTCAGTGGAAAAATCCCAAGTTTTATAAAATACCTTTGCAGGAAGTTTTTTTTCCTCTTTCAGTGGAAAAATCCCAAGTTTTATAAAATACCTTTGCAGGAAGTTTTTTTTCCTCTAATTTGTAATCTGTTTCTTTTGTTTTCTCATAACACACATGACACAGTGTGAAATTACGTGTCACATACTTTATGAAACAGATGTAACTGTGTCGGTATAACTAAATGATTGAAGTGTGTGTGTGTGTGTGTGTGTGTGTGTGCAGGCACGTAGGAGCAGTCAGAGCGAGGCCGTGGCGCTTCAGGCCATCCGCAACGCCAAGGGCAACGGTCTGTGCGTGGACTGTGAAGCGCAGAGTGAGTTCCTTAAATGTCGACGTCTTTACTCTGGGGGGGGGTCCGCTCTCGTGCACATCCCCATTCTGTGGGAGCTTGCACAGTTCACGCACTGTTTGTTTCCCTCCTCAGTAGTCTCTAAGGTTTCATTATGGGCAATGCTTCCGTTAACCCGTCTCTCTCTTCCTTGCCCCCCCTCTCGCACACACACAGACCCCACCTGGGCCAGCCTCAATCTGGGCGCGCTGATCTGCATCGAGTGCTCGGGGATCCACCGGAACCTGGGGACCCACCTGTCCCGCGTCCGCTCGCTGGACCTGGACGACTGGCCCGGAGAGCTCACTCAGGTCCTGGCCGCCATTGGGAACCACATGGCCAACAGCATCTGGGAGAGCTGCACGCAGGGCCGGACCAAGCCCACGCCGGCTGCAACGCGGTGGGCAAAGCCTCAGTGCCACATTTATTTACTGGACTGCTACATAAATGTTCATTATATAAATGTTTCGGCTCATGACAATTTGTAGATCAACTTTAAGAGTGAACATTTTTTCCTTTTTATGCATTAATAAGCAGCAGCAGATATTATGACATTTCTAAGTGTCTATTAATGTTTTTGTCAACAATTACAACTTTAGCTTTTAAGACCCAATTCATTATTGAAACTTGTAAATGTAATATGGCTCATTAGCTTTAATCGTGTTTAATATTATATGATTATGCACGTGAATAAATCAAAAGAGTGGCTTTTAAGACATTTATCACTAGTTTAATCAAAAGTACAAGTCATTCAGAAGCAGATTGAAAAAGGTTTATGAATGTGTCCAAACCATGTGACCAGGTCCACGTAGTAAGTACGTTTTACTGGTATCTCATGGATTTCATAAATGGATGGAGTTTGTTCAGTTGTCAGTGAGTGTGAGGTATGTAGAAATAAATAAATGCTTTAATATTGAAATAAGTTTCAAAATTAACAGTTATACTACCTTGGTAGTTATCCATTATTGTTTATACAACAGTTGTAGCTTCACAGATGAGTTCTAATTGTTGACAGATACATTATTTAACACTTAAAATGTCCCTGTCTCAGCTAAAAATGACATTTAGTAACCATTTAGTAAGTAAATTTGACAAAAAGCCCGATTCTTATTGCTAATTAGATGGGTTCAAATGAAGCCCTCCCCCTTCAAAAAAACTGCCATGTTGGTTGGTGCCAGAGGGAAAGTCTGACATCTTAATTTCGAAAGTTAGTGGCTGCAAGAAACAACCTCTAATCTTAGTCATCGGGTTTCCCACGATCACATTCTTATTGTGAAAGACTTCCTCTTTCTAATTAAATGTGTACTTCTTATTCTGAAAAAGAAAAGTGTCTTGCTTCACACTTTGGTGATGTTTTCATGCATACGTGTCTACGTTTACATGACGCGTCTGTTGCATGTCTGTTTTCACCAGTGAGGAACGGGAGGCCTGGATCCGGGCCAAGTACGAGCAGCGGGCGTTTGTGCCCCCCCTACAGCAGCCGGCCTCGGGGGCCCAGCCGCTGGAGGACGGTATGTCAGCGTGGCTGCTGTCTGCGGTGACTGAGCGGGACCTGCCCCGGCTGCTGCTGCTCCTGGCCCACAGTACCAAGGAGCAGATCAACGCCCAGCCGGCCGGGTTGACCCTGCCACGCACCGCCCTGCACGCTGCTTGCCAGCTGGGAGACGTGGTCATGACACAGCTGCTTGTCTGGGTGGGTCTCTCCTCTCTGCCCACACTGCACTGATCTTTCAATTTCCTGTCGTCCACCCTATGTTTATTGCCTCTTCTTGGATATATCAAGGTTCCATGATAAAGCAGGATGTAGATACACTGAGATTGTTTTGCCTTGAGCAGATTAACCTTTACACCCACCCACCTGTGGTACACTTTTGCCTCTATAGTGCTAAAAAAACAAGTGTAACTTTGGTTCAGGTAAACCAGTTTAGGGGGGACGGGTAGTGTTGCTGAGGCTCTGTTGGCCACCTGCCCGCCCCTGTGCATGGTGAACGTAACCCGTCGCTTTCGGTTTTCCTTAAGTTCAGTGTTCAAATGAGCCGATAGGAACATTTCTACCACATGAACTTTCCCAGACGACTGAGAACCTTTTTTGAGGAACTGAAGAACTAAACCTGTGCTTCAACTGGCGGAACTAGAGACTAGGTTTAGTTCTCGTATATCCCGGGTGTAAAAAACAAACAACAAAAAACCCCCTAACCCTAAGTCCAGACTGTTTGTACTGTCTCATTGATGTACAGCTTCATTCACAAAATAAGGATGTTCTGGGTTAACAGCATTAATATTAAGATGGGGAATAGTTTATTAGTGTACAAAAGAAAATCTCATGTTACCGGCATATAACAAGTTTTAAAAAAAAGGAGGTTAAAAAGGGAGAGGGAGTGCAGACAGAAAGAATAACCATAAAACGCTCAGCCGATCATCCACAGTGGAGACGGACGCCCTGGAGGCACTCAAAAAAAAAAAAAGATAAAGCATCTCCTTTCAAAGGTGACGGTTTAGAGTTTACAACCAAAGAGTCTGAACGAGTCTAAGAGAGATAGAACCTGAGTAACAGAGGCACAAACATGTTTTGGCATAAGAAAGGGAATAAAAGGGAATATATAGTTGGACCTTGAGTGTGGAAAACACTTTGGAGCCAAAAGTCTGGGTTGTTTCTCTGTTAACAGCTGTTGTAGTGATATGAAGATCCTAAAACGCTCTGCACAGATTGAATCAGGAGACTTGAAGCATTTAAAAATGTGTAATTTGTTAAGGTTGTGTGGTGAATTAGTTTGGTACAGACTAGAACGCACCTAAAGTAGCGCCAAACTCTCCCACCAGTGGGGTTTTAATCCAGTCTAGTCTGCCTAATCTACATGGATCTTTAGCTTCAGTGAAACCTACAACCGCGGTGCAAGCAGAAGCTGGACTTTTACTTTCTAGTTTAGTTCCTGTGGTTTCGTAGTCCCTGGAACCTTTTTTTGGTATCTGGTGGCAGGTCAGACGCCCAGAGACTCGGACTCGGACCAGTTCCCCTGGTGCCGGTGGCACTTTGATTAAAGACGGCATTGAACTCTTGCAAACAAGCACCATGCGAGCACAGTATAAAGCTCAAATATTAATGGTCTTAAAAATGAGATGTTGCTTCTACACTACGAGACACAGAATGAACTGAAAATGTGGGACTCTCCTCAGTTCAGTTTGTTCTTCAAAGGTGCAAATATCATCAAACTGACAGACGGTGAACCTGAGACATTAAACCCCATGAATTAAATAGAATTGTCTCATGGATGCTGCCAAAATAAGCATGTAGTTTGATTCAGTTACGAATACATTTAGTTTCTGATGGTTCTCAGTAGTAGATGTGGATTGAGTTTCACAGCAGACACTGTTCTACCTGCGATCAATGTTTAGTCTATAAATAACCTCACGCTGATCAATTCCGATGTCCTCTCCCTTGTCCCACAGTACGGGATTGACGTGAAGGCGAAGGACAGCCAGGGCCAGACGGCCATGATGATGGCCAGAAAGAACGGGAGCAAGGGCTGCATGGACATCCTGCTCCAGCACGGCTGTCAGAGCGAGACATCCCCCACCGCGGCCACGCCCGTCCTTGTCCGCCGCTCCAGCACCGCCAGCCTGGGCCGGACCAGCTCCAGGAAGCGGGTGTCGTAGCGTGGGCCCAGGATGCCGCTGCACTGGGGGGGGGGGGGTGTTATAATTCAGCAAAACTTTAGGATACAGGCGGAGCTGACTATAAAAAAATAATAGGACAATAATACTATAATATAGAACTAAGGATATTAAAACAAAAAAATGAAATGCTTCTGAAGACTGAACAACATATCAAACAATGTAAAAGCAATATTCACCCGGTTCGTCGACGACAGACACGTTGCTGAAACACTGTGTTGTCGTTGACCTCAACTCCAAAAAAGGGACTCAAGTAGTAGAGCCCTGTAGCTGTCTTCTGTGACTTTGGAGCAGAGCCCCCGCTCGGCTTCGGTTCCGCTTCCTGTAGATGGAAGTGCAATAATAGTCCAGCTACGACGACGAAGAGCGACAAGAGAGAACCGCTACGTCGAGAGGGGCCGTGCTTTTATTCAGAGTTGTCGTGACTTGGACCAAAACAGCAGGGTTTTTTTTTGTTGTTGTTTGTTTTGTTTTGTTTTCTTTGTTTTGTTTATTTTAATTTTCCTTTGGCTTAACGAATGAAACATAAACCTTCGATATGTCATGTTGTTAGTTACATGTGCCTGTTGCAGCAGTATAAAGGTCAGTTTATATATAAAACGTATCAACTGAGATTATTCCGCTTAGACTAGAACAACAGATGGTTCGGACTATGAATTATGTCGGTGTTATTCTCAGAGGCCAGATATGTGGCGTTTTAATATACTGTAAATGTTCCTATACTACGATCTTAATGTTAAACTCCGAAACAAAAGACACACCCACCCACCCACACACACACACACACACACACACACACACACACACACACACACACACACACACACAAACACACACACATACATAAACACACACACACACACACACACACACACACACACACACACTCACACACACATATTCTGAAATTCCAGATTTTTGTAAATGATTTCTTACTGGTAGTTTTGAAAAATATGTCAGGTTTTGGTTGTTTTTTTTCATGTCTTTTATAATTTTCTTATTCTCCGACATGTCATTTAAGAAAAAAAAACAGTGAACAAAGTCCTTTTACATATGTAAACATGTGGCTGTTTGTTAATAGGTTTGATTTGGGGTAGACGGGCGACTACACATGAGGCCTAGGACAGTACTCATGCTCATGTTACTGTTGTGTAAGTACGGAGCGATGTCACCGTTACTTCTGGCACTTTGTGTCTAAAAGATATGGAGTTAAATAAATTTTTAAGAAAAAAAACAAAATTAGCGTTATCATGATCATTTATTATCATCAGCGTCGGTCTGTCGTTCGGTCGGTCCACCACTGTGGTCCAAGCTGAAATTCGGTGCCTATGTTCATGTGTCCCAGAGGATGGACCCCGCAGATGTTTTTATTTCCTGACTTTCCCTGTAGCATCAACAGCAGAAAACAGTTTTCACTTATTCAGTAAAAAATAGTTGTTTATATATATTATATATGATAATTTTTTGGCAAAACGCACCAGGTAGATATATTTGAAGAATTACCATGAAATCCGGTGCTGACACGTAGTCTTCAGGATGAATTGTGTTAACTCTGATCACTTAACTTTGCTGCTAGCATGGCTTCAGACTCATTCTTTTTTCTATTCTTCTGTTTTTTAAAGCAGATATAACAAATATATATCAACCGTATAAACTGGTGTTATATGCAGTATTTAACTGCTTTTTTGGTGGTTTGATCAATTCTATTTATTATGTATTGCATAACATAGATAAAAAGGTAAAATATAAAATCTAACTAATACACTAATAACTAATACAGCAGCCCAGGTTTTTTTCCAGAGAGATGTTGATCCAACTGTATGAACATGCTGCTGTTGAACTGAATTGTGTTATAAAGCACAGGTGTTTCTATTTTTTGTCCACCCCATACATCTCAGTGATGGTTGGCTTACTAACAGAAACACCTGTCTGTATAATGTAATACAGGTCACACAGCTGAATCAGCACAAACTGAAATTTATAACCTTCATTAACGAGGATTTATAAACTTTACTCAACTTTACTTTAAACTTTACTTCACCAGGCATTAATCATTCGACCTGATGATGATTTGACAGAAAGCTCACGACCCTTCAGATCAGTTTCAGACAGCTGGAAGGCATCCAATGAAGCAGCGGCATCAAGGATACAAAACAGTGTGTAGGGGCCTTCTGCCGGATCTCTCCACAGCAACATGAAAACAACAAGTGAGGGAATATCTAGGGAAAGAAAGCTGCTCATCCCTCAGCGGAGCTCTGCAGACCTGGCGAATCAGTGACAAGGAGCTGCACAAAAACTGCTCTGGAGGCTTTTGGTGGAACAACACCAGTAACAGCTGAATTTACCAATCCAGACTTTCCCTGCACTTGCAGACTTTCTGACGTGCTGAACGTACTGTCAGGGAAAGGAAATACACAACACAACAAGTGTGAGGGCAGCTTTAAGCAGACTTTCTGCAAACTAAGAGGAGATGTCCATTCAGGGTGCAGACTTTGGCAGACATCGCTCCAAAGGTTCATAACCCCTGAAAACAAGCACTCTCACAGCCAAATGATCCCAAAGGCAAATCACAGTTGTTATAATTGAAACCTACACAAGGCCACAAGTCACAAGTCTCCTTGGACTCACCTTAAAATCCCACTGCTACAATAGCTGGAGAGGCATCACCTGAACAGGGACTTGAACCCTGGACCCTCAGATTAAAAGTCTGATGCTCTACCGACTGAGCTACCCAGGCCTCGAGATGCATTCCCGCTGGATGAAAAACTCCAAATCCCAAATAATGAATGGATGCACTGTTATGATGACATCTATTTACTGACGCTTATGCTTTTGCACTTCTTCTTCGTTAGGATTTTAGTTGAATGACTCGGTTTTTGACGCTGCCACTTTTACTTTGGTAAAAAAAAATACCTGACTACCTCTTCCACTTCCTGTTTGTTCATTTCCCGAGTCCTCGTCCCGCAGTGATGACACGGTCGGACTGTAGGGGGCGCCCGCGCCGCTCGCCTTTGTTGACACACGTCACGAAAACGCGACGGAGGAATCAGAAGGGTTGTAATTATACAAAAATAAAAAAATAAAACAAATACGACCAGAGCGCCTCTGAAAAAATAGGAGGAAAACAGGGAATATTACAAAAAACCGCCTTTAAATGGGCGAGCGACGGGAAGCGGAGGGTTCCGGCGACAGGAGGCCGAAGCTGCGGCGAAGAAATGCCTGAAATGAGTGTGATTTAGCGGTGAGTGAGCGGAGTTACCTCGGTGGGTCTGGTCGAAACAGGTCTCAGCCTCATTAGCGGCTGGAACTCAGGGTAAAACACACGGAGCAGCGAAAACACAATGTATTAATGGCAAAAATACCCGTGTTAGTTACGATGTGTGATGGAGATTATTTCCCTAATATTTATTTTCGCTGGTAATTAATCACTTGGTTATTATTTTAAACCAATCAGTCAGGAGAGCAACCAGACCGACATTTGAGAAGGATGTTGCTAAAGCCTGGTAATGGTGTCTGACCATCAGCTTAAAACTGTGCTATTAGTGAGTTGTCAACTGAAAAATAGAATTTTATTGATCAATTAATGGTCAAGAAACAAGTCTGTTCTCTGCCTCTCAGTAATAAGATTTACTGCTTTTACTCTTTTTTTTTTATATCATATCAAACTGAATAAGTTTAGAGTTTGGGACGTTTAAAGGTGTCATATTGGACTTTTTTCACTCTTTTCTGACATTTCATAGACTAAACAGTTAATCATTAGTTGATAAAACAACACAAATATTAATAGCATGAAAAAAAAAAACTTGACAATATATAGTAGACATATAAATGAGATTTTAAAAGAGCAGAATTAAATAGATGTTAAAAATAAGATCAAATAGAATAAAACAGATCAGACTGGATAATATAAAAGCTGCAGTGAGAGAGGTGTGAATGAATAGTCCCAAATTTAACTTCAAAAGCCAGATATAAAACAACATGGAGCAAACCTCAAGTTTTCTGGGAGTTTGCTCCGGATCCGTGGACCGTAAAAAAAACCAAAAACTGACGCTGCCTCTCAGTGTTTAGTTTGGACTCAGGGACCTGGGACCAGCGAGCAGATGGGCCCCAGATGTTTAGAGACATCCGGACATCACAGTGGTGTTTTAAAATAAGTTCTTTGACACACAGGAGGCCAGTGTTGAGGTCTGAGACAGGGACCGATGTGGTCTGCCCCTCCGGTGTTAGTGAGGACACTAGCAGCGGTGCTCTGGATAAGCAGTAGCAACCATCTGATCTTTTTTTTTTTTTTTTTTTTGGAGACATGAAGACACGGATAAAAGAGAGAACATGTTTGCCCGTCTCTCGCTGAGACATCATTCCCTGCGGTGATAGTTGGGCTGATGTAATTATTGTAATGAGGATGTTAAAGTTTAGGCCTCAGTCCATGACTACCCCAGGATCTCGTGAGTTTTTTTTTCAACTTCCAATCACTTATTTGTTCAATGCTCTTACTCAGTGATTGTGTGAGTCTATAGTCACTTTTGTGACATTGCGACGTATTTTTTTTTTACCAAATTGCAAACTGAATCTCTTTGGGTTTTTCAAAAAAGAAAAAAATAGACTCACCTTTGATGCAGGGAAATTGTGATGAGCGCTGTGTGATATTTTATAGACAATAAAAAACATATTGCATGAATGAAAATAATTGTAAGTTCGAGTCTTACACCAATCAAATTGACTGTACATTCAAGGCTAAAGACAGAAGAGGTACCTGCCTGTTACAGTACGTCTCACTCATGCTCTTCCTCTGTCCTCTAATGTTTTGTCTCTCAGTTGGACTGTAGCGTCCCAGGAGCTGCAGCAGCAGCAGGGATGAGGATCCGGCTGCAGGGCCCCGGCCACGCTGCCAGCCTTCTCGCTGAGCTCAACCGCTGCCGCCAGTCGCGGCGGTACTGCGACGTGTTCCTCCAGGTCGGAAACCGCACTTTCGCAGCACACCGCGCAGTGCTGGCCTGTGCCGGCGCATACTTCCGCAGCCTGTTTGCCCGGGCCCCGGCCTCTTCCACTGCTGCCTTCTCTCTGGAGTTCATCTCCCCGGCCAACTTTGAGAAGGTATTGACATTTGTTTACACAGGCGAGATCCTGACTGATCTCATAGATGTCGGGGTGCTGTACGAGCTAGCCGAGAGGCTGGGTGTCGGGGAGCTGGTGAGGGCCTGTCATGCTACCTTCCCCGACCTGCAGGCCTCCGTGTCTGCAAACTGCAAAGCCAGCAGTCCCGGAGACCTGACCCTGGACTCTAGCATGGTCACCGCTGCCTCCACGGTGGCCGCCGTCAACGTGGCTTCTGTGTCTGCGTCATCTGTGTGTTCGTCTGCAGCCTCCTGCTCGTCCCTGTCTTCGTCAGCCGGTCCATCCGCTGCCCCGACTCCTGCTGCCGCTCCCTCACCTCTCTTCCAAGCAAGGACCGCCAGAGCTGGCCGCGAAGCCCATGGCGGGGCTGTGCCTCTGGACGTCAAGGCAGAAGACGTGCAGTCTCATATCGGCTATGGGCGGATGACGACTGATCATCAGCTACCAGGCGGACATCTTGTAAGCAGTGGTAGATGCTCCAGTCAGAGTGATGGCGTGCTGCCTCCGGGCCCTGTGCTCCAGCTGAAAACCGAGCAGGAGCTGGAAGAGGTGGAGGCGCAAGGCAGCTGTGAGGGAGGCAACAGAGATGGGCGACTGGTCTCTGAGAGCACAGGTGTCCCTCTGCTTCAGACCAGCGAACCTGCGCCATCCGACCCCTGCTCCTTCCCAGACTCTTCAGCCCGGCTCGGGGCCGAGGCCTGCACCCCGACGTCGTCCTCCGGGGAGCCCCTCGCTAGCCTGCAGGTCGGGGCAGTGGAGGGCAGTACGGCGGAGCTGCAGCGAGACGGCCAGCTGATGTTCGGGGAGTTGGAGGAGGGGGAGAACGAGGAGGAGAGGGAGGCCCTGCAGCATAATGGTGCCATGGTGGGAGCGGAGGAGGAACAGTGGAGACAGCTGGCGGGGGAGATCATTGAGCTGAGCGATGACGAGAACTTCATGGAGGAGGGAGACGAAGAGGATGACGAAGATGACCTCGTGTGCGTGGAGAACGGAGAGGGGGGGAACTCGAGCGGCCAGGTAGTGTTTGAGTTGGTCACTTGTAGCCGAATGTTTTGGTTGTCAGACCTTTATTACAGAGACCTGCTTAAATCAGCCTGGTAAATGTAGCTCACACAGAAGACTAAATGTTGTTCCCCCTTCCAGGTGACAGGTGACGCACTGTCATGTAAAGCCTGCACGGCTCCTCTCCCCTCAGACCCAGCCGCCATCAGACGACACGCCGAGACCCACCTGACGGAGCTGGGGCTGTGTAGGGTGTGCGGGGCCTCATTCGCCGACCATGCCGCTGGTATCGTCCACTCCCTCTCTCACGTGGGGGTGCGGCTCTTCACCTGCGACATGTGCCATCTGCAGTTCTGCAGCCAGAGCAAGCTGCTACGCCACCACCGCCAGACGTCCTCCGTTTATGCCATACCGCAGGGGGCGCTAACCGGCAGCAGCCAGGGCCTGGGCTCCGAGCTGCAATGTGGGGTGTGCACCAAGACCCTCAGCAAGGACTTCCAGGTTCGTGGAAATTTGATATGGATTTTGAAGTCAGACAGATGCATTTATAGACATCACAAACATTAAATTTTATGGAAAGCAAAACTTTATGCATCTCTACATAATTCACACATAATGATAATTCCTAAAGCTTACAATAAAATGAAGGTGAGTGAAGAACTCTGTGGCTGCAAGCTTTAGGACCAGAATGCCTTTATATGGAAATTTTTTTTTTTTACTATGTTTTGACGATAGCGTCACGTAAGAGTGACTCAACATTCATTGTGCTGTATCGTCAGGAAATTAATCAGCAACCATTTTTCAAGCTAAAAAAACAAACATTCCTTTGTTCCAGCTTCTCCCTCATATAAATGTTCTGCCTTTCTTAGTGTTTTCTGATAGGTTGTTAAATATCTTTGGGTTGTGGACCGCTGGTCAGACTAAACCAAGTTACTCAAAGCACATCGCCTTTTGCTTTTCAAATTAATATTTTCTGACATCCTACAGACTGAAGAATTAATTGATTAATCAAAAACGACAGCTAAGGAATCATTAATGAAAATTAGCTTTAGCTAATATTCTAACATATATATATGTTTGTGTGTGTGTATATGAACTATGCATATAGTGGTTAATAAATATATGTGTGTGTGTTTGTGTGTATGTATGTATATATATGTTTGTGTGTGTGTGTGTGTGTGTGTGTGTGTGTGTGTGTGTGTGTGTATAGTAGTTAAAAAGGGTAGAAGTTGCAAAACATATAGGGTGGTCCTTTAAATTTTGGCTTAAATTAGATTAATTGACCCCCATTTAAGAAAACGTGTTAACAGTGTCTAGGTGATTGTTCAATCTGGTAAGAACCAGATGAAATTAAAATATGTGGCTTTTCTCATTTGAACATTGAGACAGAATAACATGGGAAACGGGCTCAGAATTAAAGACACAGCGTGTCGGGACGTCTGTTTGTACGAGCAGAATATGCCAGAAAACTGATTTTTACGTTTAACCATCTGACAACAACGTGGAGAGAAAATAGGAAGAGGGAATAACTCTCTGAGCACCTGCTGCACCTGCTGCTTTCATGAGATTCTCACATTTTCTTAACGTTTTTTCTTGCCCCCCCCTCCCCCTCCCCTCCGTCAGACTGTCAAAGACCACCTGCTGGACCACGTGTGTCCCCAGAGCCTGAGCTGTGGCCTCTGTCACCTCCCCCAGCTCTCACTGTGCTCCCTGCTGTGGCACGCCCTCGCTCACCTCTCCCTGCCCGTCTTCACCTGCCCGCACTGCGCCCGCTGCTTCGTAGAGCGCCCCCTCCTGGACAGACACATGGCCATGCATGCCGAGGAGGCGGCGGCCAAAGAGCGGGAGCGGTCGGCACTGAGGGCCTACAGGGTGGGGCCAGGGGGCGTGGCGGGGGCGGAGGAGTTGCATTGCTTCTTGTGCCCGCAGACTTTCCGCTCCTCATCGGCCTTTCAGTACCACCTAAGCCTGCACACTGCCAACTCCCCGGGGGGCGGAGGAGGTGCCGGAGGCCAGGGCTGGCTGGGCAAACGTAAAGCTGACCAGTCCCTGGAGTGCCCCCCTTCGTCCTGCTCCTCATCATCTCCACAGGATGCTGGCGGCCTCGCTAAAATGAGCAACCTGGGCCTGGGCATGGGAATGGGTTTCAGCATACCGGATAAATATTTTCAGGGCCCAGCACACAGCCTGTCCTCCGGGGTCCAGACCAACGGGGGCTCGGGGCAGGACGGAGGAGGGGGCGCCGGGGTGGCAGGGGTCCGTGGGAAATGGTACCGGTGTCGCTACTGCGGCAAACGCTTCGCCCACTCGGGGGAGTTCACCTATCACCTCCGCATCCACACGGGGGAGAAGCCCTACCAGTGCAAAGTCTGCCTGCGCTTCTTCCGGGGCCGCTCCACCATGATCTGCCACCTGAAGACACACGCCGGCGCCCTCATGTACCGCTGCACCGTCTGCGGCCTCTACTTCTCCACGCTGAAGCTGGTGTCGTCGCACATGGAGCTGCACAAGGACCACTTGCCGCTGGACTTCAACATTGAGCAGACTTTCATGTACAACGACCATTCAAAAGAGCCGCTGCCCACCGTGGACACCTGATCAGCTCCGAGCGCCCCCCCGGTGCCTCCGTCCTCCGTTCCCTTTCTCCCCTATCTCTGACACTCACTGTGTCTGGTTGTCGTGGACCATATACTGCATATAATAGATTTGGGATGCAGCTAACGATTATTGTCATTATGGATTAATCGATTAGTCGGTAAAATATCAACAACTTTATGTGAAGGAAAAAAAAAGCCAACGTGGCATCTTCAAACTTGTTTTGTCCAATCAGCTGTCAAAAACACCAACAAATTAAGTTTACGATATAAAATTGAGAAAAGCGGCAAATTCTCACATTTGAAAAGCTGAAACCAGAGAATATGTCATTTCGCCATCATAAATCAATTAAAGAACTTGAAACTCTCCTTTAACTTCCTCTCCTTTCCGGTCGACTAATCGATTAATCGTTTCAACACCGTCATAGACGTAGACTTTTAGAATGTAGGGGATGTATTATCCGTCAGATGCCGTTCACCGAGTTGACCTGTCTGAAAGTTTGGTCTCCGTGAGCTAAGATTAAAAAAAAGAAAAAAAAGAGAAAAAAAAAAGAAGCCACATGGTGGCGGTGTTGTGTGTCAGTGAAAGAAGGGGGAGCCCTGTGGGTCGTCAACCCCAGCAGTGACCTGCCTGTGTCTGAAAACAAAATCAGTGTCCTTGCAACGTACGCATCAGGGTTGGTTTTTAACGTCAATGTTTGATATTTACGCTGTTAACTAAAAATAGCACCACACTGTAGCACGGAATATTATTTTTCCTATATTTACAGTTTCTATTTTCACGCAGTGAGTTTTCATTTTTGACCCCACAGGTGCAACATAACCCAGCCACATGAAGTGTAATCCATCTGTCTGTCATTGAAACATTATGTTTTGTGTTGTTTTTTTTTTTTTTATGAAACGCTTTCAGAAGATGCCATGTAGTCTATTTTTTGGGAGCATGTGGAGCAGGCCGTTGCTGTAGAATTGTGATATTTAAGTGCCATCACATGATATTCGTGTCTTACCTCATATTTATGATGACAATGTGACTATTTATTATTTTTTAAAATGTTGTTTTTGGAAATAATACAATAAATGCCTCTAGGATGACTGTTACTGTTGCCCCCCTCCCCACCGAATTATTTTTTTTTTAATCTGTTTTTTTCCTGCAACACAGAAAACTCCATTCATCATCAGAATGTCAGTGATGAATTGGCAGAAATCTGCACAGTGTTGTGAGCCTCCCGCTTCCAGGGTTTGCGACCTTTGCCCCTTTTTTAAAGCCCAGTCTCTTCCTGCTATTGTGCCGTCCATGGACAGACAGCTCTCTTTTTCGTTTTTCTTCTTTTTTTCTTTTTTCGCTCCTTCTACCTATGTAACGTCTAAAATGTCGGAACACTTCACGTCTGAGATGGAGACCGAAGTGGAAGCAAACATAACGCGGGTTGACAGCGACCACAAGATGGCAGGTAGCAGAGTGCAAGGACAGCGAACTTGGTAATAAAATGAAAACTCTAAACCATGAAACACTGATGATCCCAGGCTTTTTTTTCCCCCCATTGCTCTCCTCTGCCATGGCGATTAAAGTACAAAATTCATCCCAGGTTTTCACAGCTCAGATGGATAGAAAACAGTGTTTAAGGGATTTTTATTTCATGTTATCAGAACTTGTAGACTACAGCAGTATCCAGAAACAGATAATGGGAGCTATAAAAACATAGGTCTATTCGGTTACATTTTCACATTTGCAAGACATTTATATGGGTTATGAGGACGGCTCTTATCTGGCATTAGACAGATTTGTTTACACACATTCCTGGTGTGGCACCGGTCTTTCCCTGTGCCAAGGAGTTTGCAATGAGTTCCTGTGGGAGTTGAGCAGCTTTGACTAAAAGAAAACAGAAAAACAAAAACAAAACATTTCCTGCTTTCATCTGTTTAAAACTGTGATCAGAAGCATTATTTCTTCTTTTTTTTTTTTTTTTTTTTTTAACATGAAGATTATGAGAGGAAGTGTTTGGTGAGCCCATCCATGAGATGACGTGCTGTACAATCTATGCCTCTCGTTCCCAAAAGCACTGAGACCTGATCCAGTTCTGTCAGATCTCCACTCCGTAAAACGTCCTGTTCTCGAACCTTGCCCTGTTCTCGTCTCGGCTCCCACCTTATGATCCGACATCTGACTGGCTCGTGGTGGTATTGCTCAGCTTGCGCAGCTTCCCTGGGGCCCCCCCTCCTCCGTTGGGAGCACCAGGCTGGTTCCCCGCTCCGGCCTGGACCCCGGTGCCCCCTTGGGGTATGTAGTGCACCACCGTGTTGAGCAGGTTGTTGCGGAAGCTCTTGCTGAGGAAGTTGTAGAGGATGGGGTTGGCGACGCAGTGGAAGAGCGACAGGCTCTGCACCACGATGAAGGAGAAGTAGAGCATCTCTACCGTGTTGCAGCTGAAGACGTAGGGGTCGAGGTCGTCTATGATCATCAGGAACATGACCGCGTGGTAGGGCAGCCAGCACATGACGAACACCAGGGAGTACACATGCACCAGCCACACATCCCGCCGGCCGTCCACATCCGGTGCTGTCTGGACCGCCCGGGCAATCAGCATGTTGCAGGTGATGATGACGGCGGCGGGGGCCAGGAACTGGAAGAGAAGGCAGAGGAACGCCACCGAGACGAACCATTGGGTGTAGTTGTGCTCAGGCAGCATGTAGCAGCCGGGCTCGTCCCACTCCAGGAGGTCCACATGGACATTCTCCATCAGGGCCAGGAAAAAGGAGAGCACCCACAGGCCCCCGCAGAGCACCCAGCGCCGCCGGCCGATGGGGAACAGCGCCGGGGATGAGGGCCGGGCCAGGGACAGGTAGCGCTCCAATGTCATCAGGGCCAGGAAGAAAGAGCTGCTGTAGACATTGACCACGTAGATGAGGTTGGTGACCTTGCAGAGGAAGCGACCCCACAGCCAAACCTTGTCCAGGGTCACCTCCATCATGAAGAATGGCAGTATCGCGATCACCATCAGGTCTGACAGGCTCACATTGATGACGCAGAAGAGCACGCCGTTAGCCGAGTGGCGGCGCCGCCAGTTCACCCAGACAACCAGCGCATTCTCCAGCAGGCCCACCACGAAGATGAGCAGGTAGAGCAGGAAGAGGGCGATGCGCCGGTAGTCTGCGTCCAGCTTGATGGTGCACTCGTAGATGAACCACGGCGTGCCATTCAGGTAGTCCAACGAATGGTTGTACTGCTCGGGAGCGCTCATGGTCTGGAGTGGGGAGGCAGAGGAAAAGTGGTTCATATCCGGACAGAGTTTAGATTTTACTTTGGGGTTAATCTGATTAGGTTTTTCCGACATTACATAACGGAAACGTGGGAGGAGGAGGGTGGTGGCAGCAGACGTGCTGGTCAGAAATGTTACTCCAATACTTTTGAGAGCTAGATACTAAAGCTGCAACAGAGCAATTTCACAAGCTACAACGTGCAATTCAGAAACAAGAAATGTTTCACTGTGAAATGCTGCCAATTCAGCAGTGTATTTGTTTATAGTAATACACACTGATTTATAGGTTTTTTCCTTCATTTAAAGACGATGGACGAAAATTTAAAAAAAAAAAAAAAAGGATTGAAGTGAACGCAGCGGTCTCTCTCTTTTTTGTCCTGCTGCATCAGTTTTTGTTGGTTTTTTTGGTTTTTTTTTACTTTTTTTTCTTCTTAAATGGCAAACATACCTTCCTCTGCAAACCTGGTGCCTGCACTACCCACAATGCAGCTCAACCACCGAATAAACGATGACTCAAGTGACATCACCTGAGGACTTCACACAGCTCCCTCTGGAGCCACAAAAGGCTTTACGTGACTTTTTTTTTTTGCAACACAACTCCCCAAGACCTGTCAACAGGACCCCCCCACTTTTCTGTCCCCTTGTCCATCCTCATCTAAGGCAGAAACACATTTTAACGTATCTATAAATACAAAGCTGGACTCAAACACACCTTGTCGTGGGGATGAGTGTCCTAGAGATGAAGAGGGGCAGGTCCCACCTGAGGCCTTGTCGTCTCCTGCGGGGGGGGGTTCTTTGTTTTTGTTTTATTTTTCCTTTTTTCGGCTGTGAGGCCTGCAGATACGAGATGAATCCTTCCAGCTCTACTGTTGAGGGCTATTTGAGCAATCAAGCAGCCTGGAGTCTCTACCCTCCCATTTCTCATTAACACCCCCCCCCAAAAAAAAAAAACCCAACACAAACACAGATCTGACAGGACATCCTCAGTGAGTAGAGGGGAGTGCTATAGAAGCCCTGGGATGCCTCCACATGGCTAAAGGGAAAGCAAGTTAACAGAGGCTAGAAAAAAAGTGCAATCAAACAAAGGGTTTGTTTTTTTTTCCTCTGTTCCTTCATTATTTCTAGATTCATTGGAGAACCAGTTGTAAACACTTTAAGACTTTAAGAAACAACCACTGTTTCCATTCCGATCAATAGGATTTTATATCTGATGTCCCCAGACTGAAAGGTGCCCTTTCCCTTCTCTTGCTCTTTGCCTCAGAAATACTATTTAAAAGATTTAACTGTTAAAGTTTACTTAAAAAATAATAATAATAAATCTACCAGAAAAACAGAGATGCAGAGGGAAAAACATGACTAGAACGGGGTCAACATTTGACAGCGTGGTGATTCAGTTCATTACGGTTCATTACAATGGGATTAAAGCATCTTTGCTTAATACTGAAGACAAAAAAGGGTAATTAATTAAAAAAAAAGTTAAACAAGGCTAAGTTTCTAGGGCCAAGCTAGCAACTCTGTGAGGCTTTTAAATAATAACACGATTATATCTGGCATTACGTTTATCATGTTCACCGTGCTGGACAAATTCAAGATTTTGACCCAATGATTAAAAGTGATGGGCCCACTAAGGCGATTACAGTTTGGCAGGCTCCAGTGTGTGTAAGAATTGGCAGCCATGATGATCTTCAAGGAGAAGATATGAAACATGTAGAGTAAGGCCCAGTAGAGTTTACATTAAACATCTCATGTTCTCACTAAAAGGCAGAATTTTTGGTAAATACCAAAAACTACATCTACTTTGGCATGATAACTGGTTTGATTTGTTTTTTTTTCTTCTTGGAGGTTGTAAAAACCCCTATATCAGATTTAATGAATCGCACAGGTCACTTCAACACCAGTTTTAGTTCATTACTAGTAATTTTCCTCAATGAACAGTCCTGTGTGTGTGTGTGTGTGTGTGTAAAGATGGCTCAATAAGAATGGTGTGGAAACAGAGGGGAAAAAAAAAACAGGCACCACATAGCAGAGAACAATGACAGGAAGCACCCCCCCCCACAGGCCCTTCAACTCCCCACTTTGAGGCACAGTCACGGATATAGAGGAGTTCGGAAACCTGGGGCACACCAGCCTCACTGAAAGAAGGGGGGGGCTATTTAACCTAGACGTGCGTATACACACACACACATCCCCATCATCGCTTTATTTCAACGCCATGTAGGTGGCTAAGGAGCAGATGTGGAGGAAGTGACGTGTTTTAATGTCACTTGTTTTAATGTCACAGTCAGTGGGGATTTTTTATATAACCAAAGTTCTCTAAAACTGCACAAGGCGCAAGTGCATCTCTGTCATCACTCCGGAGGAAGCCATGTCAGGGGGGAGCTCCTTTGGCGCGATCTCACATGCATCCTCACTCTAGGGGGCGCCGAGGTCACCATTAAGGTCGGAGTCATACAGTGCCAAACATTTGTGTTGGCCACGATTCGCACTGAATAAAGCCCCCCCCCCCCCCCCCCCCATTAATCAGTTAGAATCGTGGCCAACAGAAATGTGCGGGGGCCCGCGCTGTTCTTACCGCCGTCTCTGAACTGTCAGCGGTTTGTCCCTTACCAACGACAACACCTTCAGCTGCACCCCTCCCTCCAACCCGTCTGCTCATCCTGTCCCCAAGTCCTATTGTGTAAAACAAGTTTCAGGCTTTTTTGACTGAAGCCAGTCGGGACCAGTCAGCAATTTCTGCCCTCCTCTGATGAAACAGGAAGGAACTAGTCAGCAGAAACCCATCTTCTGGAAAGCTTGAGACAAAAAGTAGTCTCTGACCTACACCACGTCGTTATCGGAGACTAGAAAACAACTTCAAAAGACAAACACCAATAGATTCCCCGAATGTTCTGGTCTGTCAAACTCCACTGGTCGGATAAATTCACGGACCAGCCAGTTTATCTGAACGATTGTCAACATCTGCACCAAATTTCGCAGTCACCGGCCCAAGTCATGTTGAGAAATTTCTCTTAAAAAGCACAAATATTAGCCTCATGATGTTGCTAGAGGTAAAGATTATGTTGGTAGGAGGCATTATCTTGAGAAATTTGGTCTGAATCCATCAAGTACATGTTGAGATGTTTAACACTTTGAGCTGCATTTCCCTTCATGAAAGGGATAGTATTTTGTTATCATCATCATTACTATTAAACATTATAAACGATTATTAATACCCGAGAGCAAAAAGTCACTAGGGATTATCCTCTTCCAAGGGAAATTTCAGTTAAAAGCCCCAAAAGTGACGGGGGAAAAATTTAAAAAATGTGAAGGGTTAACCAAGGTCGAAGTTCATTGTTCCTTCTCGAAACCATCAACATCTGTAGGAAACTAATTTTTCAGCCAGACAATGAAGAGTCACACACTTTCCAAGAAATTCTTCATAAAATATATTTTGGTCCAAAAGCTGATTTTTTTTTTTTTTTTTTTTTTGTGCAAAAATACAACATATGCAATCACTAAGGAGATGATGAGGCGTCGTACAGAAGCCGCCGCCGCGTCCCCGCTGCCGGGCCAGTGTCTAAGAATGCTGTATCATCTCACTGTGTTAAGGCCGACTGCATGAGCTACTGAAATGTAGTGTTAATGTCACAATATTCAACACAGAACCCTGGTTATCACTTGAGAGAAAAAAAAAAAAAAAAAAAAAAAAATTACAACAGCTCCTAGTTTCTACTGCTAAGGGTTTTTTTTTCTCCTAAGTATTATCCTATTACACCGATTCACATGGCGCACACTTAATTTCAACGCACAAAAACACTACGCTGGGTTCAGGAAGAGAGTCTGTCCAGAATAACGGCGATGGTTGGGCTCATTCTTTAAAGGAAGCTTTTTGTTGTTGAATTAAACGTCAACACTGTTTTTTTTCCTTTCTTTCTCGCTCTTTTTTTTTTTTTTTTTTAAAAAGAGGAGGATCTTTAAAATTTGGAACAGTCTAGTCATTAATCACAGGCTGTGGAATACAGGAAATTCTCCAAGGTCAGCTGAGCCCTGCTTATCAAAGAAGCAGGGCTGGGGCGGAAAAAAAAGAAAAGAAAAAAGTTTACAGCCCAAATAATCGGATATGCTTTTCCATTTAATCAACACACATCTACCGTTTTCAGCTGATGAGGCTGTTCTGGACATTTCTCTTGGGAATTTAGTCAAGACTTTGGTGCAAAACAGTATTGGATCCATTCACATTGTGCTCAACTATTCTGTTGCAGCGGAGTCAGTTTTAGTTGTATGCAAAGTGCAAATCCTGCTTTGATAAAGCTTCGATCCCACACATTTGGCACTCTAAACATTCAAATGGCATGCGTCTGCAGATAAATAATAATAGTAATAATAATATACTAGACATGTACACTGCCTAAACTACCATTTGTTTTTGTTTTTTTTTTACCTCCGTTAAAAGAACACTTTGACATTTTGGGACTTATTCACTTTGTTGTAGAGTTAGAAGAGAAGACCGAGAACAGTTGGGTTTTTTGCCAGAAAAGACCTGTTTTTTATGACATGTTGTCAGAGGGTAAGAGTGTATTTATTTGTTCCAAATAGCAGCTACACTCAAAAGGTGGAGTGTGAAGCTGTCAGCCCCAAATACCCCCCCCCCCCGTATTGTTTTAACTACAGGGATGACAGCGCTCTTCTGGAAGACATTCGCAGCAGACAGTTGCACTCGCTTGTACACGTCAGCGTCAGTCAGGTCTGAGGACTTACAAGTTTAAAAATAGAAATTAAAAAACCCCGACATCAGCTAATACCTTTGCAATTCATCCAACTCTCTGATTGAACTGGCAGTGGCTGAGGTACATTGTGGGTACTGTAGTCATACCGAGGAAACGGAATGTGTTGAATAAAAGACAATATAACCCCAGGTCTGCTGCGTCACCTTTATCCTTGTTTTTTTTTAACCCATCCATCGTGAGTCCGACAGCGTTAGACGACTAGAAGCCCGAATCAATGGAAGGTTCTTTTAATTATCTCATATCTCAACAGAGAGCAGCCAGAAGCTAGTTAGCTTAGCATAAAGACTGGAGAAAGGACGACAGACTAAGCCTCCGTTAAAGTCCACTAATTAACATGTTTATCATGTTCATTTATTCCATACAAAAAAAGGTCATTTAAAAATGGCACATTGTGGTTTGACAGCGAGTTATGCCCTGGACTACACCTCGTCTAGCAATTTCCAGTCTTTGTGCAAAACTAAGCTAAGCTAACAACGTCCTGGCTGTAGCTTAATATTTTGAACAGTGTCAATCTTCTCATCTAAACGCTCCACGAGAGACTGAATAAGTCTTATTTAACTTTAGTTCATACCTGGGGAACCAAAGTGGAAAAAAAGAGATGTAATGATATTTGATCCATCGCTGACATGGGCTAACACTATGAACACTGATCAACAGTACTCTATTGCAGTTTCAAAGTACTCTATTGCTGAGTTATTCCATTAAGAGTGCTTAATATCTATAAGCAGTACGTCTTAAATCTTTAAAAATAAATATAAGCATCAGAAGTAGTACATTATATTGCTACAACATAGGTACGTAGTCTTGCCTCAGATCACCAAATTTAACTGAAGACCTGTGTCTGCATACTATTACTTTTTTTTTTTTGGTCAAAGAAAAGAAAAAAGAAAGAAAAAAAAATCGACTTTTATAGCTCTTGATCGGATGTATTTGCAGCAGCATCCGGAGCCGGGTGTCACGCGAAGATGTTCGAGATGAAGTCGCGGAACCGCTTGGCGTACTGCTCAGGGTGGACGGTGGAGATCTCAGCACCAGCCTGCAACAGAGGGACAGGGATGGAGAGGTGGAGACAGAGACAGTGAGAGGAGATGGAGACAAACAGCAAAAAAAACAAAAACAGGTCCCCGACATCTGTATAAGTCGTACATTTCAAAGACAAGACATGAGAGCGGATGGCAAACACTCGACCGTCGTGCTGGAATGTTTTTGAGCGGCTGACGGCAGCCCCCCCCCAAACTCCATCTCCTCCTTCCTTCCTCTCGTGTGCTACTTACCCCATGTTTGACAGTCTTTGCTGCATGAGCGGCTTTCTTCTTGGTGTCGTACTGGGTCAGTACGTCAATCAGGCCCATGAAGTAGACCTCCCTCTGGGGGGCTCCTGAGATGAAAAAAGGCAGAGAACGAGCCAGGTTATTTTATTGGGCCTGGACCGATGACAGCAGTGAGAAAAGCAAACAAACAAACCAACCAACCAACAAACAAACACACACATCAAGGTAGAAGCTTCCTCTGAAGAGACTAATCTCAAAACCCTATAAAACTATATTAGTATTACTTCTCGGATGACCCAGAAATGACATTCACACAAACAAACTTTGGGGAAAACAGTCAAGACGAACTAACCCAGACTTCTGGATCTCCATCAATCTCAAAGATACTAGAGCTGCGACTGACAGTTATTTTCATTAGCAGAGAAACTGCCAATTATCTCCTCGATTGTTTGTTTTGTCTATAAAATGTATGAAAACTGTGAAAAATATCTTTCGCAGTTTTCCCAAGCTCGAGGTGACATCTTCAAACATCTGTTTGAACAGTCCAAAAATATCCAGTTTATAATGACGTTAAACAGAGAAAAGCATTAAATCTTCACATTTTATGAGCTGAACACAATAATTAATAGGCATTTCTGCTTGAAAAGGTAAGTTAAACTAACTAAACTAAATTAATTTCCAGCTCTGCAGTATAAAATATTCTAGTGCTGACACAATCCATCAATTAATTGACCAAAAGCGACTGGATTTTTTAGCACCTTCTGAAGAAAAAATGAACTTTTAATTTCAACTGTTAATCTGACACGGTTATAAATCCCCTCAATTGGCGGCCGGAACCACGTATTCACCTGTGCAGCTCCCGACCGCGTACACGTCCACATAGGGGTCGTACTCTCCCGGCCCCAGGGGTTTGCAGGAGGACATGTAGCCGGCGATTCCCTCTGGGGAGGTGCCGTAGGATCCCGCCATGGGGCCTGGGGCCAGGCCGTTCTCCGCCTCCTGCTCTTCCTCGTTGGAGACTTCCTCACCCTCCTCCTCCTCGCGTTCGGCCCGGCCCACGTCGTGGATGCCCAGCAGCAGGCTGTAGTCCATGATCTTCAGCTTCACCAGGAACTGGGGAGAAAGGGAGAACATTATGATTTACTGTGAGAAGGAGGTAGAAGGTATTATAGAGCTATCACATTCACTAGGGCTGCAAAAGTCCATATAAATCGATCGACAGATATTGATAAGCAACAATTTTGATCCTCAAGTTATTGTTTCAGTCATTTTTTTTTAAATATAAATGACGATAAATCTCTGTTTTCCAAATCTCAAATGCGAGGGGGTTGATGCTGACAAATGAATTTCAGATCCATCCTCCTGCTGCCAAAATGGCATCACAGAAAGCAGTGCATCATACGTGTGGTGATGCTGCCGCTGTGTGGTAGAGGTCTGTAACAACAGGGTAGGTGTCACATTTAAGGAAAGGGGTCACCCACCTCCACATCTCTGTTTAGCTTCTCCATGAACTTCTCCTTCTGCTCCTCGGTGACGTAAACTTTCTGCATGTTATTTCTGAAGTCCATGTCCTTGAAGGTAGGAAGTTCCTTCCCCTTTAGGAAGAGGAAAAAAATACATCTTTAGCAGGATACATGGGATAAAGAGGGGGCAGCTAATTATGATATAAAAATGAATAGGAAGCAAGAGGTTTCACATCACCCTCTCTTTGTCACTTGCTTCTCGAGACACCAGGGAGCCCTGCAAGAACAAATTGTTGCAAATATTATGACTCATGCTTTTGGGAACAAGAGTATTTAATGGTTTCCTACACGAGGAAGAAGCAAAAAGTGTGAATTATGGTTGCAGCAAACTATTGTGTTCATCAACAGTTAATCTGTGCATCTGGTTTTGTTTATAAAATGGCAGAAAACAGAGTTAAACACCGGACACAGCTTTTTAAAATACAGAGGTGATGTCTTCAAATGTCTTTTTTTTTCTGCCTGACAGATTGAAACCTAAAGATATCCAGTTTGTAATGATATAAAATGGAGAAAAGGAGCAAAAGCTGAACTGAGAAGCAGGAATAAGAGAAAGTTTAACATTTTTAGCTAAAAAAAAAAAGAAAAAAAGAAAAGAAAAAAAAAAGGTTCAATCTGTACGACCTCCACATTGTTTTGTCATTGTTTTGTGAGGCAACAATGAGAAGTGGGATGTTCCTGGTGCAGTTCCTTCTCACCTTCAGGTCGTACTTCCTGTGCACCACCAGCCTGTGGCTGAACATATTCCTCATGACGATCAAGTAGGTCTCCTCACTGTCCACGCTCACCCGGTACATGCCCAGGAACTGGGGCAGTAGGGTGCTGCCATGACACTTCACTATGTGCTGCGGTGGGGGTGGGGGTGGGGGGCAGGGAAATTGCACAGCAGGTGCAGAAAAGTGGATTAAAGTCATGTTGAGTGTCAAAGATTAAAAATACATATAATTGAAAAACAGTAAAGTGAATTAGACTGATTCATAATGGAAAAAAAATGTAAACATTAACATTGTCAAGACAGTCCGGCCTCCATATGATAACGTCCAAAGGTCATTTTGGATGTAAACCAGTAACAGATTCTGCCCTGGTTGAGGTTTTTAGCTGTGTTCAGCAGTCGCCGTGACAGTCAGTTAAAACAGACTCACTTCAGCCTGACCTCGTTCAGCCCCCAACAACTCTCTGCATCCTATTGCTGTGCATTGATTTTTAAATTTCTGACCCCTGGGCCTTTGGCACGGTGGAAAAACACTCCGTGCCACAGCAAACCGAAGCCCTGCGAGTGACAGGGATTCCTGAAGCTTTTCAATCTTTACTTAAGGTTGTGGTAAAGCCAGGAATCCTCTCGTGAATCAAATATTTGAACATATTTTGATTTAAATGAATGCTATACCTAAAAAGCATTTCAACCTTATACAAGAGTAAATAGCTCTGTTACTTAACTTTATGTAATATTCTGTTAAACTCAGAGTGGTTGACAGTTCTTTTAATATCAATTATGTAGTTGTGTGCAATGAGAGAGAAAATAGGAAGAAAGTAAAGGAAAAGGGAAGGAAGTGTTTTCAGTTATTGTTAATATTAATGGTTCAATTTTAAAGCCTTATAACTTTCACTATGGTTATTTGAAAAAGACAGGAAGCAAGTTTTCACGCTATTACTTGTGTTTGTGATTTATGTGGTAAAGAAAATAATAAATAAATACTGATTCGGCTTTTAGAAGCTGACATTTCCAATTTTCAAATATGTAGGAAAACAATACAGAATTTTCTGCAAAACTTGGATCCACAGTTTGAAAAAGCTGCAAGATCAAATCCCTGCACCTGCCAAACAAAAAGACCCTGACCCCCTCTGAAAGCACATCCAAATCTAGAGCAAAAACCACAACCAGATAAAGCCTTCTGCAGAACAGGCCTCATGCCCAGGCAACTGCTTCAGTACAGCAACCGCATTATTCAGTTCTTCAGCGAGAAAGGATTCACCTGAAAAAACAAAGACAGGTTCATAGGAAACGGCTGTTTGGCAAGGCCAGACTTGTCACCACTGGAACTAAACATTAACTAGAACTCTGATACAGTAACCTGCAACCTGAAAAGTGTCCTGATCTATGGGGGAGCTGTGCAATGGTGACGCTGGCCACCTTATAACAATGAGTTCAATCAGGGCCAAGTGAAAAAAAAAAAAAAAAAAAAGAAAAGAAGAAAAAACTCTAAAACAGAGCTGCCATTTCCCCCTCATCTCCCCGTCAGTTTCATGTAGGCTGCAATTCCGATAATAAAGCTCGAAGCAGTCAAACATTTGAACTCAGTGGTTCATGTTTACCCCGAAGTAAACATGAATGCCAGCCTGGGGGCGCAAATATGAAAATTCAAACTCCCGCAGAAACAAACAAAACAGGGGTTGAAGTGTGTCACCTGGCTCTTATCTCCCCACAGGTTTGCGCTGCTATTTGCATGAACACAGATGTGTAGATATTATATTTGAATGTCCGTGACAGACCCAACATTCATAAAACAGAGCATTTGTTCTGCTTTCTGCCCTCGGCAACACCGCAACATCAGCTAACGATGATGAGAGACAGTTTTGTTTTGTTAGCCCCCCCGCCCCCACACACACACTAACAGGGAGGTCAGGGGTCGGGTTCAGTCCAAGAAAAACACCTTACAGCCACAGTTAAGTGTCTCGGTTTAGGACACTCCTGCAGGGATGGATGCTATGCCATTCTCGGGCTGAATACTTAGCCATCTTCCTATGCACCACACCGCTCTGCTGCACTAGGCAATGCTTTCAATTTACAAATAGTCATATTTGGGTCGACCTACCTCACCTGTTGCAGAATATGTTTTATTTTTTAAATGCCTCCAGCAAGGGCTCATTTTAGGAGCAAACTTTCTCTGAGGGTTTTTTTTTTGTTTGTTTTTTTTTGCTTTAAAAAAAAAAGAAAAAGAAAAGAAAAAGGTCCAAACAAAGGTTACAGAGGAAATAAATGGGATACACAGCTATAGCTGCTGATTTGAACCTTCATGCGAGGTTCAATAAAGCAGACAGGAGGCGAGTGTGTGGGTGTCATCACGACTGAAGACTGAAAAAAAAAAAAAAAGGAAAAAAGAAAGAATGACTGAAGGTAGGGGATGTATGTTGTTTGCAACTGTAGTTAAAAAGCATTTCCTATTTACCTTTTTACTTATCAATATTTAAATGTTGTTACATGCTCAACTGAAAACCTTGCACAAAGGTTCTAAATAAAAGGAAAACAATCAAATAGTCGGTACGTTTTATTTATTCAGTATATAATTCATAATGTAACACGTTATCTATACATATTACCATGAAGACGTTTTTTTAAATAGCTGCGCTTATATTATTATTTCACTTTTTCACGAGTATTGCTCCTATTTATTACTACTATCTTACCATTTTAAATTTATGAATCGTGCTGCACTGAGATATTTTAATTGTCCGGTGTTGTATCTGAAACACAATTTCATCCTTATGTTCGTTCTGAAGCATAAAAACGAACATTTAATAAATTTTTAAGAAATGGGCCTTTCCATGCAGTTATTCTATGTCAACTATTTATTCATTTAATTTACAATGAGCTATATTGTGAAATGACCTTTATTGGTATACGAGAGGTTTTGGTCACATTGCACAGCCCAAACTAAAGGAGTGACTGAAAGAACAGAGGGCAAAGGAAAAATGCCCACAGGGACATTTATTTATAGCCCAAGTTTCACTGCAGGATCTAACAGATAAAACTGGGACTCCAAAAATTCGAGTCACCTTCTCATTGCCACCGATCCTTCTGCAGCTGTTGGTCAGATGTTGGTCCAAGACAAAACCCCACCAGTCCACAAATATTTTAAGATTATGTAAGCAAAATGAACTTCTCTCAAATCTGGTGATATTCTATATTTTTCTTTGCAGGCTAAAAAAACAAAAACCAACATAGAATCAATGCTAATAACAAGTAATATCCAAAAGCTGATCTATCTTATTCCTCTGTGCCATAGAGGTTAGCCACCCCTGCAGTGGGTGACGTGTTCTTTCATTGTGATAAACAATGGGAATTGTAGTTTAAATGACTCAGAATAGAACCTTCCTGCTGCTGTAAATACTCACTACAGCATCAAATGTGTATTAATCTACAGCAGAAAATGGTCCTCAACACATACGCTTTTTACTCCTGCTTACTAAAAAAAGCTACACAACATTCCCTCAAACTGCGGCAGGTGTGAAAATACATCAAATGCATTATCAAAATTATCAAATTACATGAATTATATATTTATAGCTTCTTTTTAAGAGCAGGGGGAAGGTGGTCTATCAGAAAGTATCAGAAAGTAGGAAAGTATCAAGAGACAGACTAACACATAATTTATTTTTGTCTCTTCATGGCATTTCTTGACCAGAAGAAAATATTAAAAACATCACCAGACTTGCCCTTTAACCATTCAGACCTCACCTGGTGGTACTCAGACAGGATGCTGTGCATGTCTGCAACATCCTCGCTGGAGATCTGCTTGATGACCAGCGTTCGGTCGTAGGAGTTGAGGAGCAGACCCTCTCCCTGGTCATCCACGCTCCTCAGTGGGGGGCTGCGGGTCAGTGACACCTGGGGATAGCAAAAAAACGAGAGCATGCAAATTAGTATAGGACACCAACATAATCAGATTTATTCCAAAACTAAAACCTTCTACAATTTAAAAAAAAATTATGAAAAGAGGATCAGCAACTAAAGAGACAGTTATATACATAAGGATGTCTACACGCTGAACAGTACATCAGTGCATTGCACACCTGATAGTCCAGATCCTCAATACCAAACCGTTCCCTCAGATTTCTGAAGACCTGAGGACAGTACTCTTTGAACTTGAAATGTCCTGGAAGGTTTTCTCTGCAAACGGGAGAAAAGTTGGGGAAGTGAGAGGGAGAAAACAAACTTAAAAAGTCTCAAAAATCCAAAACATCTGTCCTGCTTGATAGTCCAATACAGACTTCAGGTTTCGTCATCTGTTTATGTTCTTCTGTTAATTAGGTAGAACAAGATCTGACAGCCACTGACTTTATCTGTCGGGAACAAGCTTCTCAAAACAATCAGAGGCCAGTAAGACATTGTTTGCTTCATTTTATAGGTAATTCTTTAAATTCATATTTCAACCAATGTTGCTTCTAAATGAATTTCTTTCTGTGTCTTACTTGTTGAAGAGGTGGTTATTGACTTTGATCTTGGTGTTGGCCTTGAAGTCATCAGGCAGCAGCATGACGGGAACAGGCACCTGGTTGAGATCGTTGATCTGTAGAGAGAAGGTATTTACTTACATACAATCATAATGTCCGACATTGCTCTCTAAAACAAAGCTGCAACTAATGGTTACTGTCAATATCAGTTAAAGAGCTGCAATGATTAGTTGATTAGGTCATTCTACAAGAAAAAATGCCATGTAATGCCAACATCAAATGGTTCCTGCTGCTCACATGTGAAAACATGTTTCTAACCTTTGTCTTGAATAATATCAGATTGAATATTTTGGGGGGTTTTACACACTTGTGTGGACAACACAAGGCAAATAATGACGTAGAAAATGGATATTTTTTTATACTATTATGTGGGTTAAACAAATAATCAATTCATCAAAAAATAATCTGAAGATTAGTCAATAATGAGAATATTTGATAGTTTCAGACCCAATTAATCTCCTATTTATTTCAGCCATTAATTGTTTGGTCTCGAAACATCACAAAAATGTAACAAGACTTGGTCAAAGCCTAGTATATTCCTGGACTGCCTTTTACATTTGCATCTCTCCTACTATGTTTTTCAAGAAAAACAGCTAAAAGGGTATGAAAAGTCACTAAATTTAGCAACCAAGGCTCCAAGTTGCCTTTAAACATCCCCAGATGACGCAATAGAAACTGTTTGTGCCAATTCATTTTAAAAGAGCAACGGTGTAAGCGGTGTAACACTCAGCCAGTCAGTCATGGACATTTGTATTATTAGGGCTTACCCTGCTGTTGAGGTCCAGCCAAAAAAAAAAAAAAAAAAAAAGGCCTCCACACTTTCCTAGCGCCCAAGGTGACGCAATCAAATGTCTCGTTTTCAGCCCATCCAACTGTCCAAAACCCAAATATATTTAGTTTACTATAATGTAATGGGAGGAAAAGGAGCAAATCCTTACATTTTAGACACTACAACCATTTTTTTTTTGTTTTTTGCTTGAAAAACAGTTCAAATTAAAATTAACTGAGCATCAAAAATTTTGCTGCCTAATTTTGTCACTCAACTAAACAATTAATTTACTAATCACTGAAGTTGCTATCTAAAAAATAACAATTTTTGAATACTGCATCGTGGAAAGCATCATTTATAATAGTGCTATACTGACCATCTACTCTTCACTGACACCTGAGCTGAGGCTGCATATGACAGAGTATAACGCTAAGTGATGTTACACTTGTTCTGCTGCATTCATCCCCCATCAGTGAAGTGATAAGAAATTTCAGCAGTAGGACAGCTGCTCTACTGATGTTCACATCTTGTAATTTGACACTACTGATGTTCACATTTTGCCAAATGTGTTGAAAACGTAGCAATATATTAGCATTTTAATACACAAAAAGGGAAGTGAACCCAAAATGTTCAGATCGGGTCATTACTTTGTGTATAAGTCAATGTGAAGATCCCCAGCATCCCAACCTGTCAATATCTGCACAGTCCTTATTAGACACCAAGTGGGACCAGGGGCAAAAATTTGACAATGGGCTAAAACTGACCCAAGTGCAGTTTTATTATTACCTCAGCCACCCAGAAAGCAAGCAGGACTTTTGAGCAGAAATGATTAGTTGGTCAGTCAGTCGGAGCCGGCTGAAAGGAAATAACTGACTAATCACTGCAGCTCCATATTGGAATTGCATCATAAAAAACAGTGGAGTGAACCGTGGAGCTTCGGAGGGTCTGGAGCCCCCATGGGCGGTTGCCTACTTTGCCCGGGCGGGGGGCTAATCCAGGCCCGTGTGTGGCAGAACCTGATGGGGGGGGGGGCAAAAGACTTAGGTGCAACACCTCCAGCTCTCTGCCCACCCGCGCTGGAGGACAGCGTCGGCTTGCTAACGCTAGTGCTAACTGAACTAGCTGATTAACGCGACACTCTGCGGTTTTATCGTTAGCACGGACCCGAAGCGTTAGCTCGCCGACTCACCGAGTGGTTGACGCCCCACATAAAGACGCTCAGGACCGGGTCGCTGGCCCGAAACACCTTCACCTTCTGCTGCACGAAGTGTTTCTTTTTCGTTTTGGTCTTCGGCGCCAGGATCACCATCGGACTGGAGGCGGCACCCGAGTTCCCGAGGGCAGCCATGAGCGTAGACGGGCTCTGCTCGACCCCGCCGAGGGCGCTGGTGCAGGCGGTGACACTTCTTCCGTCCCGAGGAGGCTGCCGTTACCGAGCTGAACTCGCTTCTCTCGCCGCTCCTCCCCCCGGGTCACTCTCGCTACGACACGGCGCCGCCAACCGAAGGTCACCCGCCGCACACCGACCGCGCAGCACCGACTTCTAATCAACGGTTAAACTACGGAGATGAATCGTTACTTCGTCCACGCCATAATTCAACTGACAGTCCAGCACCGCCCCCCCGAGCCCATCCGTGTTTTTATAACCACGTGGTGAGTTTTTGATCGACAGCCGGCAGGAACCAATGAAAACGGTAACAGTGCGTCAGGTGACCTCGGGTGGGTGGGCCGTCACCGGCGTATGGTGCATTCACGTTACGATCCACCGTCGGCAAATATCAACTCTCTGTTTTCGGGCGCTGCATCCCAAACCTTTAAGCTTGTGACCCTATGAAAAATAAAGATTTCTCCTCCTGGTATACCCAGGCAGCGTGCAGAAGTTTGCATCAGATTTTTTTTTAATGAAAAAGTAATTAATTGATCAAGAAGTGTTTAGAGGAAAAATAAACCTGGTTTTGCATACATGAATGGGTTTTTTTCTGCCTTACTATCATTTGAACTATCTCGTGACCCATCAGATTTATCAAGCGACCCCTGGGGTGGGTCCCAACCGTCCCAACTCCCAGGCTGAGAAAAAACGCCTAAGGGCACAAGTCATACATCAGTGGTGGAGGAGGTACCCAGATGCCTTTACTTGAATACAAGTAACAGTACCACACTATAAAAAAAAAGTATTCCACTACAATTAAAAGTCCTTCTCATTACTCATTACTCATGCCATCATGTGTAAGCAGCATTTTAGCGTTGGGGTTTGTTGAAGTGGTGCTATTTTTTTTTTTTTAGTTATTTTTAATAGGACTGCAAATAACCAATTATTCTTATTAAGGATAATTTGCTGGTTATTTACCAGATCGATCAATTGATTGTCTTTTTGTGTCAAACGTAAATGTACTCAGTTAAGATATATGGTATATAGTGTAGGCTGTCTAAATGAATTAGAGTTGCTACAATTAGTCGATGATTTGATTAATCTATTCGAGGGCCTGAAAGTTAATGAAAATTATTTTGCTCATCAAATAATCGATTTGATTTACTTTTCAAGCAAAAATCAAACAAGAATTTAGGAGAATCAACTAATATTTTGTTTGTTTAAATTTTGTTAATTTCAAGTTAATTCAACTTAGAATGTCTGGTCTTCATTTTCAGACTAATAAACATGAGTTGTTCTGATTTGAGGTTTTTTGACTTAAAATGGCTTCAGCAGCTTCAGCTGTCAACAGTCTTCATGTCCAGTGATAAACTGACAAATGAAAAATGTAAAGAAAAGCAAATCTGTCTTCAATGCAACCATAACAGTCAATTCAACTCAATATCTTTTTATTATATCATTTTAATTAGGTTAATCGACTATGTTTACTCAAGTTCAGTCAACTTAACCCAGTCAGTTTTCCATTTTCAAAACTAACCCTAACGCTGAACTAACTATTCAACTATTTGCTCAGTTAACTTTGCAGGGGAACTTATGTCTCTAAACTGAACAAACTCAGAATGATTTACAGTGAATTTACTGTTTCCAGCCCCTTAAATATGATCATTTCCTGCAGCCTTTTTTTCTGTTTTATATCACTGGAAAACTTAATATTTTTGGGATTATGACTGTTCTGCAGACAAAACAAGACACCTGAAGACACCTTGGAATCCAGGAAACTGATATCGACATTTCTCACAACTTTTAAAAATTTTACTGGCAACTCAAAATATCAGTTAATCGAGAGAACAGATGATCGATTAAACGTTAGTGAAAACGATCATTAGTTGCAGCCATAAATAGATGAGAGTAACTTCATCATTTACCAGAGTGGAAAACTGTCTTTGGATCAAGCAGCATGGGAACTGGGGATATAGAAAACAAGTAATATATAGAACAAATTTACCAACAAGATTATCACTAAGAGAAAAGTCTGGCATGAGCTACAGCATCCAAGTCAAAGTTACAGACAAAATATAAAAAAAAAAAAAAAAAACCCATTGAAAATTAAACCATAACATAAAATACTGCGGGGCAAGACTAAAATACTTTTGGTTGCCAAAGGCCCCCTAAAGTGGCTCCAAGGGTTCAAATAAAGGATGAGGACTGTCTGTCCGTATGCTCAAGGCTCTGTCTCCTGTCTTGGCACGATGCAGCTGACTGACTCACCAGCTTCCTGATTATTGTGCTGGCAGTGCCAACGATTCCAGACAACTTCCTCCCCAGTCTGCAGCTCGGGAGGCCGAAGCATGAAGTCGAGTGGGATAAGAAAACAGCCTTGACCCGAGATTTTCGAGCAGTTTCTACTATTCAAGCATTGGCAGCAAATGTATTTAAAGTATTCATTTCACAGGCAAATGGCCTGTGGCTCATATATTATCATTTATGATGTTATTAGACTGTCAATACTGAGGCATCAGGGTATAAGCAGCAGTTTATGGTTGTAGCTGCTGGAAGTGGAGCTGGTTTTAACTACTTTATGTACAGGGGCCCGTTGGGTCTGGGAAATAAAATAAATCTGAGGGCCCATGTTATGATTGATGAGAGAGCTGCGCTTCACATTTTTTTAATTCTATTTGCCAATGTTGAACAGAATCTTGGCCACATGAACATGAAAAGGGTCCTAAAACACAAGCAGCTCTTTTGTGTAGGGTCCACAAGCCAAAACCGGCTTAGATTCATCGGTTTAAACTTTAACAATACATTGTATTTTATGAGTTTATCATATTTTTTCTTTGATACAAAATCTTAACTAGCATCTGTTCCTGTCAAAAAATGATGAAGGGGTAAAAAGTAAGATATTTCCCTCCTAGTATAAAGTAGCATAAAATGGAAATACTCTAGAAGAGTTCAAGTGCCTTGAATTTTTACCTAAGTGCAGTACTTGAGCAAATGTACTCAGTTTACTTGAGTACTTGAATAAATGTACTATATCTGAATACAAATCTTATTGTTAAACATATAACAAAACGTATAAAATATGGTGCATTGTTGTTAAACTACCTAACAGTGTATAAAGCAGTGAAATGAGCTTCTCCATGAGCAACTGCAACCTTAAAATGTTTCTCTTATGTTAATACAACTGAAATAATTATCCAGTCACATGATATATAATAATGTAACACTTTAATAAATGCAATTCTTCAGAACCAGTGCTTTCACTTTTTACAATTTATGTACATATGTCATAATACTAACTCTGCTTTTTTGTTTTAAGTGAGACTCTGAATCCCTGAACTGCTGAATTACTGCTTTTACTCCAGTTAAGGATTTGAACTCCTCCTCTACCACTGATGGTGAATAATTGACAGTGGAGCATTGGGGATGGCTAGTGGTGAAGGGATAATGGAAGATAGAGACAGTGGGTTGAGTTAGTGAAGTCCTTGGTTAACTTTGACAGACATAAAATCACTAGTTTTTGGCTTGAATGTTTCAAGATTTTTATAGCTGTTTGCTTCAGTATCCTACTAAAGATGGCGGTGGTGGGGGGGGCAGATGTACTTTAGGTACAGTAGATGTATGATACAACAACTTGAAATTATGTGTATCAAAACACATGTTTAATCCTTGGGGGGTGGGGATAAGGGGTCCTGCAGAAACAAAGGTATTCAAATTGCATGAAATTTTTGGCCTTGTGAGAGATGGGTGGGAAGAAAAATGGGTAAAATTTGTGCAGCAGAGTAAAGTTTGAGGTATTTTTCCAGGGTCCAGCTCCATTAACTCTTGATCCTATATTTCCCTTAATGCAACTTAATGCAACTGTCTTGCTTCTTTTCTTAAAACCTGACAGGTAGACAGACGCGTGTCTTTCAATCTCAACACCTCCACGTTGAGAAGCAGGGTTTCTGTTTTAAAGTTATCTCAGTGCCCAAAAAGACATCATGATGATGTCTTCAGTGTTGTTTCGTCCTAAGGGCCACATTATAGCAGGTTTCCAGAGTTAATTTGAATTTAATTACCAATATGTAACACAAGATCGGATAAAAAAAAATTACAGATGTAGTCTTTCACAAAAACAACAAAAGTTATATAAATTAATGAATAAATAATCAAGTCATACGAACTATTTTCATGGTGGAGTATGGAGAGTTCATTCAGTTCTCACAAAGCCAGAGGAAAGAAAATGCAATTGTATTGCTTGCCAGGTGGTGAAAAGGCTGGGGCCTGGGCGGGTTTGGTTTCTCTTGGGCTATGTCCACGATGATGTACTGGTCGGTTTTAATCACCTACTGCAGAGTCTCTCTTTCCTGGGCCTTGCACATCCCAGGATGGTTTGTGATGTTTCCAGTTAAGATGCTTTCTATTGCTCCTCCGTAAAAGTTAACAGGAACTTGTCACTGGGATTACAGTCATTTCTGAGCTTCCGCCACCGGGACGGAGATGTATGATGGCCATGAAAGATCTGGTTCTGTCTCAGAACCACAAACCGTTCATCTTCACTTCAGCTCCACTGATGTAAACAGGTGTGTATGTCTATGCCTCCTTTTTTTCCTCTAAAATCAAGCAACAGTTCCCCTTTTTGTTTTGTTTTTGCCGTTGAGCAGTAATTTGTTCTCTGTGCAACACTCTGAAAGATTATTTGATTTCCTCATGATATGAATCCTCATTACTGATTGATGGTGGTGTCATCTGCAAACGTCACAACAGAGTTCTGTCCACGTCTGGGAAGGCAGTCATGGGTGTACAGCGTGAACAGGATGGGGCCTGGGCTGGGGGGCTCTGGTGTTGAGCGACCACCAATAATTGTTTTGTGTAATTGTATTGAAAACTGAGCTAAAGTCAGCATCAGCAATGTGATGTTACATCAGTCAGACTAGTTATGACGAGCAAACTGGTCTTCATGCATAAAATCAGCAGTTTCTCTTTAATGCTCCAGCATCAGACCTTTCCCATGACCTGGAGTAATTTCATTTAGTTTTAATATCCTGTTTTTAAATTTCACAATCACATAATGAATCATACCACTCAGATGTATGAAAATGTCGTGACAAAAGGGGAACCTTATGTATTTTGACAACGACTTAATTAATGTTATGTGTCTTCATTAGATGATGAGATGAGTCGAGATCTTAAAGATTAAAATCAGGTTGAAACGTGGCGTCTCACTGGCCTCCGGTTCACCTCTGCTGAGAGCGGCTGGGTGTGGTCGGACTTTGCTGCACCTGTAACCCGAACCAGCAGTGATGTCATTGGGTCCTGGGGCACACCGGTGCAGTAAGGTGAGAAGTTTAAACCACTAGAGTGAGCAAGAACAAAGGTTTTTTATTTAAAGGTTTGGAAGTCAAGTTTCAGGGGCTTTAAAGAAAAAGCCAGAATGTGGGAACAATTAAAGATATCCGGGACATTAAAAAAAAATATTTGATGAAGTCTCATCCTCAGAAATTGAATTTTTGATTTATGAAACATACATTTTGAAATTTAAAAAAATGCCCCGAGAGTCTATATTTTCATCCCATACTTGTATTTTCTGCACAAGTTGCATGTAAGTTGGTTCAACTACAGCTGGTGATAATCATGGACCCCCCCCCCCCCCACCACCCCCCAACCCCCACCCATCCTCTACAATGTAATCAAAACCTGGCACAAGAAAAATCCAGAAACAATCATAAACAGGATAAAGACAGGAATTTGCTGACTGACTTAGTAAAACCCTGCACTGTGTGTGTTTGTTTTCATATATACCATCAAACTTCCTGGGACAACAGATGAGAATTTACCTTTTGGCTAAAATCAACATCTTTACATCATATTAATGTCAAGTAACACACGTTTTCCCCTAAAAATAAATAAATGAACACACTTATTTGAAATAATGGAAACATCCCTTATGAGGACGAAACAAGCGCAGGATTTTTGGTCTCGGCTCTTGGGCGCTTTACTTGACACATTAGACCAAACAGAGGGTGTTTTATAGAAAAAAAAACCCATGAGAATAATTTACAGTTTCTGCCAATGATTGGCTATAACATCTGGAACCCTTTCTAGACTTTGACCCGGAGATCTGAGTCTCACTGATCCATGCAATTATGGATTGAATGTTTGAACATTGCATTTTTGGAATATAAATACGCCCTCTTATCCAATTGTATAGGTTTCTAATTGAATTATACAAAACTGTGCTTGTTACTGGCTTCGCCTGTTCAGTGCACAGCGAAGAATCTCCGAGAATAGCAAACACGAACCAGCCCAGATAGAGAAGTAGGACGTGTGGTGGCAGTGGCGGCGGCGCTTAGATTCTACAGAGGATCATGCTTCCTCCTTCGTTTCCTGCAAGGCCTTTGCCTCCTATTATGCATGGACAAATGGGATGTTCTATGCTGTTACCTTGGAAACAGGCATGTATTGAGTCCCCGTGTGGAGAAAGAGGGAGGGAAATATCCTTTATATGCCTAGTAATGGCAGGAAGAGGAGAGCAATGTGCCTCTAACGTGGCGTCTCTGTTCCACTGCTGGCAGCTGGTTACTGCGGCTTCAGAGGGGTTTCTCTCAGAAACAGTGAACAGATGCAGGCACGAAGCCTCAAACAAGGGCCCTTCAGATCAGGAATATATAATAAATAGCTCATATGATTCAGAGGAACACTCATTCAAATGCTTTTCTTTTTAATATTTTTTTGTTGAATGAGGCTCCCAAGGCCTGGGTGGCAACTGTGAAGGACACCCTGTCCTCGCCCCACAAACACACCCACATGATCCCTGGTTTTGTTCATTTGTTTGAGACTCGCACCTTTATTTCCACCTGTGCTTGTCCCATAGAGCTGTCCCACAGCGGATTGGTGACACTCTTCTTCATCATTGTCACCATTCTTCACATTTCTTCCCATAGATATTTACAGCTTTTTCTTCTGTTGCACTTTTTCATTTGAGCAGCTTGTGAAAAAGCCAGGGATGAAATGTAGAGGGTTTTATTCTGAAAACTAGGCCCTAGTTTCTCAGACTAGGACAGAAAATGTCTAGAACCATTGTTCTGGTTGGTTTTTGGCAAAATGTCTTGACAGCTAGTGGACTTAAGGCTGTGATATTTGGTGTGGATATCAATAGTTCCTGGGCAGATGAATCCAAATTACTTTAGCGATCCCCTGAACTTTTTCTCTAGTGCCACCAGCGAGTTGATGAGATCAATTATCCAAATATTCTCAATGACTTCTTAATGGACATTTCATGCAAATAGTCATGGTCTCCACATATGAATCCATGCTGATGTTGGCATTTAGCTCAGTGGCAGTGTCGCAGAGCTGTAGTTCCTATTTGTTATGTTTGTTATCGTATGTATATGATATTATTATTACCAATGTATTAACATGTAGGAAGCATTTTATTGTTGTAGTTAACGTTTTGCATGTAAAATACAGTTAAAAAAAATCCACAGTTGCATCTAAATAAACATTATGGAGTAAAAAGTACAATATCTCCCTGAAACATAGTGGAGTAAAAGCATAAAATAGCACAGGATTAAAGTAATCAAGTAAAGTAAAAGTATATCAAAGTCTTACTTAAGTACATTGGGTAATATTTCCGTTACTTTTCACACAGTTGGATTTGCGGCAGATTTTGTGTGATATGTGATACGCTGATTGTTTTTAACTGCGTATCTCGACCTGTACACTGTAGATTTTTAATCTCATTCAGGAACCTTGTTAACTGAAGGTTAAAAAAAATCTTCATAATCATTGTCTTTGCCCTTATCCTTCATCCATCATCAACAACATCATTAAAATCTCATGCAGCTATCCCCTATTGCTGTGTCCCTCTCACATTATCAAAACATCTTCAAGCGCATGTCATTGAAAGAAACCCACGCAACACCCATTGTTATATTAATATATGTTTTATTCTTCTCCATTTTTATTATCATTATGTTTTATTTTCATATTTGCAAATCTTAAGGTCCTCTGTGCATGGACCTGTCATCACGGCACACACATTGGCACAACAAGATTGGTCAGAAATAGATAAATTCTAATCACACTTTAATAGCACACAATTTCATGACTTTTGCAAGGACTTGGGAAAGACATACTATAACAATAACAAATCTGATCTTTTTTTTTTTTTTTTTTTTCCCCCTCCATTGAAATTGGAATTTATAGTTACGATGTGCCAAAATAAAACATAATAGTAACATGGACATTCTCGGTTGTCAAAACAAAACAAAGCATAAATAAAAAGGAAAAATTAAAACATGAGATATGACCATAAAGATGTACAGCAGTTAATAGAATAGAGCTCTGACGAATGCGATGGGTTTTGCCATAAAGGTGCCTCTGAAGCGCAACACTTCCCCCTAACATGAAATAAAATAATCTCTGTCTTTAAATAAGAAACTGCTGACAATATAAAAATACATGGCATTGTACTGTAGTTCATTAAATAAACCAACAATTCATATATAAAATATTATATTGACGTGTATAAAAATATGCCTTACAACTTTTTGAAAAGGGTAACAGCCGTAAGCTTTTTGTCTGCCACTTCAGAACACACAGTCAACCACAAAAATTCCAACATATGTACAAACAATCAACTGATAAGCAGTCAGAATGCCATTTTGACAAATAAAATGAACAGAAGCATCCAGGATCATATTCGTATGACTATTTTTTTTCTGACTTTACATATATATAAGATACTGTAAGATTCAAGCAGTACTTGATGGAAATACATACTCAAAAAAAATAAATTAATAGAAAAGAAAAAAATATTCTGTCAATTAGGTACGTCGATATCAGTGTATCTTTGGAGAGAGGGAGAGAGGACGGTGAGGGAGACACAATTTTCCCAGACGTTTTGTGTCGCGTCACCTGCGTAACAGTATTTCAGCCCACTGAGATCGGAACGAACACAGGCAGTGTCAGCTATCCTAAAGTAAAGGAGGAAAAAAATAACAAAAAAAACCAAAACAAAAACAAAAAAAAAACCAAAACAAAACAAAAATCTACCAGAAAGCCAGGACAAGAGCCAGGGAATATAGAGATCATTCGGAGTAATACCGCTTGGATCGCTTGAGGCAGTTCACGGAGCGCTAATGTGAGCATGCAGCATGTCACCAGACAACGCGGAGGACGTTGCTGCAACTGTTGAACATTCAGGCGGATGTTGTTGTCACTGTGACTGTGAAGAGAGAGAGAGTGTGTGTATCTTGCTTCTAGAGAGGATATGAACGTTTACTGGTGTGTATTTCCCATAGGAAGTGGTTTATCCCTGCTGCCTCCTGTCCAGGCAGTGTCTAGCACATGCTAAAGCCACCCCCCCTCTCCCTGTGCTCCTGCTGCTGCTGCTGCTGCTGCTCCTCCACCACCAACTCCTCCTCCTCCTCCTCCTCCTTCTCCTCCTTCTCCTCCTTCTCCTCCTCCTCCTCCTCCTCCTCCTCCCTCCTCATCAGGCTCAGAGCAATAGTACAGACTCATCCCTCACTCCCCGTCACATGGTAAGGTGCCATCCTCACCGGCACGCGAGGGCACGGGCGTGCCGAGCTCGTCCACGCACCAGCAGTGGCCACGCTGCATGCCCTTGGAGGAGCGGCACTATGTGAGATTTACAAAAAAAAAAGAAAAAAGAAGAGGGACAGAGAGGGATATTTTGAAAGGGGGGGCGGAGATTGAGTGGGAGAGCAGGAGGGGTGGCGAGGGAGGAAGAGAGAGAGAGAGAGAGAGAGAGAGAGAGAGAGAGAGAGAGAGAGAGAAAATGATATGTCATCATAGCGCAGTACTGATTCTCTGTGCCCACAGCTGAGAGGCTCAGAGAGAGGGAAGTGTCAGTTATTCTCAGCCCCACGATAGTCACAAATCTCCAGATGCACTGAGCAGAAATCTGCAGTGGAGTGCAGCTATGACACTCGGATAATTATATATAAAAATATATATATTTATATATGTGTGTGTGTGTGCGTGCATGTACATATGTATGCATGCACAGTGACACCAGGTCAGTGCAGCAGACGCACATTCTTTTTTTTCTACATCACATGAGACCCAACGGCTAACGAAGTTCCGGTCACATGCTCCAGGATGACTCAGGTGACAGGCGATGCCCTACCTGCTTTTTCCTGTAGAAGCCACGGGTGTCACAGTTGGGTATGTAGATGTCACGGTCGGACTGGAAGATTGTCAGCTCCAGACCCCTAAGGACGCTGTTGAGCAGCTTGCGGCAGGGGGCCTGAGAAAAAAACAAAAAAAACGAAAAAAACAAAAAAACAAACAAAAAAAAAACCAGCAAGGCAGAGTGTGACTTCAAATCATTCAGAGGCTGAAGACAGAGGTCCTGTATTCATGTAAAGAACCCCCCCCCAGGTGATTGTGTTGGCAGAAAATCCTCCTTGATTGCAAAAAATGTTGATGGGAAGGGATTAGCCACTGTGATGCAGCATTACAGCCGGAAGCAGGGAATATGTATATATTTATATATACATATATATATAAGATGCCACATATTGTATAACATTATATAACCATATTGTTACACAATGCTTCAGCTTTTCAGGTCACTGAATGGGTTTGAAGTGACTGTGCGTTTTGTTTTTTTTTGTCACTTTGTGAAATTAAACCGTGCCATTGGGGTCGTTTGTGCAACCGTCGATGTTCCCAAGATAACACAGGTCGTTGCTCCCAATGCTTCTGGTTCAATATGGGGGGGTAAATAAATAAATAAATAAAATCCGTGGCGAGCGGCAGTGGCCTGACTCAAAAACTTTCCTGATTCACAATATGCTCAATTAGTTCTGCCGCATAGCAGCGAACACATCATGCACCATAATGCATGGCTTCGGAGCAGTGTGTGTGTGTGTGTGTGTGTGTGTGTGTGTGTGTGTGTGTGTGTGTGTGTGTGCGCACATGCCACTGCAACACCCAAAACAGCTCGGGATCTGTGGCAATAAGTCTTTGTAATGCAACACAGCTCGATGTGCAACCCTCTCCATCATATTTTAATGTGTGTTAATGCCATCCTGTTATATAAAAATATAAAAATGCTTTGTGCATATCACTCAGGTGAAGATCGGTACATCAAAGGCTGTAAAATAAGGGCATGAACTTACTTTTTCAATGTCACCACTGTGTGAGGGATGTGGACCTGAGGAAGAAAAATGACACACCGGCGTAAGATTGGTACATTTGAAACCACCTTAGACATTAACATCAAAACCATATCCACTGTCAGGTTTTAAAAATACATGCTACATAAAGAAAATTAGACTGTGGTGTGGACCTTTGCATCTTTTTTGCACAAGGCATCACTAAGCATCCACGCAGACCAGACCTGAGACCTCATTCCCACCGGTAGATTTCCCTTTTTTTTTTCCCAGACAGTTAAATCGCAGTGTCTCCATTTGAACAGTAGATGGGGATCACGACAATAAAAAAAAAAAAAAAAAAGGAAAAGAAAAGCGGCTCCATCGGGACGTGGGCAGCACTGTCACAGTTTCACATTCATTCTAAATACTCCACAGGGAGCGCGACTTGTGGGGCAAGATCGGCGAGATGAATGGATATGTGACGGGACGAATCGTAGAGAAAAAGAAAAAAAAAAAAAAGTATGTGCATCTTAACTTAAACAGTGTTGCAACAACCCCCAGGACTAAATAAAACCCACTGGATGCAATTCAGAAATTACCCCCCCCCCCGCGCGCACACACACACACACACACACACACACACACACATCCTGTGTGTTTTCTTTTTGGGGGATTTTTCCATCATTTCTGATTAACACCAGGACTGTAAAATGACCAATGACATTTTTACCACGGTGGCTCCAGAGGCACTGCAGAGCGGTGCTGGACCGTGGAGGGTTTTTGCAAATTCATCTGTGGTGCACAGAACGCATCCAGGCTTAAATGTCAAACACACTGACTGGCCTTTCCCTTTTGTCGGTGAGTGACACAGCATCACATGCAATTCGCCGACACACAAGAGGCTCACTTTATGTACAGTCGTGTGTGTGTGTGTGTGGTGCCTGTGACAATATCCTCAGTAGAGCACTGTACATTTCAAGGCTACCTGCAGTCTTCCATGCAAGTGCATCCACAGGGCACTTGCATGTATGTATGCATATGTGATTTCATGCACGTGTGTGTGTGTGTGCGTGTGTGTGTGTATACAGTATCTTACCTGTGGGGGGGGGCCTCTCAGTGGGACTAGCCTTGCTGTGCTTGGCGCAAATGCCCCTTCCCTGCAACAGAGCCTGGAGGGGGCTGTGCTCCCGCGGTGGGGGGACACAGCGGAGCCCCTTGGCACAGCTCAGCGTGTACACGCCACAGGGCTCTCCCTGGGCCAACACTGACGTGCTGCCCGCAACGTTATGGTCCCTGGGGGGCCGGCCTGCCCCCAGCGGATCCCTGCAGGAGGGACAGACCTTGAAGGGCCCCAAGCGGTTCGCCCCGGTCCACGATCCGCAGTGGGCGATCAGCAACAAAACAACGGCTGTTAAGTTAGAAAGGATAGGCATTTTCTGTCCAGGTCTCAGGTTCTCCACACTGTCACTCTCTGTCAGTTAAATGTGGCTGATGCTATTTCTGGATGTATATTTTTTTCTCTCTCTCTCGCTCTCTCTCACACTCTCTCTCTCTTTCTCTCTCTCGCTCTCCCTTTCTCTCCCCTTTTTTCCTCAGTCCTCCTCTTCCCGTTTCTCTACACAGTAGCTTTTCCTTGTTGCTTTGCTGGTTGAGTCCCCTGCAGTGCCAGAGGAGACAAATGGAGATCGAGAGAGACACAGCAAAGCACCAGCTTTTAAAGATCTGAAAGGCGGTGATAGAGAGAGAGAGAGAGAGAGAGAGAGAGAGAGAGAGAGAGAGAGAGAGAGAGAGCAGTTATGACACCTTCAGGGGCTGGGACTCAGAGAGAGAGAAAGACAGAGAGAGAGAGAGAGAGGGAGGTGGCAGGGAGGGAGAGAGAGCAAGTGGGGGGTGGATTATGTTCCTTTCAGAAATTATCAAAATCTCCCCACCCTTTCCTGTTATATACTCACACATACATCCAGCCCCCTTTCTTCTTGCACTTATGCTCAACACTGCACATGCACAGAGAGAAGTAGTCATGCTCAGATGTCTGCACTTTTTCCTCCCTGGTGTCAGAGACCTCTCCGGCTCACTATTTGCCATGGTAACAAACACAAACGTACATGTGCCTCCATCAGCATCGCCACTGCAATGTCATTTGCTACGACAAATGCACAGCTGTGTGTGTGTGTGTGTGTGTGTGTGTGTGTGTGTGTGTGTTTTTTTCCTTCCTGCTTGCATTCTGTAGAATGTTATGACAGAGAATATTCCCCACACAAATATGCAAATGCCAGAGCTGAATTCCAACACCTGAGATACTCTGTTCTTTTTTTTTTTGTAGCCCAGTACATCAAAGTTTCAAAAATACCAAATTTTTGAGTTGGACGTGGAAGAAAATCTGCCAGGAAATGAAGTCCGTGATCTCCCTGAATGTACTTCAGAGATGTCAGTATACTGCCGAACATGAGTGCAACACACTGATGAAACATTACTTTGTGTGCCTGAACCGAAACTGAGCCTCGGCTTGATCAAATCGCTGCTGAGTCAGATATGCAATGAGCTGCCTCCACAAAAAATAGGGGGCTAATCTGGTCTTTTAATAAGCAAGTCAACTCCTAAATCTCATTTTCAGTGGCCATCAGATATTGCTTGACTTCACGGTCAAGTATCACATGTCGAGGTACAAGGGCGGCGGAGTCTATTGCTTGCCAGTTGTTTGTATTGCAAGAGTAATCATCTGGATAATTAGGAGGAGGGGGAGGCGGAGGACGAGGAGGAGTACTCAACTTTTGCAGGAATGCACGGTGACCAGCCGGAGCCAAGAGGCTAATAGTGCGATCCGTTGCTCTACTCAGCCAGTTTTTTTTTCTTTAACACAGTTGCCATCTTCGAAAGATGACTACTGAGCCCCTTGCCCCTTCTGCTTAATGTGCACTGCATTTGGGTCCCAATGGGATAAAACTGGCATGTCTGCATGGTTCCACAGCGAAGGCAGGTTATCTAAATGATGTTATGACATTAATTTACATAGGACTTGATTCTTTTACTTTTCAAGGCAGAGACAAAATGGTAACTGCAACCACTGCAATTACAATGCTTCAGTCAGCCGAGCAAAAAGCTTTTAGATATTGTTCCACTTTTGCCACTAAGTAACGGTGCCCTATGTTCTACACAGAACATCAAGGCGTGTAAAAACAGAAACTGAAAGCAAGACTGGGCCCATGAAGACGGTTGGCGGGTATCTGGCAGTAGGTAGAGTTGCTGAGGAATGAATTCCTCCCTTATCTAGAGCCCCATTGTCTCCTGTGCTATCTGGCTTTGCCTTGCTGCTGTGGGGCTGCTCTGTGGACTGATGTAACATGAATGCAGCAACTGATGAGGGAATTTTGTGAAGCATGGGAAGAAATTGGGATATTAGCCCAACGATGGCATCTTGCACTGACATGGAATAAATGTTCGTGCTTGCATCACATGACGTGAACCTCAATGATTAGTTCGTTAATCGATCGGTTGGTCGAAAGGAAAAATAATTTGCAATTATTTGGACAATTGATGTAATTTTTCAAGCAAAAATGCCAAACACTTGATTGCTCCATGTTGTCAAATATGAAGATTTGTTACTTTTTTGTTCTCGCATTACAGCAAATTGAAGAGCTTTGGCTGAACGAAGAAAAACACATACTGATCTCAACTTGTGCTCAAGAATATTGTGATGGGTCTTCTTCGCTGTCGTCAGATGTTTTATAGACCAAACAATTAATCGGTTAACTCACAAAATGATCCGCAGATGAACTGATAATGAAAATTACTGTCAGTTGCTACTTATGGCAATTACTTATGCACCAAATGTGCTGCGTGTGGGAGCAGCCTTGGCTGGCACCGGCTGGCTTGCCCCTGTCATCGGAGCGCAGACATCACAGAGCACACAGACATACCCAGTGGCCCGTGCTTGCTGGAATTCGGGGCTACATGAGGCCAAAATCTGCCTCGCCATCAGCAGCCTGTTGTTTCTGATTAATCTTGGCAAGGAGGGCCGAAATCACCTGCCGTCTTGTGTTCCCATCAGCTCTCGCGGCGCTACAGCGCTGGTCTGTTTCCACATATCAGGAGAATGTTCCAAGACCCACGCCAGACCAACGGGGGCTCTCTTTTCCACACTGCCCTGGATTATTCTTTTTTTTTTTTTTTTTAATTTCTCTCCTCCAGGCAGCCGAGCAGTTTCTTCCCCCTGGCTTGTTCCCTTTTCCTCTGCCTCCCTGGCTCAGGTTTATCACAGCTGCTTCAGGGAGCCTCTCTCTGCTGCCACTTCTGCTTTCAACACAGCAAACCAGAGTCCTCGCAAACCCCACAGCTGGGACACTACCAGTGGTGGAATGTGACCAAGTACATTTACTCAAGTACTGCATTTAAGTACAAATGTGAGGTGCACTGTACTTCGCTTTATACTTTTACTCCATTACAATTCAAAGAGGGGATATTGTATTGTCTTTACCCCACCACACTTATCTGAGAGCTTTGGTTACCAGGCACTTCAAAAATTCGGACATTTGCACACAAAACATATGAAAAGCTCAAAAAAATATGATGCTCTGTCATAAATTAAGCTCCCAAACTACTTTTAAAACCACTGAAGTAATTTGTCAAGCAGAAATGTCAAAAATTTCTTTTTTTTGTTGCCATTTTTAGTTTTAATCATTTAGATATTTTTTAAATATAATTTTGAGGTAAGGGCTGCTATTTTCACAAACAATCGATTGAATGATTGAGAAAATTATCATCAAATTAATCCTCAATAAAGATAATCAATTACTGATTAAAAAAAATAGTTTCACTTGCACAAACTAAAACAGTAAAGGGCTGCAAACACTTGCAGAGATTTTACTTGTAATGGAGTATTTTTTTTTTACAGTGTTGCATCAGTACTTTTACCCAGGCAAAGGATCTGAGTACGTCCTCCACCGGCGGACTCAGTGCTGGGCTCTGTTGAGCGGTATCTCCCTGACCCTCTGTTGAGCTGGCCACCTGCCTGCTTCAGGGCTTTGATCGTAATATGTCGGTTTAGGATCACGAAACACACTGTCAGCAGAAAGAAAAAAAAAATACAGGTTGCACTGTGATACTCACCAGACACGGTGCTGGTGAAAGAAGCCGGTCCACAGAGTGGGGTCGTGCACTCACTAGAAAATTCATCACGGAGAAACCTAGTAAATGCTTTCATTAATGTGGTTCTTCTGTGTAAACATTGAGCATTAGGTTTCACATACTGGACCCAAAGTCACCACTTCAGGTGACATCATATTGACTTACATTCATGCCCTGGAGGTTTTCCTTCACCCTGACACTGACCATTCATTGTTTAATCCTAACCTTAACCCTAAACCTAACCTAAAACTGAACCTAATTCTGACCTGAACCTTAAAGCCAAGTCTTAACCACTAAACAACCATTTAAGGTTGCGGGGACGGGCCAAGATGTCCCCACAACGACGGTTTCAAAACCAAAGTTTGTCCACACAACCATAGGAAGACATGCACAAACACACTCACACACACACACACACACACACACACACATGTACACACACACACACACACACACACACACACACACACACACACACACACACACACACACACACACACATAAATCGAGTGGCAGGATTGGCCGAATTCTTTTCACCGCTTCTCAAACCTCGCTGTGATTGGCTGCTTCGGTAACGAGGGTGTGATGTCACTGGGAAGCGCCGAACTCCAGTTTGTAAAGTTTTATGTGGCGGTAATGGACTGACGACTGATGGGCAAAAGTGAGTTTGTGTCCCGGTAGCCGCCCAGATAACAGGTAAGCGGCACCTGTACTAATTCTCTGTTCTGCTCTCCACCTTTTGAAACGACCTCTCGTCGTCCTCTTGCCAAACAGCGAGCCTCAGCTTCAGGCAAAGAAGCTATTACATTAGCCGCTAAAGATGCTAGCCCATGTCTAGCTTGGAGACCAAACTGACCCCTCGTCTCCAACGCGCATTGTTGATTACTGTTTTGGATTGTTATTTAATCAACACTAAGCGTTATACCATTGTCAACCGAAATGGCAGCAGTCGACTGTCTTTACATTCATGCTATCTTAACCTGAGCTGTCTGTACCATTAGCACGTTTGGTTTTTGAGTTGCTAGCTAGTAAAGCTTGACAGCGTTAGCTGGATGTAAACATTGGCACGCCCACTGTCCCTCGTCGCAGTTTCTGATCTAAAGTTGGACCAATTTGTCCATTGCAGCCAAAATTAAATATCTGAAAGTCACCATATGGAAGTCAGAGTTCAACATGTGTAATATTTACTTAAAACATCACCACAGCGTCAGTGAACGACAACTTAAAACCAAATTCAAAATAAATCAAATACTCTCTCTAGCAGCTTTATGGCCATGTATATTTGCATACTAGGAATTTGACGCTGTTTTCTATTGGCTCTAAATGTACTTACATATATTATCAATACCAGTGCTCAAGAGGATTCACATGGATATACAGGAAAAACAAATAATCATAAACATGTCTATTATGTACAAGATAGTTGGTCAAATAAATAAAAGTTACTTACATTTGGCAACAACAATTAAACTATTTATATACAAGTCAAACAGTTTCTGAAGTGTTGCAAGGAGTGCTGAAATAAATATTGAATGGGTAATAATGATTCATTGCATTTGATACATAGAAAATTTAGTTTATGGTAAAAAGTTTATGGTAGCTTCATTTTTGTGCTTATCAGGTGCATAACTGCCCCCCCCCATATTTGCAAGATAAAGCAAAGAATAAAGTAATGTTTAAGCACGTCATATTGGGGTGATATAAACATGCACAAGTTCAAATACATTTATAGATGAATGATGAGAATAATAATGGCCACGTAGAAGAGTACAGTAAAACTTCTTTAATGCTTTTTTAAAAAATCATTTTCTTTTTAATTTACACCAAGGCCACTCAAAGTACATTAAATTAAACATAGAAGTCCTACATAAAAAATAATTTAAATAGGATTAAAAAGAGTACGATAAAATAAGACAAAATAGAATAAAACTGATAAAAGATGAGAGAATAAGAATTACAGTGCAGAGTTAGATATGAATAAATAATCTCTGGTTTAACAAAATGAAATGCAGTGGCAAAAAGAAGTTTTCAGTCCCTGATTTAAAAGAACTGAGGGTTTGAGCAGAACTCAAGTTTTCTCAGAGTTTTTTTTGCTAGATATGTTGAACATGAAAACTGAATGCTGCTTTTTCTTGGGGGCCATAAGCAGACCAGTCGGAGGAGTTCGTAATAAAGCAGCAGGTATTGTATTTTGGCCCTAAAAATTAATTGCTCTATAAACTAGCAGTAGTGTCAGGTACAGTTGAACTCAGCAGATAGGTTCTTCCAAGCATCTCAAAGAACTGCCACAGTTTTTGTGTGGATTTAGTCTTTCTCAGTGTCTTCGGTCCCTTCATGTGATCCCAGACTTACTCAACGAAGTTGAGATCAAGGCTCATTTGTTGCAAGACTACTTGTTCATCTTAGTTCTTTTTGACTCTGTCTGTATGTTTGTGCTCTCTGTCATGTAGAATTAGCTTGGGTCTGGTCAGTTGCCTGTCTACGTTCATTGTGTAAGATGTCCTTATTGTCTTGTATTGTTAGACCAACAGCCCATAACCTAAAGATCATAGAGGACTATAACAGCAAATAAAGACTAACTTTTGAGAGGTGGGAACCAGTGAATTTTTGCCATTGCTTAAGAAATTATTTAAACATTGAATTGATTCTGAAAATATTTGCTGATTCATTTTCTAAGTGTGACAGCTGTAGTATTAAGATTAGAGAAGTGGTAAAACTTATCTAGTGCGTTGTAAACTAGTTTGACACCAGATTCATTCACATGCAAACTTGCAAATGCTTTCTTCTGCAAACTGCACAGTGTGCCTTTCAAGTAATGTATCCATTACTGGTTACTGGTTACAGCTTCTCAATTGTGAGGATTTTCAGCTGTTCTTTGGCTTACATGATAGTAAACTGAGTAAATATAGGTGTAATTTATAGACTGTTGGCACCAAACCAGGATTTTGATTACATCACCTTGGCAAACTGTGATCAGCATTTTTTTCACTATTTTCTGGCATTTTATAGACCAAACAATTCATTGATAAATTACAAGTTACAAGTTACAGCCCTAAATGTCTCAGGGATTTGCATTGCCAAAAGCCTGTTCAATAAATTAGATAAGCAGATATAATCATCATATTATCTTCAACCAGTAGACTCTTGCTAAACTTGTTTCAGACCCACTAGGTCTGGAGCTGGAGTGGTGTCTTATGAAACAGGTTTTCAAGGTTTGTTGCTCTGCTGCAGTATTTCAACACTGAATTTAGCAGCTCAAAAATGCATTGCCTTTTGTTGAATTCTTTTCTGTCCTTGTTAGTTGTAAATCCAGAGTATGCCAACACATCAACTATACAGCTAAAGTAATGTCTTGTCTTTATTACAGCTGTGTTACCATGAAGCCAGCACCTTCAAGCCCCTTTAAACTAAAGCTAGAGTCATGTAAAGGCCAATGTTACTTTTTTGCAGATGTATTGGTGTTGGTGTTTACAATATGCTGGCAAATGAATAATAAGACGTTGCAGTTCAGAAATGCCAAACTAGCTTGGAGGTAATTAAAAAAGTATTACCATATATAGTTTGTCCTCCACAGAGCACTGGCAGGTTCATTTTTACACTGTAAAATGTCCCACTTAGTATACAATGATCACAGTTTTATTAAATATATAAAATCTAAGGGATCCTTATTAAGGTTTTCTAAGTTATGTTTTTTCTGGGAGGCGGGGCAGCCATTTATTTTGATTGGATCTTTTAAAAATTCTTAATTATCAATGTCAGTATCAGCCAAACTTCCAGCTTTCCATCTGTAGTCTTACCTACTTTGAAAAACTACAAGATCAAATAATCGATATCAATCTGAAAAATATCTTATGATGCTTCTGACTTATATTTTAGACCTTTCTCATCATGGCCCCATCTTAATATGACAAGATAAATAAAAACCCTTTAATGCTGTTTATTTTTTGAGAATATGCATTTATCGCAAAAATTTTAGCCAGATATTGTGTGGTGCATGAGAGGGGATGGGTATTGGGACATGTCTTTGGTACCATGATTCAGCCTCCTCCAAGCTGTGATTTTCTTTGAGGTTCGGGCAACAAACAGGCAGGATAGAAAACATTGCGATAAAGGGCTTATTTTCCCGCTCTTTCCCATGTTTTCCTTGGTCAGATGGATGACATCAATGTACTGCACCACCGGTGCCTCCTGAATCTGAGGCGTCGAATCAGAGACATTGGGGATGGGCGCCCCGCACAAGAGCGATACATGAGGCTGCAGAAGGATGGAGACACACTCAGGTCAGCCTGTCCTTGAACTCACCAGGGTGGGGGTTGAACCCAAATGATTATGTAGCTTTGTTGGACTGGTTGAGTATGAATTTACCTTAAAATATGCCCCTTCTTTGGATTGCGTTGGTCTCTCTGGACACTCATTAGTGGGCATTAGATAATGAGAGGCAAAACTGTGTTATTTTCTTGTCTAATTTAAAAATCAGTGATTGGAACTCATGATAATCAGTTTTACAGCATGTAAGCTAACATTGGGAATGAGAAAAGTCTGCCTGTGACTGAATGTATTAAACAACAAATTTTATGACATCGATGGAGAAACTGTACAGTTCGGGGAGCAGACAACAGGTGGAAGACGGACTTGTGTAAGGGCGCTGTATGTGTTTGCATTTGTTCTGCATTAGTAAACCCAACCCTGAACTACTGTTTGGTACAGAACAACTGGATGAAACTGATTGTCAAGGTTTTCAAGGACAGAATAAGATTGGAAGTCACTTGATTTCCCCCAAAATCTTATGCTAGCCCTACTGGAAATTTACTTTATAATTAGGTGAGGTTGAATTAAAGGACCAGCGTGTAGAATTTAGTGGCATCTAGTGGTGAAGTTGCAGATTGCAACCAACTCAGCACCCCTCCCTGTATCCCTGCCTTTCCAAGTGTGTAAGAGAACCAATATTTGCCTTCAGGTAACTTTAAAATACAAAAGGCCCTCTCGTTAGAGCCGGGTTTGGTTTGTCCGTTCTGGACAACTGTAGAAACAGCAACACGGCAGGCTCCATGAAGGAGGACCCTATGTTGATATTAAGGGCTCATTCTAAGCTAAAAAACGCAACGAGTCTTAGTTTCAGGTGATTATACACTAATAAAAACCTAACTATGAATATTCCATTTCTGCCATTAGATCCATCTAAGTCCTACATACTGATCCTTTAAGTTATTTGTTTGACTGTTAACCTCAGAGGCCTATGCCAGCCATACATCTGTTTATAGTGATTATGCCATATAAGAAAATTAGCACTTGTGATTCCTTATTCTAAAAATGCCAGCATTTCATTCAGCTTTTAATGCTGTGTGCAAAACATTGAACACATTGCAGTACTGATACAGAGCTTCACAAACTAGTGACCAAGTAGATCGTCCGTTTTCACAGCAGGACATTTTAACGTGTCATAGCGGGAAAGGCAAAGGTTTTACTAATATAATATTAATGATGGTTCCAGTCCCGGTAAAACTGAAACTGAGAGCAACTAAAATTAGTTCAACCCTCACTGAGGTTATTATTTGTTGTGACATGTAAAATGTCCTCTGGGGGAAAAAGGCCTGTTCTCAGGAAGATCCATGTTTAATCTGAACATATCACCAGTTTTCCCTTCCTTAGCAAAACGTATGCCAATAATAAAGCTACTGGGCAGCATGTGTTAAATAATAACAGCCAATGTTGTTTGACATATCAGTAGAAGTTTAAAATATGGTTCATTGTCGTCATTGTCTATAACGGCCACAGATGTTTTTGTTTTCTTGCTGCACACCTTACTTTGTGTGATTGCACTGATCGTGTCTGACAATCTTTCCATCATAGATGAGGCTGTTATTCTTGATGTGCTCTCTGACTGCAAAAAGCAGCTGAACCTGTGAGGAGAGGTGGGTTGCTATGTGGCCGGGCATCCTTTATCAAAAGGAAACTGCTACTTCGAGGTAAGGCACACTGATATTGGTGCTGTAAGTCAGCATCTGACATTGTTATTGTAACTGAACCCTGCAAGACCAGACTGCAAGTTTTTTGTTGGTTTTTTTCATGCATCGTGACATGATATTTACAAATGGTTCTCTCTAACACCGTCCCCTTTATATACAATAAATCAGAAAAAAGCAGATAATCATTAGAAAATAAGTTGGACTGTTGGTCCTTTTGTACAATCATTCATTTTGAAATGTGTTTTGGGGGGGTGTTCTCAATATGATGGGCTTACCACATACAGTCGTCCCCCCCGGTTGTGCTCAAGATTGCTTTTCCATCCAGCCAGCAATTTTATCCACTGGAATCCCATCGCCGGCAATTTTCTCAACTTCATATTAAATTCTGAGCGCCCCCCCACAGTCCCAGTTCACCAGTGCAAAACCACTACCTCAAAAATGTCCTAGCTGCATCGGAATGAGGGATGAGGTGTGGGTTAGGTGGTATCTCTAAGCACAAAGATTAGTCTAACACACACAGTGTTTTTCCCCCCTTCTCTTTTCTGCAGACTGGCAGCGGGAGAAACACATTGGACATTTATTCTAGTGAAGCTGACATGCCCCTACAGTGCTTACTAGGCCATTTGTAATAGTTCTCATCCGTACAGTAGAGGAAAGAAAGGAAAGTATCTTGATGATTTAGCACAGTAAGGTTTGCAAGAGCTGAGACCTAAGTGAAGTGATGAGGGCTGCGGTGTGCGTTATTTATGAGCCGGCTCGCTCTGTGGATGGCGCCCTGTAACGCGCTGTCGAGGGCCCGCAAGTGAGACAGGTGAGACAGGTGAGACAGGTGAGACAGGTGAGACAGGTGAGGCAGGTGAGGCAGGTGAGACAGGTGAGGCAGGTGAGGCAGGTGAGGCAGGTGCTTGTCTCTGTTTTTTCGGGCTCCTGGAGGAAACATCAGGCTGTACATCGTCTACGTCATTCTGCCGAGCTGCAAACTGACCCGGACAGGGCTGTGCATCGTCAGGGTCCTGTAGCTGTACCGCGCTCCCCTGGAAATGATTTACTTCTCCCACTTTTATTTGTAGATGTTAAAACGTTTCAGATCAGCCTCACTAGGACAAGCTTTCAATGTACTTTGACATTATTTATCATCGTCCCTGATTTCTGCAAGATGTGACATTTCTTTGTAGAAATGAAGTCAAACTCTCATGTGACCTCCAGCTCTCTCTTGCTCCTTTTAGCTTGCAATTCTTGAAGATAACAATGGCTATATTTAAATGAGAATCACATTTGGGGCCTAATAGATCTCTCTGACATTTAAACAAGTGGATTTTAGTGCGGTCATTACCCGGAGTTTTATGCTACATTTTTCTCCGCTCTGTGACGCACATGCTGTCAGTTTCCCAGATATCTCCTGAAAAAAAGAAAAAAAAAAATTTGGGAGCATTTATTCTCATAAAGGTCAGGCCTCTGCCGACGTATGCGTCATTGCGATCCTCGTGTTTCTCCCCGCTCTGCTTTCATAAGGAATCCATTTCACCTCTGTTGTCAGTGTGGCTGCACTTTCTCCGGTTTTCTTCATCCGTCTTCTTCAAGCCCAGCTAAACATCTGCAGCATTCCACGTGTTATAATAGAATTAAAAAAAAAAAAAAAAAAATCGATATCAACATAACTGAACGGCTCATCAGTGAGAGCACATTCCTACCTCTTTCCTAATATAAGTAAACTCACATGTTTTTATAACTTTTATTTGGATATTCATGGTATTTTAACAGTTTAGATGTGGAAGCGGTAGCTTGCCAAGGCAAAGAATTTACTGCTTTAACAAAGCAAAAGGTAAAAATGTATTATCCTTTAAACTGCAGGACTGGAAAAGAATCGGGGCTGGAATTTTTTAGTCGAGGAAACCCAAGACGCTCGGTTTCACGTGCCCATAGCCGCCATGCAGGAACAATGGCATGGGGGTCCGGGATGAAGAGGGAGGTGAATAATTTAAGAGGCAGGTAAACTGGAAGAGGACATCTGAGTAGGGATACAGAAGAGAATTTAATGGGGTGAGAAATGACTTGGAGAGGTCACCAACAAAGGAAGGGAACAAATATAGACACACACCGGATGGGGTTACTTGCCTGTGTTGCCTGCATTATCTTTCACCTGCTTGGCAGTCTGTGTCATTTTGCTGTGATTGGGCTTAGCTAGCGGGGCAGGCGCTATGTCTGGTGGGGGGATTGACTGTGGAGGTTTTTTTCCTGCTGCCATGTGGGCTTTGAACTTCAGATGTGACAATTTAACATTATTGTAACCAAAAATATCACCGTAAAGGGTATTATTACGATGCTGGTCCAACTTTCCTGAAAATACTATTATTAGTGATAAATGTAGTAAAATCCCTCCACATCCTGATCGCATTGGATGAAACTAAATCCAACAAACTGATTACTGATCTACATATTGCAGTGTTGTTGGATCCTGCAAATTAAGTGAATGAAATACAATAAAATCACCGTAAATGATGTCAGGTTATTTCCAAGAGATTCAGTTCTATGGGTTGGGGGGAAACAAGGACTCACGTAAAATGGCATATATTTTGGCAGTCAGCATGATTCAATTCAACTTTTATATATATATATCACCATATCATAATAGACGTTATCTCAGGGCACTTTTCATATAGAGCATGTCTAGACCAGACTCTTTATAGTTATTATTTACAGAGACCCAACACTTCCCCCATGAGCAAGCACGAGTGTCCTATAGCCATCCCATAGCCTTCCAAATTAACGTTTCAGATGTTTTTCTCTGAGTCTGAACCAAACAACCCAAAGTAAACACAGAATGGAGCTACTAGGAAAAGCCATTAAGGCTAATTTATAGGAATCTACATCTGGGGCAACTTGCTGGCTGACCTGCTTGTCCTAGTATTCCCAAACTAGCCAGACTGACCGAGGGGGTCAATAAAGATAGAAATTTACGAGCAGAGGCTTCCTTTCCTGAGCCAAATTTTCAATTGGAAGTGCAATTCAGTGAAGTCTCCCAGTAAGATATAAAGTCTGTGTTTTGGTTTTTGATTTCTGTTTGGCTGTAAAATCATGCTATTTCTAATAATGTACCTTTTTATAAGGTACATATAAGTGAGTGAAAGCTACTAAAGACCTGCTCCAGATTTGCCAGTGAGTTAAACTAGTTAACTGGTGCCATAGTTGTATTTACAGTGTTTTTTCTGTGTGTGTGTGTGTGTGTGTGTGTGTGTGTGTGTGTGTGTGTGTGTGTGTGTGTGTGTGTGTGTGTGTGTGTGTGTGTGTGTGTGTGTGTGTGTGTGTGTGTGTGTGTGTGTGTGTAGGTGACGATAGTGGACACGGGGGTGAGGGGGACCATTGCTGTGGGCCTGGTGCCTAAATTCTACAGGCTGGACCACCAGCCTGGCTGGCTGCCACACTCTGTAGCTTACCACGCTGACAACGGCAAGTAAGTCAAACCACAGTCATCTATACACTGCACTTCAGCACTGGTTTCTTGCATGGTTTGGGAAGATTGATTGTTGCTGCTGCATCCACACATGACCGCAACAGCCATTCCCTATATCATTCTCCTTAGCTCGTACTTTTTCTCAGCTTTTTTTTTTTTTTTTTTTTAAAACCAGCATTAAAAAAAACCTCTTCAGTAGCGTTTGCAAGGCTTCAGCTAATGAGTATTTACGTAGTTGGTTTGCTTGAGTTTCCTAGTCAGTTTCTCTGAGCTCAAAGTGACACATTCAAATCACTTGTTTTATCTGGTCATTATTTTAAACAAACAGAAATATTGAATTTACAATAATATTAAAAAAAAGATAAAAAGAAGCAACAATTTAGGAGCTTGAACTGGTGATTGTTTTGCGTTTTTGCTTGACAAATTAATTAAATTATTAATCAGTGTTGTCACACAATTGTTAAATGTCGATGATCGAGTTATGGATCATTCGACGGATAGTTTGTAATGCTGCTGATCCAGAAATTGTAAATTACTCAGGATGAAGGCGTCTGCTACAAGCATAAAATAGTTAACCTGTGCTGGCGGCACTCAGAAGTTCAACTAGAGGTGCCGTGTAGCGTCATGTTTTAAAACCGGGGTTTCTATTTGCGGTTTGCATTGCGTGGGAGTCTCGCCTGCAGACGCCTGCAGCATGGGAATGATTCCACATTTCAGCATCTGATTTCTTCTTTCAATAGCGCCGTTGCAACCCTAGACAGATGTGTTGTACATGAGTGGGCCCTATCAGCTGCTGTAGTTATATACCTCAAAGTGTGTTTACATGTTTGTAGTCACTTTTGTCATTAAGTGAGAGGACGGGAAGTTTTACCCTGTCATGCTAACGTTACAGAATTGGAGGCAATCGTGGTGCAAAAATGAATATATTTTTCACCGTCTTTCATTTACTTTGTTGTAGAGAGCAGCAATTGAAGACAAACAAAGGGTCTGCCCGGAAAATGGCTTTTGCAGGACTGCAAAAGTATGTCAGGTGCTACAGAAAAGGATTAGATTACCAAGCCTTTTTTCTACCCAATAAACTGTATGCTGTCTTCATGTGCAACAATGTCTACGGCCATTGGACTCTTGTTGAAGGAAGCTTGAGGAGGAGGCCGACAGATGACAGTTCTTGCCCCGATGCGTAGTTGTGTTTTTGAGGACATGCTCATTACCTACAGTGTACCCTCCACACTTCTGCTTCTACGCCACGACATGCCAAGCACAAGTATAAAGTCGGCTTTACGCCGGGGCCACGCTGACGTGTACTTGACGGTCACTAACAGGTTAGAGTGTCCACACTGTGGCTCACGCCAGCAAGGCGTCCAGTCTAGAGGTTCTAGACACCGTGCCTGATTTTCAGGTGCAGTTTTCCAGCAAAAAATGGACAGGATCCAGGATCCAGGAGTCACATAGTAAGAATCTGACACCTTTCACTATAGCTTTAATGTCTAGGCTATAATCTGAACAAATTTTAGCAGCTTCATGTTATCAAAGGAGTCTACATGTAGTAGAAGCAGAAACCCAGTGTAGCAGCAGTAGTTTACTGTCTGTCTCTGTCTCTGTCTCTGTCTCTGTCTCTCTCTCTGTCTCTGTCTCTGTCTCTGTCTCTCTCTCTCTCTCTCTCTCTCTCTCTCTCTCTCACGTGATTGCTTCATATGACTCTTCACTTTTTGGACCACGCATCCTCAATAGGTGATTATTACTATTATTGATGGCCAATATCAAAAGGCTAACTCAATTTGCAAAAACAGGCCAGGCAGCAGCAGTAACACTCGTGCCTTGAACACATACACACTTTTGGACCACAGCAATTCAGTGAGGTAGGCATTACACTCAGGTAAGATGAGCAGTGTGACCCAGGCTCTGGGGTTGGTGGGTGTGGTTTTTAATTTATTGAGAGATGTGGGGATCATGTCGTCCCCGCAAACAAAGGACTAGAGTTACGAAATAAATAAATAATCATGATTGAATCGTTATTTTTAGCAGCAACAAGCGGAGCAACAACAAGGACCATTGTTGTTAAGGATATTTTTTTTAATCTCTTCTCTCCCTTCAGGTTATACAACGGCAACCCTGTGGGGCAGCAGTTTGGGCCAAAATGTGCCCGTGGCGACCGCATCGGCTGTGGAATACACTCTGAAAACATTGACGCAGGTTTTACAACAGTCTTTTTCACCAAAAATGGCAAAGAGGTTGGTTTTTTCTAATGTGGTCATTTTCTCTGTTTACCGTCTGGTTCATGTTTCGTCACTCAGTATCCTTACATCCCTCCCCTGTCCAGATCGGGTCTGTGGAGGTTCCTGTGCTGGCGGAAGGGCTTTTCCCCTCCGTGGGGATGCACTCCATGGGGGAGGAGGTGAAGGTGGACCTGCATGCTGAGTGGTTCCTGGAGGAGGACGACAGTATGATGATGATTGACAGCCATGAGGACGACTGGGGTCGGCTTTATGATGTCCGGGTTAGCGGCACGGTAAGAGGCAGAAAAGGTCCCCATTGTTGTCCTCATATTTTAAAAATATACTCCTTTTTTTTTTTTTTTTGAAAATTTTTATGCTTTGCTTTGAATTACATCAGATCAGTGTTGATTTCATCTTTCTTCGTTCAGAACAACTCTGTGTTTAGCCCAGCTTAGTCTAGCTTAGTATGAAGTTTGAAGGTATGCTGTAGTATATCTTGGAACTTAAATAACGACCATCTGGATAACTGCACTAGTTTCTGCTTGATGCACTTCCAGGAGAGACTGCGAGTAGCAGTTAATCTCTAGTTTTTTGTTTTTTCTAAATAATATAATTTAGCCTCTGAAATGTGATTTTACCAAAAAAAAAAAAAAAAAACTTTTATTATTGTTCTGATCAGTAGCCAAAAAACTACAAACTATTAATTCATTCCAGATGGAAAAGCAAACAAATCTTAGTAATTTTAACTTGATGACTAAACAGTATAATGTATAATCATTATAAATATCTTGGATGATTAAATAATTATTCTATCAATCACTTTTGTGCTATTTTAAGAAGTTTTGAGCCTAATTGTGTGGTACAGTAGTACATCAGTGGTTAAAATAAATACCAGCTGGTTGTTTGGATTCCTTGTGTTGAGGGATGGTGTGTGAAAACAACCAGACACTTTGTATGTTTTTCTAGCATATGTCCTGTTGGATGACTATATCGGGAACTTCTCTGTGGCTTGTACCTGGGCATGGCTGTTGCCAGTTCCCCGTAGGTGTTTTTGCTCTCCTACACGATCATTCAACCGCCTGTCCTTTCGCAAATCCCTCTTTGTTGACAACTGTACTTAATGCTTCAGAGAAAGCCCCAGAGACAATCGCTTGAATCTGAATTATTTTGTCTGAGTAAGATCTTGCCATGACTGGGATTTGGGTCACCTTGGGAGTGTTTTTTTTTTTTTTTTTTTCCCCCTCGCAGGTTGCTTCATGACATCATCTCAGGGATTTTCCTCTTGAGTGGTGTAACACCGGGTTCAGTGGCAAGACAAACATCAGACTTTTCGGTGAAGACGCTCTGTCTGTTGTCTTTCATTCCTGCTTTGCTACATCAGAGTTGGGGATTATGCAACACTTGGGCAAATTACCTGCAGATTTTAGGCACACATAAGCAAGGTAACAGCAACTTTTTTTTTTTTTTTTAATCTATAGATAAAAATATAGCTTTTAAATGCCGGATGTGGCAGAACGGTTGCCGCATTGTAATCATTTTAATTACCATCGTAATTTGAAGTCATAATAGCCCTGTGTTATTATACCATTATAAGTCAATTAAACCTAATAAATTATAATTAAACCTAATTCACATGACACACCGCTTTTGGTTTTTCTCTTTTTCTGTCACTCAAAGACATGCCCACGCACTGGCTGAATCGTGTTTCTGGAGATTGCATGCTAATAACATTTACCCTACTTTTTTGGCTCTGTTGGTCTCAACTGGTTTGTTTTTTTGTTGTTGTTTTTTTTTTCCTTTTCCTGCTAGACATTTGACTTTTCATCAGTGAGTCATTCACTTTACCTCCGCAAAGAACTAAATGAGACTTAAAAAGCTAAAAGCTAATTGATTAGCTTAAAAAGCTAATCAATGCATCGTTACAGTGATAATGACAGTGATAATGACTCATCATTCACTCATAATTTCTCATCTGCAAAATAATAACAGAGCAGTAGGGAAATGAATACACCTGTATTACATGTTACAGTCTGATATAATAGTCTTATTCAGCATTACTGAAATGTTCAGTTTTATTGAGATTGAAAGCCTTCATCTATTGTTTCATTAGATTTTTGTGATACATTTTCCAGCCATAAACTGTGGCAGTGTTATATTGACCGGATATATATGAATCTGCATTATATATGAAAAGTGGTACTAATATTTGATGATTAATGCTATTCTAATACCACTTCATTTACGTAGATGGAGGTGTAAAAAATTAGCAACATCAACATGAAAGTAGCATTGAATCTGATCAGTCTCGTCAACAAATAAAAAGTACAGAACGGTGAAAAATGAAAAGAAGAACCAACATTAAGTGTCTTGTTAAGGTGTTGGGCCACATGAGCCTCCAGATTAGCTTGACTGAATCTTGGCAACGATTGTACAAGTTTTTGGACTCTACTGGAGTGATGGACACCTTTTTTCGAAAGGATATTTCCTTATTTGTTGTTTTGATGATGGTGTTAGAGGACTCTATCTAACATAACTGTCTAAAATCTCCCGGTGGTGTTTAATTGGGTTGAGATCTGGCGACTATGAAGGCCACAGCATATGATTCACATCATTTTTCTGCTCATCAAACCATTCAGTCAAGCCTCCTACCCTGCGCTGGGGGCATTGTGATCCTGGAGGAGATCCCCCTCCCATCAGGATAGAAACCTTTCATCGTAGCATGAAGGTGGTCTCTCAGAACTACTTTGTATTGACCTGCAATGACCCCTCCCAATAAGAGGAGACTTCACAGCACAACAGAGCCCCTTTATTTGTAATGAGGGGTTTATGCACTTTAATCCCTACTATAATATCCCTCTCTATGTAACCGTTGATGGGCTGTTATTGCTGACACAGTCCGATCAGGTCCTCCATTGACGTTCTGAGTCACCCGACGAAGAGCTGTTCTGCTGTTTTTCCCCGCATTTTGCGCCAGTGCCCCAGCGTCACAGTCATCACATGTGCCCTGTCAACCATATCACTTAGGTCACTGTTCCTGTTGAAAAAGGCCAGTTCAGCCATCTTTCTGACTGGAGGTCTTTCTAAGTGTGCCCAAACAATGAACCCTGTTTAAAAGTTATCTTAGGTCTTTCCCTCTTGACACAAAATCAAAATCAACTTGGCCTGATCAGAATTTCTATTCCTGGCACACAGCTTGTTTGGATGTCATTTGCTTAATTGTACTGTGCAGTACACTTCTGTAGGATCATCTGCATTTGTTATATTCCTCCCTCGTTTATTCATACATTTCATAAAGGCGGAATGCTTTTCATTGCACACTATAGGGTTTCTTATTTTTCTGTTCACTGTCATTACCTCCTGCAAGCCTGATCAGGTTCTTAGTTTCTCAGCTGCATCGGATCAAAGAAGTTTTTGATCTGGAGACGCAGCAAGTGAGTTCAAGATACTTTCTGTATTTGTAGAAAATGGTATTTTGAAGGTTTGGCCTTCTTTTTCTCGACAACTTTGGGGCCTGTTGTGCTCCACAGAATGGACTGAGCAAACAATCAGATAGCTGCTATTGTTCCTCTCCTTGGCGTGGAAGAATGTAAAGACTTTAGGGTGTATAATTAAAACGTGACACAGCAGGATAACATACAGCGGGTCTTGCTAATGTTACGGTTGTGCCATTGACGGCTGAAAACCAATAAATCAGCTTCGTTTGTACATGATGAGTGGTAATAGGCCTGGATGAGTTTGGTGCCGTAGGCGAACTCCCAGTTGGTAACCCACCATCCACGTTCCCCTTTATTTACACACTTTTGACAGCGTTGCTCAGTAGTGGGCTGCTCAGAAAAGCCTCGACTTTTCATGTGTGTTGTACCATACATGGATGGATAGATGAGTATTTGCGCCATAGACATGCAAGAACCATGTTGATGGGACGTCCTTAAGGTATTGATGGTGCAAGACAAAACAAAAAAACTTACATTCATTGATTAGAAATTGGCAGTACCTGTTACACATTGGGATATTTACATCAAGGGTTTTTATTTGTCATCTGTCATAGTACGAAAAGTAAAGGCCCTATAGCATTATAACTATGGATGTAGAGACACTGGACTTCTTTTGACACTGAAAGAAGAAGTCTGAACACGAGGATTTTGAGTCAAGATATAAGAAGTGTTGTTGTTTAAATTGTGCTGATTCCTGGAGTGTGCATATCGTGTCTGTGGCCCGATTTATGACGGGAGTGCCAAGTAATTTTTTTTTCTTCCTCTACTTCTCCGTGCACCCACCACTGCCCTAGGGCAATTTCCTATCTTGCATATGTACCACAAACCACCACTCCCTGACCCAGAAGCATAAATCTACCTGAACTCAGCTAAATATGTTTGTTCTCACGACACATAACTATAGCTCTCGTGTGCACAGTATTTGTTTGGGTTAGATATAAATATTCGACTAAAACAAGACCAAAGGTATGTTCAGACACAAAGCGAGGTAGGTCTTTGCCTTGTGTTACTCGCACACGTTTGACCGCTGGACTGTTTGTGTTTATTCACCCCAAACATCCAATGTACAAACTGTACATTAGCTAGCAAACAACACAGACACTGACTATGTGTGTGGGAATGTGTTCAGCTTCGGACTGAACCCAAAAACTTTCCAGTGACTCTGGGTCTTTGAGTTATTTCCCTATAGTTCCCTCTCTGTAGAATTTTTCTTGCTGAGGTTGAAGCATTTTCAACTCGCACGGACGTGTTCTTGTGTTGGTTTCTGCTGCCCTGAGCAAATAATGTTTGTATCCGTGTTTTGTCTTTCCATTGACTCTGTGGGCAAGTGCGCCACCTCTAAAATTAGTTTTGTGCTCTGTCATGCGACGCAGCAATGGCAGATTTACGATCCATCCAAAAAAACAGGTAGTAAGACGTTTTGTCCAACCGCTTCAGAAAATTAAAGGCTTTATAGATGGGGAAAAGTGATATTGTTTTAAATACAGAAATAAAGTTTCACATTTTTTTTAGACAGTCTCCCCTGGAAGTCATGCATAGTGTTGCAATTGGTCTTATACATTAAAGAAATGTCACAAATAGTTATGTCAAGAATGAAAAATGAGGTCTAGAAAGAGTAGTTCCAACCCTTGCTTCTTTCTCACCTTTGCACAGCTGACCAGTGGGCGTGAATGTGGAGCTGTCAGTTTCAGAAAGTTGCAGACATGGTCAAAAACAAATCTTCACAATCTGATGTGGGGGGAGTAGGGTGAACACCCAAGTCATTTGGTTTTCATCCTCTGGACCCCATGAAAATCTGTACTACATGTCATGCTGATCCTTCTGATGGTTGAAATGTTTCAGCCCTCACTGAGTGGTGGACCAGCCAACCGACACGGTGACACTACCATCAGAAGATCCATGACGCTAACATGGATGATAAACCCTACTTAAAACAAGATAACACTTTCTTTCTTTTTCTTTTTCTTTTTCTTTTTTTTTCGTCTTTTGAAAAAGCAAAATACAAGTGTCACACAGTCATTAACACTGACTAATACTTGGCCTGGGTGGCGAAAGGGTTAGAGGGTCAGAGTTCATGCTCGGGGCTGTTTTCTCAGGCACAGACCAAACTGTGATTCAGGTAGTTGATGTCGGCCCGCCTGAATAGAGTCCATTGTTGGTAACACCTGCGTTATCAGAGGCCTCGCAACATCGCATCCCCTTACATTGGCAAACTGTAACACCTCTTGTTCTGCATTGAGGTGTGAGCTCCCGTTGTCCCGTCCTTCAGGAGTTGGCTTCAAAAAGGAAAGAAAAAAGTAACTGCGAGATCTACAGGCAGGTCTCTCATTGACACGGCAGAGATGGGGGCCGGGGCTGTGTGTGGGTCCCGCATGTGGTTGCGTGATAAACGTGTCTGTCCGCAGTCGAACACAAACATCTGTCATACACACAGCACAGTATAGTACAGAAGCCATCGTCTTTTCTGAAAGCAGATTGCTGTGAGTGAGAGGGATGATTCAACCGGCAGTCTTTCTACTCTGTCTGTCTGTCTTTCTCTCTGTCTTTCTTTCTTTCTGTCTCTCTTTTTCTATTTTTCTGGAGCCGAGGAGCGGCAATGGCACGAAACGTGCTGCTAGAGCCAAGTGCCTGGCAGTCCACCAGGTTGTAAAAATTCAATAAGTGGAGTAACGGGACTCTAAGGAATCTTTTACTCTTTCTCATGTGGTTGGAGGTTTTCACAGCTGGGGCGCCCGGCTGCATGGCCCGCTCCACAGTCCAGCAGTTATTTCTCTCTCTCTCTCTCTCTCTCTCTCTCTCTCTCTCTCTCTTTCTCTTTCTCTCTCTCTCTCACTCTCTCTCTCGCTCTTTTTAATTTTTTTTTTTTTAATAATAATCATCTCTCCTCTCCCTTTGTTTTTAGTTTTCTCTCATAAGTAAGCAACCATAAGCCTCCAGATCTATGATGTGGTCACCCGTTGTGGAGGGTTTTAAGCGGGTGATAATACCTCAAAACTGATAAGGTTGTCGAGTTCTGACAAGTACACCCTGAAGACAAGGAAAGGGTGTGGGACAGTAGCTGCTTCCTGGAATGACAGAGAAAGTTTGGTTTGAGGAGCAACAAGTGAGAAGAAAAGAAAAAAGGAAAGCAGCGGAGGAAATGAAAACGTAGGAGGAGAAGCAAAGGGAAAGCAGGGGTGTGCTTTGAAGGCTCTAGATGTGTTTTAGGAGCAGGATTAGAATGAGGTAAGATTAGGCTTTAAGAGCAGAACATCAGCCACAAGGTGGTCTCACTTAATCTCTGTGTTGGTTTTGACTGTAATTCACTTCACCAAGTGGTTTTAACCAGGGCTGAAACCATCTTAGTTTGCCTCAAGTTTTCCAAGTGTACTTTGGATCTTTGAACTCCTCTCCCATCACATCCCCTCCCCTTCTCCTACCCTGCCCTACTCTTCTCCCCTATCCTCGTTTCTTCTCCTATCCTATCCTATCCTATCCCCTCCCTTCCTCCCCTCCTCTACTCCCCAACTTTATCCTTGTTTCTTCTCATCTCTTCATCTCTTCCCCTTTCTATTTTTTCTCAATCCTCTCCTCTCCCCTTCTGATTTTCTTTCTTCTCTGTCCTTGTTTTGTCTCTTCTTATCTCCTCTCTTCTCCTTTATTTTTAAATCTTTTTTATCACACCATTTCCTCTCCTCCTCTCTCCTGTTCTTCTGTTTTTGTTTCCTCTCTTCCCCTCCCCTCTTCTCTATCCTTGTTTCTTCTCCTACCCTGTCGCCTCATCTCTTCTTCTCTTCTCTTCTATTTGTTTCTTCTAATCTCTTCATCTCTCCTTCTCTGTACTCTTTTTCTCATTCCTCCCCTCTTCTTTTTGTTTCCTCTCCTCTGTCCTTGTATCATCTCCCCTACTTTTGACTCCTCTTATCCTCTCTTGTCTCCTTTATCTTTTCTTTGTCACATCGTTTCCAATCTTCTCCTCCTCTTCAATCCTCTATCCTTGCTCCTTTTCCTCACTCCTTCTTTCTTTTCCTTTCTTTTCCTCTCCTCTATCCCATATCCCTTCTATCCTTGTTTCCTCCCCTCTCCCCTCCTGTTGGCTTCATCTATACAAAACCCCTATGGGCTTCAGCAACACTTTAGTTGTCAGGCCCATAACTGTGAGGTGTATATTTTAGGAGGCATGGAAATATTTTTCCTCCTTTTCTCACATGTGCTGCTTGCAGCAGATATTTCCAGTCTCGGTGGTTTCCGATGACTTACGGATCCATCTCTCGGTTGCCATAGATGAGTTCCACCTCTTCTGGCTCCTTGGCGGTCTGTTTCGCCCGGTAGCACCTTGCAAACGTTTTTATCAAAACAGTGGAATAGTTTGTTGCTATTTGATAAGTGTGGATAATAACTGATCTGGATGACAGCTGTCCTTACTGATTGTTGAGAGGTGTGTGGGGGGGGGGGGCTGGTGACGGAAAAGATTGCTGCAAGATAAATGACTTTTCTAACTGGTATGCTTTTGATGAGGCAGTACTGAGAAGTGCAAAGCCGCAGAATGCATGAGTACAATGGTGATGGTAGTGACTTGTCTGCCGTTAAGTTGTTGCCTTTGTGAACTGTTTACATTACAGTTTGGGGGGGTGGGTGGCCACTCCTGTTTAGATAGGTGGGTATCTGATCCTAGATTTCTGCCCACTATTATCATACCTACCTTACTGAATATGTCCCTTCCTGCCCTACTCTAGCTACACTTTTTTCATCTGTTTTATAACTCTCATCCTGTTTCTTTCCCCCTCTCTTCTCAGGTCACAATCATCAAACATCGCATTTGCATCTTTCATCATAGTTATCCTTGAGACTGCGCTGATAAAGTTAGTATAAAAGAAAACTTTGCAGATCCCTCTCAGGGAGGTTACTTTTTCACTCTGGCGGCCTTCGTTTTATTTTGATCATCCTTTTGTTTTGCTACACTCTTGTTCCTTTCAGCTTTTTTAATCACTAATCTGAAGGCCATTTGTTCAGGGTAATGAATACTCTCCCCTCATGGTTCTATTTAAGTGGAAAGCTGAAGTAAATTGAGTGAATATCAGTTAGATTGCTGTGCTCTTGTTTGCTCTATTTTGTCTATGAAAAGCTTCGCTGACAGCTTGATATGTGATCAGGGATGGGAACCAAGAGCTGGTTCCATTTGAGAAATGGCTCCAAATTGTCCAAACGATCGGAATCGTATGCCTCCAAGCTTATCAATATCTTTTGTCGATGCTGGAATGTTTTTCTTGCTTTTTTGCGCATTGAAAAACAATCAAAGTTTAACTTGTGTGTCTATGCTGCTGGAAACCTGCATCAAGAAGGAGTCGTGGCGGAGAAGAAAAAAAGGCCCCAAAGCACAGGTTCACTTCCCAAGGAGAGGTGACGACAGCGCTTTTGGTAATGTCCGTAAAAACGGAAATTTCAACACACTGGAAACATGCTGAAACATGCTGAAACATCTTTGTACGCAACGTGGGTCAAACTCAATGAGCGAGGGCCACTGCTTCCCAACTGTGCAGCACGTCTGTTTTCTGCGGGTAGTGATAACATTAAAGCCATGCAGGCAGGCTTCAGGAATCATGAAGGGAATCAATAAAGAATCGGACCGATAGGCAGAATCGATAAGGGCAGTGGTATCAGTAAAATCTCATCGGTTCCATCCCTATTTGTAATGAAAGCAGGCCTGCCATCATGCAAAATGAAAACAAACATTTTTTGCCTTTTTTGTTGCATTTCTAATTGACAACCAGTGTTTTTATCTAATTAGGAACCAAATACCTAAGTTTAACAAAAAATAGCTGCTAATGACTCAACAGTTTGAAGCATGACATTGTTTTTTTATTCATTATTTCATCCACCATTTTTTCAAAATGTTTCTTATAATACTTTTTATATTCTACTGTATCAGAATTGTCAAATGTACAAAGAGCTAGCTGTGAAGCTGTCACTCTGACACAAACAAACTAACGGCAATGCTTAGTCAGAAAATACACACACTCGACACACTCATGTCCTGCTCCTAGTTCTTCTTTTATTACCAATGTTATACATATAAATACAATGTTCTGATCGGAAGTGCTCTTCAAGGAAAATCTTACCAGAGTCTCACCATGGCAAAAATGAAAGTAGAATTTAGGAATGTGCCATAATGGTATTAATAAAGACTCAAAATATTATACTTGGAGATGTGTAAAATTGCCGTACACTCAGACAGAGAGCCCTGTTTCAGTCTATAAGACTACATAACGCTAAGCGCAGTCACGTGTGCTAATGTTGTGACAGCCCTCTTTCTGTATTTTTGTGATGGGGCGCGCAGTTCACTTGGAAATGAGTAAAAAAAAAAAAAAAAAATAGATCCATTATCATTATCAACGGGTGTGTTGGAGGCTAGAATGAGTCACGACCAGTCACATCAACTCCTCTATTCCTTACTCAGAAGCAGTCCTACCGTGGTGCCTCCAATGGTCCACAAGACAAAACTTCATTCTTCTTTGGAAAGCACACAGTGCTGCCAAGTTTAGCAGATGTGTCTTTTTGAAATTGAATTTCTGGGCAGATTGTTAAACTAGCCATCATTGTTTTTTTTTTTTTTTTTAATCCTGTCTGTAGTGATGCACAGATTTATTTTAATCCAAGGCATCCACATAATAAGCACACAGACCATACACTGTTGGACCTGTCATAAAGTACAATAAATTGAACCCCCCCCCAAAAAAAAACCCCAGAACTATAGTTATTTGCGAGGTGCCTGTAGCTTGGAATAAATGATTATATACTCAGCCAAGGAGGTGATGTCCATCAACTGTGTCTCTTTGTTGGTTTTTGTTCGTCTTCAGCGTTGCTCAAAAATCCCTAAACCGACTCAAGCCGAACATGTTGGAGTGATGGGGCACTGGCCCGGGAGGAACCCATTACATTTAAGAGTGGATTTCGGATCAGTTACAATGAATTAGAATGATTTCCTTTGAAGTCAGGTGTAGGTGGGTTTACATTGGCTTTGATGGAGGTCTGCGCTCCATTGATTGCTGTTTTAGTTGGTTTGGTGGTTGTTTTGTTTCTCTATCAGTAGGATTACGCAGAAAGGACTAAACTGATTTGCACCAAACTTGGTGGATGGGTTGAAAATGGGCCAGGGAAGAACCAAGTTAAATTTTGGTGTGGATTTGGTTTAAAAGGAAGGACCCAGAAATTTTAATCAAACACTGCGATTATAGGGCTTTTTTCTTTCTTTTTTTTCTCTCCATTAAATTTGACAGGACTGCAATAACATGTGGTAACATACTACTAAATCTATGAATCAATCCCTCCTCTATTTAAACTTTACATGATTGCCTAAACTAACCATTCCAAGCAATGAGCATGGTTACATGACCACTATTGCACCAATTTGATCACTGGACTGGAATGTTTTTTTAATTTTCTAAACGCATTCAGTATTTCATTCCTGGGAATTAACATCAGAAGTGAGGCATCTGAAGAGCTCAGTCCACGCGGACGCCATTGCGTTCGTCCTGAGAGCCAGCTGTCTTGTCAGTAGAACAGCTCCAGGACAGCAGGGGGACAAACTGTCTTCACTGGGCCAAGTACCATCGATATTCTCTGGAAAAAAAAGTTTTTTCACAGCCTCTGTGAGGAGTATAGAGGAAGAATTTATCCATGGAAATCCACCTATAATGAAAAAATGAAAGCTCGTTGTGAAACAGGAAGCCTTGATCAATTTATTTCAGATAAAGTTAATAAGCTCTCAACATACAGACATTGGGAGATTTTTGTGATTTGAATGGCTGCCTGGCGAGATCGCACTTCACTAAGACTGCCAAAATAAAGGAAAAAAAATACTAACTAACAACATCTGTTAGGCTTTGTTATATTTGATAAAATGGAAGGTGTAACTGTACTGTGACCGTAATTGGCGAATGACGGACGTCGAACACTGCGAAATTGCTCCTTGTGTGGACTGCCACAGAAACTTGAAACAATAGAAATTCCATAATGAAAAACATTAAATTGATTCATAAAGTTGTGGCGAGTGGTACATGAGTGGGAGTCCAACAAAACTCAAGTTTATTCTTCAAAGGCTTTTTTCTTTTTTTTTTCGCTGAAATATTACCACCGATTAGATTATGCTACGGCAATTTGGAAAGGATTAATTGGTAAACAGGATTAATAATGTTTTGAAAGATGCTTTAAGAAAAGTAAATTAACTGTTCTTTTATAAGTCATCTGATTTCTTGATTTTGTGTTTATTATATTTTTTCTATAAGGGTTTTATTTTCTCTACCTTTGTCATGACTCACAGCAGTGGAAGTTGTCTCAGGAAAACACAATGTGTTTGATAATAATCCACATGAATTATGTTTTTTCTTTTTGTGCTTGCCACCATGCTCCCGCTCTGCTGTTTTTCTTGAGAGGAGAAATTTGGCTGGCTTTCCACTGCGTACGTGCGGCTCAGTATGAACACAAGCCTCCAATCCCCCTGCCTCCTGTTGTCACAGCAGTCGCTGTGCCCACCAACTTAATCCCCTCAGCTGCGGATGAGCGGGCCGACGAGTAAGTGGACAGCACCTGAGTCTGCGGTTATCAGTTCTTCCCCAAGTGTACCCACGCTCCCTCACAGCCCGTATCTCGTTTTTCACCCCCCCTCCCATTCCTCCACCACTCCCCCTCCATGAGGAGATTAGGGATGTATGCATTTTACTCTGTAACACTTTTTTCATGCTGCAGAGGTGTTCAAAAGTTGTTGTTGTTTGTTTTTAAATTTTTTTTACTCAAAGCATCCCCTCTTCTTCCCCAGCTACACGTTTTTTGACTTAGAATCACACCAGTCATTGTCAGGATTGTAATAATCATCATTGCTAAGTTCCTGGTTGTACCTTTTCCAGTTGCCAGAGCCAGCTGTAGTACCAACGCCCCTTTAAGGTTGCCTGCTTCCTTCCTTCCTCGGGGAACAATAGTCATGAATCCCAACATGACACTGCTCCTGGATGAAAGTTCACAACTTTCCCATCAAGTTGTTGTGGTTGCAACCTCTGAGGCTCGGCAGTGGCACCATCATGGTTGGCTCGTTCTCTGACCCGGGCAGCGTGAGAAAAGAGGAAACTGGGAGTAAATAAATCCAAGTGACGTCGACAGACTGAGGGGGGGGGCGGCTGTGGCGGAGTGGATCTGCGTCACTCGAGATGACCGGAGCAAATCGGGAGTTACTGTTGACGCAGGGTGTTAAAGGGAGTCCCGCCTTAGATAACTATGGCAGAGGTTTTGTTTTTAAGATCACTGTGTGACTCCACCCGTGGATATCACCACTGGAACGCAAGACCCTTGAATTCTACGTGACCCGACAGTATCATGCCTTAATTGGATTACACAACAAAGCCAATTACACCCATGAGCAAGATCACTAAAAATGTTGAATAATTTAAAATTGTCCCATCTTATAATGATTGTATAATTTTTAAGTTGAAGTGTAGGATATGTTATCTAAACAAAAAGGTTAGACACCTGTGATTTCCAATTAAGGCTAATTGCTTGAACAAGGTTATAGAAGAACCTGTTAACACTGCTTTCTCACTTCTGCCCTGGGTTATGTCTAATGTAACATGGCTCCATATGGTTAAGGAACTGTCTGGACAAGTAAGAAACGAGATTGTGAGACTTTGTAGTGACAGGAGAACAGTACAAGAGCATCATTATGCTTCTGAACATGAGCCGAAACACAGCTGCAGCACTGGTTAGGAGTTGTAGGAGGACCGTGCTACCAATAACAGAAGGTTCAGTGACCGTCCTCAAAGAATGATGGTACATGCAATTCCCAATTTACGCAATCTTACATTGAAAACAGATGAGTTAGTGCTTCTGCCTTGGAACAAGGATCATTCGTGGAAACTAGTGTTTCGGTCACTGATCAGTGCATGAAGTCAACCTCCATGGATGGCAGCCAATAACAACAACAACTACCACTGACAAAAACTGCACAAAACTTCAAGACGAAACTTTGCCAAAGAAATGAAAAGAAGATTGATGGAGGTTGGCGGCGGGTTGTTTGGTCAGATGAAACCATAATAAATTCATTTAGGATCACATGGGGTCCAGCATGTTTGGTGTGAACTTGGCCAGGAGCAGTGTGATGCTGTGAAACATGGATGTTGGAGTGGACTGATATGGGGCTGCGTGAGTGCAAAAGGTATAGGGGAGATAACATTTATAGGCAGCGCTACAGATTCTAGTTTGTATACCCCAAAAGCTAAATTCGAAAGTGATGAAAATGATGAATCCTAGTCTCAGGAAGCTCGGTACAAGAGGAATTTTCCAATATTACAATGATTGAAAAGATGAAGAAAGTGAGAATCTATGGCCTGAATGGAATTCAACAGAAGCCTCAGATAGAGCAGAAAAGGCCCTCAGCAAAGAGAAATATAAAAAAAAAGAAAAAAAACTGTATGAACGGCAGAACATCCCTCCACAGATCTAATTTGTCACTGCGAAAAAAAGGGGAACACTAAAAATATTCTAAAAAAATAACAGAATGGAATCTCACTGATGAAAGGTGTAATGACTTTTGTTGCAGCTGGGTCATAAAAAGGGATCTTTCATTACGGTTTAATCAGTTAAACATTCCTGCTTTTCAGATTATTGGCCCTCGTTTTTCTTGGGCTTTGGCTAAAAACAAAAAAAAAGAAATTGTATTAAATGGACGGGATTTGTAATCAACATTTTAGTGATGTTGACCGGGGGGTAGTCAGTTTTTGTCATATAGTGTGTATTCCCCACAGCAGCTATGCTCACATTCTTTGATTCACTTAATAATACAGAGCAATAGTGGGCCACAGTCATCCTTAGTAGTTAGTTATAAGTTGTGACTTGCCTCCTTTGTGATTGGGAGACTGCAGCCTTGCAATCCTTGGGATTTGCTGATTCATTCCTACAGAACAGAAGAACAGAAGGGCTGGAGCGTAACGGCTTTTGCAACCTCAAAAACCTGTCGGGAAAGACACAAGATGATCTGTCACAGTTCTAGTAGCCCCCCCCATGGCTTCTTCGCCACTGCTGTAGCCCAGATGTGTACTTGCTTTTTTTTTTTTAAAGAAGGCGCATTTCGGCCAAGGTGGGGTGAGACCCCCCTCCTGTCCAGGAGGTTTTTTAAGCTCTGCCTTTATCTGCATGTGTGCCGAGGCTGTTGGCGTTTGTCACCAGAAGATGACACTGCTCTCCTGTTATCCACCTATGTATTGTTCTCTCCGTTTCTCCTTCACTACTGGCCCCGTTTGATCCTCTCTCCCATTTTCCTGAGATTCCTTTCCCATTCGTTTGTGCTCTTTCTACACTCGACATTTTTAGTATTTATAATGCTGTTTCACAATGTCTCTTCTTGAGCTTCCCTGATATATAATGTGTGTGTGTGTGTGTGTGTGTGTGTGTGTGTGTGTGTGTGTGTGTGTGTGTGTGTGTGTGTGTGTGTGTGATATATATATATATATATATATATATATATAATATATAATATATAAAAATGTGTGTGTGTTTGCAGAAGCAATAAAGTGCCCTCAGATGACAGATTTGTGTGAAAATGCCTCTCCAAACCCACAGTACCATGCAACATATTTGTCTCCAGCTTTGTCACACACAACTGGTTGTAAGCTCCAATTCCCAGGAGTTGTGTAGAGAGTAGCTTTGTGTGTGTGTGTGTGAGTGTGTCTCTTTGGATGAGGCGGGGTACTAAGCTTTTGCTGTAAGCAGTTATGTTGTTAATATTGCATTGTCAGGAAAAAGAGCACAACACTTACATCTAGTTCACTTATGGACACAATTGGGGGATTTCAGAGAAGAAGAAGACAAAAAGTTGAATGTATTTCATGTCTTTGTTCTTCAGTCTGCTGCTAATTTGGGTCTTTTTAAAGAAAAAAGTTTTGTCATCGTATATAATGCTGTGTCATGCTGAAATAGTTATGTGACATCTGCTTTTAAATTTTCCTCTGTGGTAGCTTTTGCAGAGTTTGCATGTTCTTGTTTTTTCTGAGTGTGTTTGGGGAAAGAAACAGCCCTTGCTCGAGTGTATATTTTTAGTACATAATCAAATCATGGTAAATATATTATGTAGACAACTGGAAGAATTATTATATGTCCACTGGTTTTTATATGGCACATATTTTTTTAAATTTTATTTTTCTTTTTTTACACACAGCAAGTGCTACTGAAGGGCCACATGCTGTATACTCCAAAACTGACGTGGACGGTGGACACCCACATAGTTCTGTTTATACTGCGTTAGTTGTTTACATAGGCGACCGTATTCACACATGTACAGTCTGTTCTTGACCCACTCTGCAACTGGAGGGGTGCATGTTTCCCATCAACCCTGAAAATATACTGTGCTCGATTTATTCAGTAGCAGAAGTTGGTTTTGTGTTTTGTTTTGTTTTTTTTGTTTTTTTTGATCTCACTGCTTTTAAGTTAGCTTTAAAGGGTTTCCTGTTGAGTTTTTGACTTTTCTATTTTTCCGTTTTTCTACCCACACAAAGACGCATGCAAGTGATGCGACTTGCAGTCCTGTAAAAAAAAAAAAAAAGTTTTGTTCCACATTATTCCAGTTGCGGCTGGATATCAAAACTGATTTGATTTTATTTCCGAAAGTTCCTAATCAATTTAATGTGGACATCGATTTGCTTGTCGATTATTCTGTTACGATAGGTAAATATCGATGTTCAATGTAAATATCAGTGCTTCTCAGAATTGATCCTCCATCTGTGTGAGATACACTTTTGCTCCCTTGAATATAAAAATACATAATACATAAAATACATGCGTAATGCAGACTAAATTGCTGACATGTTTCTGTGTCACAAAACTGTGCATCAAGTGCTGACGCAGTTGTACACCAAACCACTTTAATTGTCATTTTTAGCTAAGAGGGGGTAGAAACTGAGAGACAGCTCACAAATTCATTTTTTGTGTTGAGTAGACATGAGCCGAATATCTGCAGACAGCTGTTAGCTAGTTTTTCGCTCCCCGGCAAGGATGGACTGAACAGAGTTGATCCCACAAACTTTTTCAGTCGAGTTGCGCAGCCTCTCATCTTGTAGCCAACGGTAATATCTCTTCAGCAGTCACAAGCTTAGAGCTCAGATCAGCATGTAGAGTCTTCTTTTGGTCAATCCTGCTCTTAGATGCGATCTCCAGATTTGCCAACAGACAGCCAGAGTCAGCAATCGTCCTGGGTAACGACTGTCCCATAATCTGCGGTGGGTCCACATAGACTGTAGTTATTCACATTATAGTTTACGAGTCTTTCGTGACTCTAGACGACTGATATAGCAGCTATTGTCTCAGTCACTTTTTAACCTAAAAAGACGGTTTTGTTCATGTTGATTAGACTTTTTACACGTCGTGCAGCCCCAAGTAACCACTGTATACACATAACATTTAGTGCAGATGTATTTATTTACCGAGAACAAACTGAAAATGCGAAAAATCATTCATGGGATTTTAAGAATCAATATTGGATCATACAAATACTATAGACCTGCAATTTGTATCATCCATCCCTAATTCTGCTTGTCTGCAGGTGGCGCTGCAGTAATACGCTAACAGAGGCGGGTAATAGGAAGACTACAAGCTAGTAAACATGAATATAAACGATACTGAACTTAAAATACTTAAAATACCTGCCTTGCCAATGTTCTCTGAGGAGGGAAGTGACATCCACACATCTGTTGGACAGTGATACACATCGTGTGTTTTGGTGAACAACACACAGAAACTTTTTGGGTTTTCAGCACTGAGCTGTGCCCTCTGACCTTGCATGTCCCTCAAGGGCTGTCCCAGGAGCCGACTGCACCATGAGCTGCTGCCTCAGTAAACCCACTAGTAAGTGCTCATAAATTTTGAGTTGAGATTATCATGGTCAATTGTGACTTTGGCTCTTTTTTTAATCTTTTTTTTTTTTAAGGTGTAAATTTAATTATATATTGATATAAAACACCTCTCTTATCCTCTTGTTTAGTGGATTTCTATCAGCCAGCATTAGATTTAGCAATACCTTGGCACCATGAAGTATAACTGAATTTTTTTATTCTATACCTACGGTATATGTCTTTTTCATTCCTTCATGTCATCCATGCTCTGGTACTGTTTAGCCCTGCTAAACGCTGTGTTGTTTTCCCCCGCAACCTTCCCGTAAAAACTAACTTTTTATGACTTTGTCCAAATAAATTAGCGCTGGTGGCAATGCTCACTGGCATCAGGGGCTGCGAGTACATTTGGGCAACATCTTCCCAGCAGTGGTAATGGTGATAATAAATGGAGTGTATTAAAAGGTGATGAAAGGCTCCACATGGCCAGTGAGTGATGAAGCGTCAGTGAAGGGCAACAATGTGGGCCCTCAGTTCTCACACGTTTCAACAGGACTCCCACGGGGACGACTGATTGATTTGAGTCAGCGGAGCGACTGCATTCGTCTCATTGTTTTTAGGCATTGTTTCGTGATAGAACTTGGGGGGCTGCGTGCATAGTGGCGTTATCGACATTATTGCCAGCGTAGTCGCAGCCGGATCACAAAGTGTTGTCGCCTGCTCTGTTGCAGAGTTGTTGTTGGATTTTGTTTTTTTTTTGTTTGTTTGTTTTGTTGTTTGTTTTTTTTTCTCTCAAGCAGCCGTGCTGTAGGTGGGATGTTTCTGTAAGGCTGCATGCATCCGAGGCAAATTTCATCTTGTCTTCCAACAGTAAATACTTGTTCACCGATCTCCACCTCACTTACTGCGTCAGTACTATGGTAATTACAGGTTGGGTTTTGATTTTTTTGCATATGCTTTGGTGCTTAGTGCCTCTTTGAACTTCCTAGCCCAGCTGAACAATGTCAGTCCCTCTGGAAGAGCTCATCGCATGACCCATTACATGCTTGAACAAGAAAGTTGTTAAAGCTTAGTAATGAGTGAGTGTTTTGTTTTCTGGATGTACTCATTTTAAAATTACAACAAAAAAATGTTGCCATGTTATAATTTGGGCCTCAAACATTGTATTTGTATATTAGAAGCAAATTGTGAATCAGCCATTTGAGTTGAGCAATTTTGCGTTTTTTTTTAATATCTGAATTTTTAGTGAATAGGTGGCTCACTTGTGTAATGACCTTGTTCAGGTAATTAACAACTCCGAAGAATAAGATTATAGTGCATGTTCCGATATAATATAAAGTCATGACATTGTTTTGGTTGAGTAACTGAAACACTATTCAGCACTAGCCGATGCTATCGGTAAACACGGCACCTAATAGCTGCTAGCCCATTGGGGAAAAAAATGAAAAAGAAGCCATTACAGTGGCATTATTGTGGCAGTTTCCAAGCCCAATGGGATATCCATCTTGATTGTCTTGTGCACAAAACGGTGACTGATGGACAAGTCAGGTTTAGCTACTGGAGGGTGTCCGACCTGAGCGAGGGACGAATTAGAGCCGGTAATCACAGCCTCCGCTCCAAGGACAAGGCCGATTTGTGTACTTTCCAATTTGAAACCGCACGTTTTGCCTCGGTCGTTTCGTTTTTATGTCAGTCTTTTTTTTTTAAGCACAAGAATTGTAAAGATTTATTGAGAAACTAAATAACAGCGATGGGGGGGTGGCAGCAAAAAATCAGGAGATCAAAAAAAAATGGGACAAAAATATATTTTTATAAGGACTACAAGGGGAAAACAATTAGGAATATACAAAAAAGCAAACCTAAGAAAAAAAAACAATATAATGGAAAGAACAAAAAAATAAATGCAGTAAAAACAAAATTAATAGCCGAGTTGTAGGGACTCGCCAACTGTTGTGTGATGTTTTAATCAAGCTAGTTCGTTTGACAAGTGTGAGCCACATAATAAAAGAAGAAGTCTCCTAATTTCAGTTTCACCTTTCCTCAAGTTTCCCCCATTAGGTGTGACAGGAAGCTGGCAAGACCACTCTTTGGGCGTTGCATCTGTTTCCCAGGCAGCGGCCCAACAAAACATGGCCTTGCACGCCGCCATCACTATTCTCGCCGCTCAGAATTACAGGAGAGAGAGACTGAGGGAGGGAGGGAGAGAGAGAGGTTGTCAGCTATCTCACTGAGGCATGATTTGCTCAAGGCTACGTCTCTCCTTTTCTGCCCTCTCTCCCCGTCTCTCTCTCTCTGTCTGTCTGTCTCTGTCTGTCTCTCTGTCTGTCTGTCTCTCTCTCTCTCCCTTCCATTACTCAGCAGCAGGAGGCAAAAAAAAAGGTGTGACTGAATGCTCATCACACCGAAACTCTTCATCCTCCTCTTCCCAAAAGAAAAAGCAGTTGTCCAGGCATGAAAGTGCGGCGGGGTTAGGGAGACACAAGAGCTCACATGACGGGGCAGTCTGTAACAAAGGCGGTGGGGGCTGACACTAAGAGCTCTCTACCCGCGAATGGTTAATCAGCAAAGAAACCGTGAGGAAAACGGTTTATTTGGTTCCAGGAACGTGAAGAGATTTTCCTGCGTCTCCATTATAGTGAGAAGGCGTGGTGACGGCTCTTCACAATAGCACTGAGGGGAAAGTTGGCACGGAGTTTCTTTATGGCGAATTATCGACAGTTGCGGAACGTTGCCCTTTAAATCACAAGTTGTTAAAAAGCCCAAATGGTAGAATTATTCCTTCCGTAGGTCTCCCAGCATCATCGTCGCCACCGAGATTGTCGCAAACGGGGTCTCGACCGCAGAGAATTCCTGCAGCTTCATGCCACAAGGCCGGCAACCAGTAGCTGATTGTATTACGTCACTGTAGCCACAGGCATTAGTTTAATAATCCTGTAGGGCCAGCTCAGCCTATGCACTGTTCTTCATATGGTGAGATCACCTCACGGGGGCCTGCCTGGTCTTACTTTCGGGGGGGAAATCAAGTTAAGTTCCCCCTGGAAACCTTCATTTTGGGTTTTCAGCTCCCGCTTGAGCATGTCTTCATTAAAGGTGGCCTTTGACGATTTTTATTTATTTATTTTTTTGAGTGCTGTCAGGCCCATGTATGCACAGGGATGACAAACGCACACGTTACTATGACAGCTTTCCTGCTGTTGGGCCGAAGTTGGCAGGGGCAATGCTGCAAGAAATGTAGTTTTGCACCAGAGAAGGGGTGTGAAAGAGGAAGACTCACAATGCATTTTGGTGAGAAATATCTGATGTAAACATGACTCAAGTAAATATTTAAATGTTGCAAAAAACTCATTGAAAAGTGTTTGTTTTTGCTTTTTTTGGGTGCATTCTTTCATGCCTTCATTAATCATCTGAAGTAGAGAGAGAAATGAAAAATAGAGAAATGAGGGGAGAAAGCAAACATACACAAACACATTACAGACCAAAACCAGGGATGTTGAGCTTTCAGGGCATTTCTGTAATATTTTTTTCGTTAATGGTTCCCATTAACAACCTGGAATTGAATTTAGGTTTAAAATTGTCTGTGCTTTCATTTTTTTTGAAAGATAAATCCTGGAAAATATAATATTATTATAATATTATGCTATGCTCTCTCCCCTCCCTCCTGCCCCGTCTCTCTCTCTCTCTCTCTCTCTCTCTCTCTCTCTCTCTCTCTCTCTCTCTCTCTCTCTCTCTCTCTCTCTCTCTCTCTCTCAGACAGCTACCCGCCATGACTATAAACTGTAACTATAAAGAGTCTGGTCCAGACCTGCTCTATATGAAAAATGCCCTACGATAACGTCTGTTATGATATGGCACTATATAAATTAAGTTGAATTGAATTGAAAATACTGGAAATATAATATAAAACCAAAATGTTCACTAACATTTTTCAATATGAACACAGAGCCAGCGCATGCTTATTGGTGCATTGATATGCTGCTGTATTATAATTTAAATGTTTCACGTTAAGAGCTACAATAATCATCAGTGTTGGTTGCATATTCCCTAGTGCAGGCATGGCTGGAATGCAGTATGTATTTACCAACAGCCCCTTTTGTTGATCTCTTTTGATTTGAACACAGTTGGCATTTAATCTTATATAATATATGGCTACACAGGAACTACACAATCACAAGGACTCTGCAACCAGTTTAATCTATCATCAAGCTCAGAGGCTGACGTTAAACTTTTTTTTTTTTCCCCCCTTGTCTCTGCCGGCTTCATTTCTGAGTGATTTTAAGTTTGATGGATCACTAAGCAACAGGGAATAACAGAAATGGTAATAACTTAATTGAGACACTTGACTTTTTTTTTTTTTTTTTTTGACAGATATGTTGAATAGCTGTTCCAATGAGGCGTGTCCTTTAAGTGGCTTGCTAGTGAAACATGGCAAACCCAGGTGGTGCTACACACACGCACTAACACACACACACACACACACACACACACACACACACACACACACACACACACACACACACACACACACACACAGAAAGGCTTAATACAGAAGTAATTTGGTCCACCCCCACCTTGTCTGTCATCCTAGTCTTTCAAGCCGGGGGCGTATTCTTCATTGTGCAGACTCACACACATTAACACATATGCACTCACAAGGGCATGGAAACGCTGCTCAGCCTAAAGGGCTTTGCGGTTGCCTAGCTGCCCACCTACTCACCTGTACCCACCCATCCTAACCTGTTTAGATGCTTAAGACCAAAATAGAGTAATGAGAGTAATTGTATCATCGCTGGCTAATATACGTACAGCCCTGGGCGGTTGTTCATACTTGCAGTCACCGTGGGCGGTCCAGCGAGGGCTTGACTGGGTTCGGAGGTGTCATGTATCATGGTGCCCACTCACTTGAGGACACACTTGTAAAATCTTGTTGTGTGGGTAAGTCCTTCACCTCTGTATCAATGACAGGCTAAGGATCCTGCCCAAGCTTGAGCTGCTTTGTCCATCCCAACTCTTCCACATACAAAGACTTAGACTACTGCCGGCCCTTTGGGCCCGCTCGCCTAATTAACCAATTAAAATAAATTTGAATCAAAGAAAGGGAGGGAAATTAAATAACGGCCATAACTATTTTTCTGAGAAGCTTAAGGCTGGGATATGCTTTAAATGGAGTAGTTTATACAATGTCTTGTCTCCCCACATCTGAGGCAAAACTCTTTATGGCTGTTCTGAACACCCACTCTCAAAGGTGGGGTAAAAACCCTGTTGTCCTTGTGAGGGGCAAGACACCTTCATCTCTCACAGGCGCTCATGGTGTTGCACTTTCTTGTCCGCAGGAAAACTGACAAATGTAGTAGCTGTGGTTGTCTGCAGCTTTCTCTTAGCCTGCGCTTAGGCAAAGTGGTTGCTCTGGGCTAAATGCCCACCATTCCCGCCGGGACTGTGCTAACATGCTGATGTTTGGCAGGTATAATGTTAACCATGTTCCCTATGTTAAGTGTGTTAGCGCGCTAACATTTTCTGATCAGCACGCAACACAAAGTACAGCTGAGGCTGAAGGGAGTGGGATTAGTTTGGCAGGTGTTTTGTCATAAACCATAAAACAGTTTTTTTGTCATAAAAGAATTGGAAAAGTAAAAGATGTTAGAGATATTTAACATGATAAGTAAAATTTCTCCCTCTTCATCCAGTACCACAAGCAGATCAGAGTATCTACACATGACAGCAGAGTTTATCCTCTTGGCACCATGAATGTCGGTAGCAAATTTCATGGCAATCATCCAATATTTCTTAAAAGAATTTCACTAACACCCGAAATGTCAACATGGTGGCGCTACAGGTAGTGTTTATGAGGTCACCAAAGTTAGTGGGATTCATCATCAGAGGACCATGAATATGGCTATGCATCGTATAGTTTTTGAGATATTTCCGTCTGGAACAAATTGTTTGAGCCATAGACTCAGCAATGTTACTAGGTGGCTAATCAATGGTGAGCTTGAGTTAGAAGTTAAAGGCTTTTGTTTTCTCACCTCTACCTACCCAACCAGTCTCAGTGTGAAGTCTTAGGGGTTGCTCGGTTGTCGTTTTTGAAAGTAACAAAAGATTGTCAGAACATGTCTTCTCAATCCCGTTCTCTAGAGTCACGTGAAAAAACAAGTGAAGCCACATTTACAGAAGGAAAAAGGCATTAAAAGACTAAAGGCCCATTTATGCCTCTGTGTTGAACCTACAGCATAGAGCTGTGATTGGTCGGCATGGTCGCATCGCATTTCCCACCTCTCCATCTTCGCCGTCATCGTACAGAGCATCTCCTTCGACGTCTTCTTTCATTTATGTTTCGCGGTAAATTCAGGAAAAATAGCTGCTATTCGAGATCCATCAGTCTCGACTCCATCAAGATCAGTATCAGTCGATGTTGTCTCGAAGTGCGCTGACAAACTCGTGGAAAACAGTGACGAAGAAACTCATCACAGTGGCATATGAACGCCGCTGCCAACTAGCGGTTTGGTGGTGTAATTACAGAGCGATGTCAACGCAGAAGTAGAAATGCTTCGGCTACGCTACGCCGTAGGTTCGACTCTGGCATAAATTGACCTCCACATCTTAAGATAATTAGAAGCTTCTGAAACCAGCAGTAATTCAAATAATAATAATAATAAACAGTATAATTTATTTGCAGGTGGTGTAATGCAAAGTTCAAAATATGAAAAATGAGCTTGGAGTGCAAATGTTCAGCAGAGTGTGCAAGTCTAGTTTAATGTTAATCACTCGCTGTTCGTTGCTCTGATACCTTGTGGGAAACAATCTAGAAAATGATGCGACAAGAGACGTGTAATTTACATTGATAGCAATCATCATCATCCTTGATTTGCCAATATACTGACTCCCATTCCTCTTTCCCCCTCTCCCTCTGTTTACTACCCTTCTTTAGCTCTTGGAGTATGTTGGCAAGGGAAAGAGCATCATGGACGTGGGCTTGGCCCAGGCCCGCCAGCCACTCACCACCCGCTGCCACTACTATGAGGTGGAGATCGTTGATGCTGGGGAGAAGTGCTACATCGCCCTGGGCCTGGCAAGAAGGGTGAGCTTCTCAACAAAAAAAAAAAAGGAAAAAAAAAAAAGAAACAACTTTTGACCACTTCACATGTACCTACACTCAACAGGGGAGCAAGTTTGTTTTTTGTTTTTTTCATCTAGCCCCTTCTCCCATTTTTCCACACTGTCATATATTAGGCAGTCTAGCTCGATGAGCCTAAGGGATGCGGAGTGCACGTATGAGCCTCCCATTGGGTCAGTCCTGTAGTTTGCTTTCTTATTCTCTGCTCCTCGTAGTTCATCAAGTGCTTGAGGTAACAATGCGGTAACGATGGAAATCTATGACAAAAACCCGGATTGGGAATGAGCAGACGGGTAATTGGCTTGAGCGAAATGTTCCTCGGATCCTGTCTTGGGAGTGGTTGAGGGAGAGCAGCACTTCCCCCGTCCCTTTTCAGCGGTAGGGCTCCCCATACACATGCAAACATGCCCCTTGTTTTAGTGGGCAGAGAGTGTGTGAAATAGACTCTGCCAGTAGTAAACAGCAGTACTGTCATAAGCTTTATTTTCTCTCCCCATTATCCTGCAGCTCAGCCATTCTCCTTGGATCTAATGGCCTACTTTGGGCACATGAAACACTTCCAAGAGGAAAATACAATTAGAGAAATTTTAACACCTCCCATTTGAGCCCTCATTTCTTTTTCCAAAGAATGCACATACGGTTCCCATTTCAGCGCTGGCACTGCTGCTCCGCGAGCGGAGCGGTACCGTGTTGGCCCACTTTGAAGAGCAGAATGGACAAACGTGATAGATGTTTGGGCACCGATGCAGAGAGTGACACGCATCGAAAGGTGCCAGGAGTGAGGAAATTAGGGGTTAACAATGCACAGCTGCAAGGATGTTAAGTCTAAGCAGCAGTAGTTTAGGATCTTGCACTGGTTACTGGGGGGCTGCTTTGAATCCTCCCTACTAAGCTTATAAGGACAGGCAGGGTTAAACCTTTATAAATGTCATTACAGTTCTACCAAATATTATCATTCGGATTCAGGAACTATGTCTTAGACAGGACGGGGTTGATTTGCGAGGGTGTTTTTTTTTTTTTTTTTTTTTTTTCTCAAACACTCTGCACGTTTAGCCTTGAAAGTGTTATGAATGTGAAATACATGGGATTGCCAAAGCCAAGGCCCGTGGAGGGCTGCCAGCGCCGTCTCTCCGCTCCTTTTAATAACAAAAAATAAATGATGAAACTTGTACAATGTCTTTCAAGGTCTCCGAGGTGATTTATATAAAACGGGAACAGTGGGATGCACAGGTTGCTGAGCGATGCAAAGACAAAGAGAGCTATAGATGCATAAAGGGGGGAGCGGCTGAGCAGGAGAAAAGACACTTTGCACTGTTATGTCTGTGCCCTACTTACATGTTTCCATCCAAGCCATGTAATTTTAGAGTATCGGTAAATACTTAAAAACTGAGTATATCCTTTTTTTGGACAGTGTTTTTAGGATAGTTGGCTTTTGCAAATTAGTTGATGTCTACAGTAGTACAATAAGTGATAAATCAGTTATGCTAATAGCAATACCATCTTCATGAATGTGTTCTTTGCCAACCTACTCTATGCCAAATAAACTATAATTCTGCAGCTACTGTCCATTTTTAAAAGAGGATAAAACAGTTTTGGAAGACGTTTGTGGAAACAACCTCTAAGTGTCAGGCCTCTGGGAGGGCATGCTCCCTGCCAGCGACTGACATCTGAGAGCCCGTGTTGTTAGAAGACCTGCTACCAATTTCTGTGTTGCGCTACTGACAGCAGCAAGTCGTATTGCTGAGACAAAAGGTTTATTTTCTTTTTTCAAAATGCCTAAATTACAACAGTTAGGTATTGGTATATCCTCCTTACAAAAAAAATCTACATTTGGAAGAACTGTCCCGTTATTAAGTTTGCATTTACTTGGAATGTGGACGCCAGCTAGCCAGCTAGTATAGATTCCCACTAGGTCTTACTTTTTGTTCAAATAGTTTAAAGCCCTGCTGAGTCTTTGGCTGCTTCTGAATACTCAGCATCCACTTCATCCAGCACTATAAAGAGGAGGAGTCTAGCTAGCTTCTCTCTTTAGTGGGTCATGTTGTGGCGAAAGCAAATGACCAAACTGTCGAAACTCGTCGTAACAAGTTGACCTCAGAACCCAGGGATTCGAGTCAGAGCACAGGGCAGCGAATGTACCGAGTCATAGAATCAAGAGTCACATCCCCCCTGCCACCCAGCAGGTTAACTTCCTGTGTGCCCTTTGGCCTATACAACACACAATACAATACAATACGATGACCAGATGTGTGTTGTAAAATGCATGGATATCATCAATAATAAACCACAAAACACTTAAGTAGACATATATTGCACAAGCAGTGTCCCCCTAACTACAGTGAAATCCTTTTTTTTTTTAATACAAACTAACAAATATACATGTAATATAAATAATAAATAATAAATAATCATGCAAAGACATAAGTGTTTTCATTGTCTTGTGCAAATTGTGTTCACAGATGTACTTTATAATACAATTGTATGACAGTGCAATTCTTTAGTGAATCGACCGCACAGATATCACACCAGTCGCCAACAGAAGTTGTGGGTCAGTACCAAAGATTCACGCCCTCTGAAGAACACAAATGAAATAAGGTTCTCTGCAAATAAATAAATAAAAGTTTGATAATTAATTTTTTTTGTAATTTGTTAAGTACACAACTCAAAATAGACACTATGAGACTGGCTGTATATACTGATTTCTTTGCAAAAATGGATTCTAAATCCAGTTGGACTTTAAAGGCACAAAGACACATTATTCTTCAAATGTGCATCTGTTGCATTTACTGAATTATACTCTGGCTATAGAGACAAACAGACTAGAATATCCTCCAAAGGGCGCTAAACAAAAGCAGAGTACATGTGCACACACATTCCCTCAGTTAAACGCACACAGACGCTGCTCCCATGAGCAAAACAGGAACGGAGTGGTGATAACTCCAGTCCCATTACCTCCTCAGAGTTCCCCTGTCTGCCCCCCGCATCTGGGTTTCATTATAAAGATATTAAGCTTAAGTCCATGAGAGGTGATAAAGGAGCAAATTGAAGGGCTTGGGTAATAACTGTTTACTCAACAGCAGTCGCAAGTTTGCATGCTGGACATGCCCCCCCCCTTCTTGCCTGGACATAAGTGCAAATTCTCCCCATTAATACCCTGCAGACTTCCCAGTTATTCCTGTCCCTGTCTCTCTCCCTCTCCGCATGTTTTGGTTCCCAACTGCAGGCTGAGCTTTGTACTCAATTTTCCTCATTTTACAAAATCTCATTTCCCCCCTTATGCCAGGTCTCTTCCCATCTTAACATCTGCAGAAGACGGTCGTGTCTTAAGAAAAAATGCCAAACTATTAATTTAGGCCTCTGGGTTCTTGTTTTTTGGTTGTGCCAGACATGAGGGTCTAAGGGGTGGCAGTGTCAGTCGGCCTGATGCTTTGGCGCAAACTGAAATATCCCAGCAACTACTGGATCGCTTTGGCTGGAATTTTGATGGATTAAGTGGAGATCCAGAGTGAAACTGGAACTTCCAGGTTCTGTTCCAGAAGTAAAGAAAACCTTATTCAAAATCCCACTGATATTTTTGACAACACTAACAACCAGAAGTTCAGTCTTGGAGGCAGAGCCTTCCTCAACGGTGTGTCATGTGGTTTGCCTCAGATGTCTAGATAGGGAAGGTAGTTTTTTTCAAAATCCATCTAGTATTGTTGTTCATTTATTATTCATGCTTTTTAGCAGCCTTTAACAAATGTAATTTCCTATAAACCCTAGAAATTTGAGGGTAGAGTTTTTGTAAAAAAATCTTGGAAATCTGAAACTACAACTAGTAGTTGAAAAAAAATGAATGAAGAGAGTGTTGGAGAGTTTTATGATATGGATGAAATCAAGTGTCATTGGTTTTGTTTTTGTTTTGTTTTCTATTGATGGCTGCAATTTTTCCCCTTGCTAAAAAAGTAACCATTTTTAACTTTAAAAAAACAAAACAAAACTAAACATGAAGGTTTCAGTTTTTTATAGCAGCTGCTGTAGTGGAGCTGACTTCTTTTAGAATGGAAAGTAAACCCAAGAACATGCTTCATGTTTTTATAGAGACTGTTGAAAGAAATGCTGAATTAGAGATTGCAGTGAATCACAGGAGCAAGTGGAGCGGAGGCTAGCCTGGGCAAGAAGCAACGACTCTGGCTCTCCGCTTGATTCAGACATTCATGCAACTCCTCAGGATGAAATGTAATAATTTTAGCGATCCCTACACTTTTCCTCCAGTGTCATGAACGAGTCAGTTTTTTTTTTTTTCTTTTCTCCTGCACCTCAATTTATGACTAAATACACTGTAAAACAGATGACATTACCATTGGTCTCAGCCATACTTTGTTTACTGCTAAAGATTGTGCCGTGGTAAACATTGCACTCGCGGAAACACCAGGATGTACCTGGGCAAAGCCTCATGCAGCCACTAGCATCCTAGCGGATTTTTGGATTTGTTTATATGAACATTTGTTGTCTGATTTCACTGAACTTTGATTCGGGTCAAAAATCCTAATGTTTCCAAATATGCCAAAAAAGTGAAGGTTGTGTTTCAAGACATTAAAAGCAAGTTAGCTAGTTAAAAAAAAAGGAGAAAAAAAAGGTGGAAGTAAATTGTTTAATCCCCCAAGCTACTGTTACCAGTTTCCTGTCCAACAAGGAAGTTGGAGGAGGAATTTGTGCTATGTGATAAGTTTGAATGCTTTTTAGGTAAGATAAATGTGTTGTTTTGTGTGCCCGTAATCTTAGATCTGTTTTGACCCCAGTGCAGTCACCAAACCTGTCGTGACCTCTCGCTTTCTCTCTCATTCCTCTGAAGATAAGGGTCTTCGTGAATGTACAGCATGCATATGCTTGGTAGCGCTGTTGTTTTTCATCCGGTACACACACTGGTTGCTAGGCTGTGGGACAAAGAGAGATCTAGCTTAAGTTATGAGGTGGAAGAGTGTAGGGGTTAGATGGGAGAGTGTGTGTTTATGTTTGTGTGTGTGTGTAAAGGGGGAGGTGGTGGCGGGGTAGAAAGTTGGGAGGTAGAAAAATCAAGGGAAGCTATTCAGAATATGAAAAGCACAGGGGAAAGAAAAAAAAAATCAGGAAAACCCTCATGTCCTGAAAAACAAACCCTAAAAATCCTATGAAAAAGAACGCTTGTGGCCCTGTGGGAGGTTGGGGAAGTGAAGAAACAGGATAGGTGTCATAGCCATGATGGGGAGCGCAAAGGGACAGATAAAGCGGCGTGGTTCAGTGGCCGCCGGTGCCTGAACGAAACAGATGGTTTTCTCGGTTCATCCTTCACTGTCTACCTCTGAGGGGTTGTGCTGGCTGACCGTCTGTTCTGTTTATGCGCATAAAACACAGTCATAAAGGCGTGCGCATGCACAAACTTAAGATGTGTGCACTCGTGTGCATAAACAAGAAATAAAAAACCTGCTAAGGAGGCTGGAATGGCAGTGTTTCCTCTGTCCTCGTATGCCCCAGGACCTGGGCCCTGGGAACGGCGCTCTTCCTCTTCCTCCTATGATGCAGCAGTCCTACTAACCACTTCTCAGTGCTGCTGCTGCTGCTGCTGCTGCTGCTGCTGCTGTTGTTGTTGTTGTTGTTGTTGTTGTTGTTGTTGTTGTTGCTGTTGTTGCTGTTGTTGCTGTTGTTGTTGCTGTTGTTGTTGCTGTTGTTGTTGCTGCTCTTGCTGCTCTTGCTGCTGCTGCTCTTGCTGCTCTTGCTGCTCTTGCTGCTCTTGCTGCTCTTGCTGCTCTTGCTGCTCTTGCTGCTGCGAACCTGTGTATTCTTAACAGGGTCAGTTTGGTGCAAAACAAAAAACCAGTCACTGTGCCAAGGCCTCTGATCTGGAAGATGAAATACACACTAAGGCAAGCACAATAATTCACAAAGTACTCCTTGGTGTGACTTAAGAATAGCACTGCAACAGTAAGTCCATTGACGGAAAATTAATCTTCAACTTAATCGAATAATACAGTTTTAGTATTGTTTTCAGCAAAAGTTGCCAGCTGTTTGCTGCTTTGGGCTGCTCAAAAATGAGAATTTGATGGCTTTCTATCATTTCCGACATTAAATATCTTTTGTTTTTTTTACTGCCGGTTGGACAAAGCAAGACATTTAAAGAAGTTGGGCTCGGCTGTTGAAACAAAAATTTTCAGTTTTCTGACAATTTTTTTTTGTTAAAAAACCATGAATTGAGAAAATATTTGGTAGATCGATAGATAATGAAACACCCATTTGTTGCGGTTTGTTGGTAAAGATTCCGCAAATTAGACTGATCATGGACGAAGAGTGGCTTGAGGTGTAAATTTTACCAAAGAGATACCACCACCAAAGTTCTCATGATATTCCTGATTTATTGTGGTGCAACTGTGAGGGATTGAAAAATGTCAGAAAGCTAGTGTGGCTCTAGGGAAGGCGAGGTCGGCCGGTTCGTGGGTCCACACACTGAAATAATCCGAACACCGTCTGATGGATTGCTCTGAAATTTAGTATGGATATTCAAGGTCCCCAGAAAATTAATTCAGATGACTTTGGCGATCCCCGTGCTTTTTTCCTGTAGCGCTACCAGCAAGTCGACATTTTTTTGGTTGTGGTCAAAATATCTCAACAATTATTGGATGGATTGCAATGAAATTCGGTACAGACATTCATTTTCCCGACAGGATGATTTGCACTAGCTCTGGCGATCTCCTAACGTTGGTCAAGTGTCATTGTCAGGTCGAAATTCCAGTTTTTCCAATACTACAAAAATACTGCAAAATAAATAAATAAATAAACAAACGTGTCAGCACTCATTGGTCATGACTAACTAAACTAGACTAAACTATATTTTTGGTCTTTCTGATTAACTTAGCATATATGTTTGTTTCTCAACGGCAATTTTTTGTTGCTTAGTAAAGGGCTGGAAGAGCGCAGTGGGTCAGCTGACATACATCCTGATATGTCTACAATGAGCTAATACTGGCTGATGTATTGGCATTTCAGCATTCAGCTCAAAGCACCATTGTTACTAAGAACCACCTCAGAGTCCCTAGAACGGCCGTAGACATGTTTTGAGAAAGCCTTTCCTTGAATGTCAATAACCTTCAGTGAATTTCCTCTACCAGGTCATAATATTGATATTAATAACAAGTGCTTCCTTGCCGTCTGAATTCTGTTCTCTTAGCAGTCGTCACATGTGTTTTCGACTGGTCCAGGCCTTTGGACCAGTGAGTTGGGGCAAGGGGGGTGGGCAAGAGCCGCAGCTCTAATCTTTGAATCACAATCAGACCTTGCTTCCTGCATTCAAAATGCAGATAAGACCAGACTGAACTCTTTTAAAAAATATTCAGCAAAAGGTATGTAATGTTAAAACTTGCAGGTTCAGGTGTTTAGATGTATCCGTAAAATAGCTGCCACTCATTTAGTGATGAAACAGAGTTAGTAGTGAATCGGTTTGATCTGTATCTGTAGCAAGTGCTTGCTTATTCACTCGCATCTGTAAAAAGTGATGGACATGCCCGGACACATACACATGGATGGGCTGCCCCCCAACCACACACGCAGACACACACGCAGACACACACGCAGACACACACGCAGACACACACACACACACACACACACACACACCAGTTGGATCATCGGCTAATGTCAGGTGGTTGCTGTTATCGCGTGGGGAGCTAGAGGTTTTAGCTTGATGACATAAGGTTATACAAACAGACCTGCATTAGTTCCCCGCATAGCCTCTGCCCAACCCCTATGCACAAGGCTGTGTGGGCACGTACAAAGAGAAACATGCTACTTTCCCTCCTTTACAAAACTGTACCTTCAGCGCACACACACCCACACCCACAACCCCAACCCCATACAAACACATCTGTGGTAGTTCATGGCTTAAGTTATATTTTTAGACAGCGTTGCGATATGCCAGTTTGATAGCAGCAGCAGATGATGGGTATCTGCGTTCATGGTTTTCCTCTCTGCCCGCACCGTCCTTGGTATTCTCTCAGACGTGTTTACTCTGCCACAGTGTGGAAATGCAGGCTGCTCCGATGACACCGACGTAGCAGCTGCGAATCTGATATCGCAGGCCTCTCGCTCTGCTATGCCGCGGATGCAGCGCCAGTGTTTGTTGTTCTTAGAAGCAGCTTGCATTTCACTGATGGCTTCTGCAGGCCAGCGGGGGTATTGACCGTGCTTCGACAGCGTACGTGAGCGCGGGCCAGCTGGTTAACATAGTGTTCCCGCTCTAAAATGCTTTCCATCATACGTTGACGGAGAAAGTGCAGGTGTGATTTAGTGGTGCTGCCACTGATTGAAGAACAAAAAAATCCCTCTTCTATCACAGGTAAGCTGTTCCAAGTTCCACAAAACAAATCTTACAACTGTCTCAGACAGATTATTCTTATTTATACATATTTGTTTAGGGACTTTGACTTCTATGATTAATCTACGAACCTCTTGACAAAGAGTATCTCTCTTCTACATGGGTTGCAATCAAATAGCAAATTCAATTGCCCCACCTAAGTTTCAGATGTAGCAACTGCAGTATTTCAACTTGGTTATGTTTGTTTGCCCGCCAGCCAATTCATTGACTTCTACTGAAACAAGAATCTCATAAAAGGAGTCTTAAATAAGCACTCGATGGCCACACTCTTGATACTGTGCTACAGACGGAAGCTAAGGCTACATGTTCCAGACCAAAGGTCAACGTCCCTGCTGTTTGATGATTTATGTGGAAGACAATGACATAAAGAAACAACATTGCTCTTGTATTGCAGTGAAGAGCTAGTTAGTCCTAATATTGTAAGTTTGACAAAGAAAATGTGTAATCAAACTGTCATTTCATTCTAACTTAGCCCCCGTCTGGCTTTCTTAGCTTCCCAACATATGTTTTCACTTGCAACATTATCAGAGAAAGCAAATCCATCTTAACATGGGTTGTAGTTGCTTGACTGAATGAACTTCATTGGCTGCTGTATGAAAAGTCAAGGGGATCATCAAGGTTCCGAAAGACCACGAATGTCTGCCCCAGTCGTCACGGCAATCCAACCCACAGCTGTCAAGACATTTCACTATGAGCCGCAAAGGTCAACCTGCAGACCAAAGAGGTTGGCCAGTCAACCGACCTCACGAAACAGGAAATACGGTTTGTTTAGATTCTTGAATTTTGTGAAGCGGCGTTCCGGCGTGTCGAGAAGGGAGCGCTGGATCAGTTTTTCTCACTAGCACCGTATTTATTTGATGGATCTAGGCAAACTGAGTAGATGTTTTGAATTAGAGATGATGGATACAACAATTACCAGGAAAAAAGCTATGAAAACAGACATTTAACAGTTGATTCATTTATCAGACCCAAGCCTGCGGTTCACATTAAAAGCACCATAAATCCAGGCCCTATTTGTCTAGCCGCTCCTCATGTCGTCTTAATTTCAGAACGTTGTTTCAAATCACTGATCAGATCAGGGTCCACGGCTCATCAATCAGGGGCCGAACGCCCCGGCGTTCCTCTCCTCCACGTGGAGATGGAGCCCACATGCCAGTCAGCCGGAGGAATCCTCAGGCCTTGCGGTCGAGACAAGGGGGGAAGAGGAGCAGACTTGGCGGATCAAGGGGGTTTCAGGGCTTGGAGCGGTAGCCGCATTCCTCCATGTCTCTCTGTCTTCCTCTGCTGATGTCTCACTCTGTCCTTCTCCCGCACTCTCGCTTTCCCCCCATCCATCTCCATTTCCTGCTCCTCAATCCCCAGTGGGGTTGTCAGACATGATTGCTGATGTTTCCCTGATGTCCTGGCCTCGAATGCCGCAGTCTGTCTGCCGAGGCCCAACCGGAGCTGCTGTCTGCCGTGTCCCTATTACTCATTTCTCTTCTCCACACAGGTGCTAATAGTAATAATTTACTTGGCCCTATTTTGCTTGTGAGTAATGTATTTCCTTCTTCAGTCTCTGCATCAGTCATCAGTGGCTGTTTCTTTTGTTTGGATAAAAGCATGTTTCCTTTTTCTGTGACTTGCTAAAGACAGACTGTTTTTCTTTTTTCCTTTTCTTTTTTTTCTTTTTTTTTTTGGTTGTCATAATTGTCATACATTGGATTTCTTTGACCTAAGAGGAGATGGACATTAATGGTCTTTTTTTCCCTGTTAATAGTAGCTGACAAGAAGTGCAGTCGAGAGAGAGTTTACCTTCAAGAGAGAATTCAGAACAAGAGAGCATTTAGGAGATGTAGTCTGCTGAGAGATGAAAGAGAAGCATAATGTCGTTGCCCTCCTCCTCGTCCTTCCTCCCTTGCTCAGTATTGTGTTTCTACAGTAATGGAGGTGCAGCCTAGAAGGCAGATAAAATCGCTGGTAATTACCTCTGAGTCACGCTCTGATCTTATCCAAAAGTTGGACCACTAGTTATTTCTGTTGGCATTGTGGGACCCGGGGAAAGACATAGGTACTGTACATGCAGGGAGAGGCAAACACATCGTCGGCTCCGAGAGAAGCGGCAGACGCATTGACGGACGACCATAATAGTTGTGACTGTGTGTGTTTGTGTGTGTGTGTGTGTGGGGGGGGGGTCTTTGCAGTCATTGATATGTTAACACAGGTTAAAGGAATACAAGCGTCCTCGTCTGAAACTGCAGCGGCCATAACACAATGCACTGGGAACCACTGAGTTCGTCACGTTCAGTTGAATTACATATGTAACTATAGATCTGTTAATTGACCGTTGATTGCTTGTCTCCTCCCCTGAGCCTTGACTGTCCAGGCAAAACCGGGCTAAGTCCAGGCTAAGCCGGACATGGCTGCTAAGCAGGCAGGGCAGGCCTGTCAAACTTTTGGTTTCCATGCATATTGAAGCGATTTGCAAAGGTTGTGTGCTAAGATTGATATCCTGCATTCAGAGTTTGGAGGGGTTGTGTCTTTGCTGTAGCCTTTCAAAACCAAAAAAAGGAATAAACGCAAAAGGAATTGATTAAACTAAGTGTTTATGTGCTCTTATGTGAGCTGCAAACAGCATGCCCAGCTAACTAGCTTGTTATTGCTATATTAGCAACCTAGCGTTAGTCTCAAAACTGAGGAGCATTTCATTAGCTAACTACATTATTTTGTGAATTTACAGGTGATGTTAAAAAAAGCCCTCCTCTCTGACTGAAACATCCTCTGTATCGGAACCTAAATGCCTCATTTTCAGACTTTAAGCTTTAACATTTGCTGCGCTGTTTACACCCCAGCAATCCCAGCCAGACTCGTTATCTGAAATAGCTTTTATTTTCCCAGACTCATCAACTTTTTCATTCCAATTACCTCTATATTACTTAGGGCTAACTGCCTCTAGCCTGCAGAACACCAACAATGCTGCTCCGTGCTCTAAATTGATCATAAACTAGTGAAGCTTGTGACTTTTTATGGGTTTAAGCCTCAGTCTTTTAGCATTATATCATGTTTTCAGACACCAAGAGCATAGAGTATTGAGAGCCTTTAAGGGAAATAAGAGTTGTGTTTAATAAGAGTTGCTTGGAGACTCTAGTTTATAGTGACACAGTTTTAAAAAAAATTATAAACAAATACTAACACTAAAAGTCTCATCGACGTCAAATGAGCTTTGTGCTAATTAGCAATTGTTAGCATGCCTAAGATGCTAACCCAAAAACAGTGAACGTGGTAAACATTATACCTGCTTAGTATTAGCATGTTTGCAATGCCTTTTTTAGCCATTGTTAGTTTGCATGCTGACACTAGCGTTTAGCTCAAAGCAGTGCTGCGTACAGCCTCTCAGGGCTGCTAGCATCGCTTCAGACCCTCAGTCTGGGTTTCTGAAACTAAGTAAACCATAAACATAGTATTTAGTAATTTAGGGGTAAGTCTGGTGATATTCTATCACCAATCCCTTGAAAATACAGCAGCAAATTGATCCTCCTAACAAGTTTTGTCTCTATCCAAAGGCTGATATCCTGTGTCTTCTCTGTCTTTGCCACAGAGCTCCTTTGTTGTCCAAAAACTATTCAAAACACATCGATAGGCCACACCTGTCATTGTGTTATATCTCTTCCCCTCTGGTAGACAAAGAAATTACCTGGTGTAGTTTTCAGCAGGGCAGAAAACCTGCAGGCTCTTAGCTGTATGCGTCCCGTAATCTTAAAAGTATTTCTACCAATAACTGCGATAATGTGTATTTCTGACCCATGTACTTATCTCTTTGTGTCTGTGCAGGACTACCCCAGGAACAGACACCCGGGGTGGAGCAGAGGGTCAGTGGCCTACCATGCAGGTGAGATTTCGGTCTTTAGAGGGGGTTTTTGTTTGTTTGTTTGTTTTTTTTGTTTTGTTTTGTTTTTTTTTTTCTTTCAGAGAAGTTCTGGGTGTTATTTCCTCTAAGCGCGTGGAATTCCCCCATAGTCTTTTTTCAGTGGAACACATGAATCGGATGCACTTCCTCTGAAGCATCTCTCTGCCGCCTTTTTAGATGCAAACATCACAGGGCACCACCGCAGCTGGATGTTAAGGTGCCTAGCACAAACAGAGATCAAGGGGGATTGCAGCCAGATGAAAAGGACAGGAGGCAGATAAAAGAGATGGTGACAGCGTCAGAAAAAGGAGAAGGGGTCGTATCTCCATCTCTATCTCATTCTGTGGGAGTTTGGGGATCTAAATAAATCTCTAAGTGATGAACCAAAAAAAACAAGACACACATAGAAGAGGGAAAAAAAACCTGAGTTTAGTCAAAGTTATCTTTATCTTCCTGTGCTTCCACACACACACATTCTCTCTCTCTCTCTCTCTCTCTCTCTCTCTCTCTCACACTCACACTCACACTCACACTCACACTCACACACACACACACACGTTCTGTCTTGGTTGTTTGTGACCACAGGCCTGTGAGCGTTATCTGCACAGGCATCTGCACAGAAACCCCTACAGCTCCCATTCCAGGCCTCAGCACCGCTCGCTATCAGCGCTGAGAGATTAGCTATCAAACGCCGCTGCCGTGATACGAGAACAGCGGCGGCTACAGTAGGTAGGTGGTTGTTATTACGCCGTGCAGGCTACTGCGGGGTAGCTGACTCTTTATCTGGCGATCCACTGTCACAGTCAAGATCTTGTTAGTCTTATCGGAGCGAAGCAGTTAGGAGCTTGCTGGCTTTTATCAACGTTATTTTGGTCTGAAGCATCCCATTGTTAATTTTTTTTTTTTTTTTCCCCTCACAAGGGATCTCGGCTGCCTCTTGGTCTGAGTGATTCACACGCCATAAATGCCGCTTTCTTTCGATGTTTTTCCACCGGGGAAATGTGTATGATTTTATTTTTAGAAGAAGGTTTATATACTTTCCTCCAGTTGACCTCCAAATCAGCTATCAAAACACATTTTCTTGTTCACTCCGCACATTCCGCTCATGTTTTGAGACGATGTTTATGGGCCTAATCCCCGTATCCCTTTGCAGATTCCATTTATATTTGGGATGTATTAATAATAATAACAGTTGGTGCAGTGTGTCCCGCCGGGGTCTGTGGATGATACCTCATTGCTGAGTGACAGACGAGACCAGTCATTCGCGGAGGCCTCGCCATGCCAGCCTCAGAGGTCTAGCGCTGCGGTCTGCCTGGTTTGGCTGCCGCGCTTCGGACGCCACAGAAATGTGCACGCCCCAGCAGAGCTCCCATTAATCTTATTTGTTAGAGACTAAAATGATGTATGCGGTTTTCCACGCTGTGCGTATGAGGTTTGCCTTCCCATGCTTGGGTTAAGGTGCAGGCTCCGATCCAGCTACTTAAAATCAACAGCCAGGGCCTCTTCTTCATGTCTCCCCCTTCGCCCCCTCCATGCATCCCAGATTTTCCCTGAACAGCTGAGGAGCATCAGGCATTGAATGCAGACTCTCCTTGGCACGATGACAAGGGCCTACTGTATACACAGTATTATCTACAACCAGGTCATACGGCCGCGGCAGAAATCACTTCAAGAATGGATGCCTTCAGCCCCTCGACCTTGGCTTTCCCTGCTTGGTGTGAGCCAAGAGGTTCTACGAGGAGGTGTTTGGTTGTACCGCTGTTTGGTAACTTTTATGATTAGTTATTTGATAGCAGCATCTAGAAGGGCAAATATCTGCCAGGATATCCTTAGCAGGGCTTTGGCTTTGTAAAGACTGTTGAAACTCATCAGTATATAAATATCGTAACCCCAGGCTGTGTCTTGGTGCGCTGTGAGTGTTTGTAAATTCCATAATATTTCAGCGCAACATTCTTCCCTATTCCTATTTATACTTTTCATGTACCATTCGACTACCGGGCCTCATTTCTGTCACCTTGATTTATGGTGGGTTGTATTAGGCACGCGACCAGTGTTGACCTGGATCACATGTGATGTGTATTATTGACTAGCTTTAGTCAGTTAGCTTGTTATTTTACTCCAGATATGTTCCAGTTATGTACACAGATGCCTGCCAACCATATCGTTACTCCTTTGTATAGCTTGTATAGTTTGAGAGTCCTCTGGCCAGGGCTTGTTTTTACCACCAGTGTTTGCATTGGGAGCCATCCCAGCGTGGACCTCTCCATCCTGTGTGTTGGTTCGTGTTGGCTCCGCAAATTAATGGGCCGTGGGGCACTGCGGGCCCCTACGGGGGCCCCTGTGGGCCCTATCAGGAGCAACCAGCCATCCAACCAGTGAGTGCTCCTCAGCAAGCCTCATTAACCCTGTCACCCCCCCCAGTGGTGACTCACACGTGCTATGACTCAACAGCCCGCAGCTGAAGGTTGTGCCCTGCCATCGCCACCACCATACATCCCTCGCCGCCAGTCCAAGCGGAGATAACAGCAGCACTCGCTCTAACTTCCAGGGCTGCATGTCAGAGACGGGGCTCTAATCTGATTCCAGCTCAGGTTCTGCAAAAGCAATTATTCAACAGCAACATGTTATACAGGGTGTCATATCATCCTCTTACCTAATGGGACTGAAATGGGTTTGGATGACTTCGTCCCCGCGAAACCTGCAGGCACAGAGAAATCGATCAACAATTAGATGAACTCAGCATGTGGGTCCATAATGTGGGTGACACCACAAAACTAGAGGAATCAGGGATCAGGGCTACAATCAGTGACCGTTTTCATTATTGATTCATCGATTTAATCAATATCAATAACCTTATTTACTCAATTAATCAATCAGTTAATGAATTAAATAATCAGTTGCTTTATAAAATCTAAGAGAATAGTGCAGTTGTTTGACCAACGGTCCAAATCCAAAGTTACATTTGATAACTACAAAAAACTCACACTAGAGAATCGGAATATTACTTAAAATATCAATCAATTATCAAAATAAGTGACAGTTAATTTCCAGTCTATTTAACTAATTGAATAATCGACTAATAATTTCAGGTCACTGTACATGTGATATGTCTCTATGACATTTATAAAGGCACGTTAAGTGTTCAACCTACCTCCTCAGATCCGCTTTATGAACAAACCAACTAAAACTTCAATATTCACCTTCAGTATTGACTAATCTGCTGATTATTTTCTCTATCGATTGCTTTTTCCTTCGAATGTAAGAAAATAAGTGAAGAAATCAAATTCTTTTTTTTCCCCCTCCCGACCCACTGTTCAAAGCCAGAAGATTTATATAAATATAAACAAAAGCAGCTGATCCTCTTATTGGAGAAACTGGAACCAGAGAATGTTTCGAAAAAGGAACTAAAACAACTAATCGATTGACAGAAAACTGCCGCAATTATTTTGTTAACCAACGCATCGTTGCAGCTCTAAAGCCAACATAGTGTTGCCTGTCTCCTCAGCACCATACATCCCAGGTGGAGGACAGTGACCCCCACCGGCACCATTTTGCCGTCGAGTGTGCAATGCCTCACGGCCCAGCAAAAACCGCACCACTCGATTCTGTCCAACCGAAATGTATTGTTCATACACTTGATAGCCGGGGCCTCACCAGCAAACGCGGCCCAGGAATTACACTGCATATTATACATCAACAGCTCAACACATTGTTAGTGGTAAACTGACATGGCAGCTGCAAATGGAATTTATAGTAAATTCTCGGGGAACATGTGCAAACTCACGTATGAGGGGGTGTGTGTGTGTGTGTGTGTGTGTGTGTGTGTGTGTGTGTGTGAGAGAAGGAGAGAGAGGGGGGGTGGAATCATGGAAGAGGATAAATATTTTGTTTTAATTTTTCATGTTTTAGGAGTCTGTGAAGTCATTGTTCCCTGGGCAGGGAAGCCCAGTCTTTTCCAGACAAACTCTCATGTTACGAGAAAAAGCCTGTTTCCCTATTCCCAGCTGGTCTCAGCCCTCAGCCAGGTTCTCTTCGGTGCTAAGGAGCCACAGAGCCTCCTGCCCTCTCCCCCTGTGGGCCCGGCTCCAGGCCCAGGGGGCACTCCACCAATGTATGAACGCAGTTTATTTGTCATAGAGAGTGATACTCAGCCTGTGAAAACATTTGTTTAATGTCTTCCGTAGCTTTATAGGGAGCTTTCCAAAGTTTGAAGAAAAAAAAAAAAATAAGCAGATATCTAGGAGGTAGAGGGATCTAGTCATTTTTTGGAGCTTTACCCGAACTCATAACTAATAGTCCAGATAATTCTGCATCTGCTGCTTCCATTGTGCCCCTTTTTTTTTCTTTAATCTGTGTCTTGTGAGTCTCCTAAATGTATGGATCTAGACTACTAAATTGCCGGAATGTGTCTTTAAATCAACAAAATGTGAAATAGCAGTGAAAAGAAAAGCCCATCACAAGCGCTTAGAGCCCATGACGATGTCTACTGGTCTGTTTTTTTTTTGTTGTTGTTTTTTTTTTTGTCTGTTCAGCGGCCTAAAATCAGAAGATATTCAATTTACAGAAAGAAGCAGTATATCTTCACATTTAAGAAGCCTCAAACAGAATGTACTGCTTAATGAATGATCATAGAAATTGTTGGTAATTCACTTATTTTCTTTTTATAGACTGTTTCAGCCCAAATGTCATTATCTATTAAATATACAGGAAACTTATGAAAGAAGCAAGTAGCCGCAAATAAGGGAAAAGATGATTCTCAGTCAATGTCAGAGTTCATGTGTGTTTACAAGCATCTCTTAAAGGACAAGTGGTGTGTTTTAAGCTTAATTTAAAGGCTTATTGATCAATTTAGTCATTAAGTGTTTACTGGCTGTTTGAGTCAATTAATCCATTAATACAACCTTGGGAAAATTGCTCCAGTTGCGTGTTGCGTTAGCGAACATCCCTGCAGCCCCCAGACCAAGAACCAGAACCAGACCCAGCCCTCCATCAGGCCTTTTCTCCCTGCTTTTACCGTCACAGCCAGCGAGCTCCGTCCTCAGGCCCCAGACCTGGACCTTGCGCCCCGGCTCACCTCCAGCGCCAGGCCCTGTCACTCTCCTAAGCCCTGCTCTGCTCTTTTTAGCCCCGCTGCGCCTTGTGCCGGCGTGGCTCCCACTGTTTGCCTAGTGTGTGGTGTTGTGACAAGGGCCCGCATGGGAGCCGTAATGATACAGTGTCTCCGTCTCCCTCCCAGTGCTCAGATAGAGATTGTTTAAACAGTATCCTGAGCCGGGGACGGGTCCCATGACAACTCCATAAATATTTACCAGCAGCAGCCACGCCGCTTCGCTTGAGGAGAACTCGTCTGCAGGATACCTCTGCGATGTTTTTCTTTTGCCCTTTTTTTCCATTGTTGTCTCTTGCAACTGTAGTATGTGTTGTTTTGATGATTTCCTTTGGATGTTGTCAATGTTGATTTTTTTTTTTTTTTTTTTTTTTTTAAACTAGCACTGCTTTTTACCTTTACATATCATCATCTGACTGGAATGTCAGAATGTCCCGTATGTTGGTGCTGCATTGCATGTACACATGTTGCACACTGTGGTAAACACATTAAAAGTTTTTTAAATCAAGTTCAGCAGTGGGACATATAGCTGTGGGACAAATATTAGCTTAACACAGGTCTTGAAAAGACCTTAAAAGTGTTGACTTAGTCTCCTGCAAAAAGCTTTTTTTTTTTTTTAAAGTCTTAGATTTAATTTCCAAAAGTCTTAAATGTTTTCTCTAATGTGAGTGATGAAATGTTTTTTTTATGTGTTCAAGACTGTCGAATCCTTTTTTTTTTTTTGGCAAAGTTTCACAAAAGCAAAATTGCATGCAGTATTTGCAATCAGATCACTAATTGGCAAATTAGCCTCCTGTTTAACAAGTGACCGCTGCCCTGGGAGTTGCAGATGAATCTGATAGTCCCACAGTTGTTTCTCACATGCCACACAGAATGACTACCAGTGGTAATGGTGGCATATTGCGAGTTGTAGCTTGCATGTTGCAGATTTTGGTACAACAGGCCCAAGGGTCGTCAGCAATGCTGCTGCTGTAGCTGTTGATTTTAGCTTTAAAAAAAAAAAAAAAAGGCTTAAATGAACTTAAATGACATAATCATTTTTATTTGGTTAAGCCGTTTATCATTGTTATGTCTTGTATCCGGTCAAGGTTGCATTAATTTAAGTGATTATATCATCAGTTAGTTATTGTTATATACTGCAGAAAAAAATGTGATTTAACAATAAGTATATCTAGGCCACAATGTTCCTACTGGTTCTCCATCATACTTTCATTCTTCAGCTGCCATGATTGTGAAACAGGTATTTAATTGCACTCTATGTGGTATTAAAAGATCTTTAAAAAAAAAAAAAAAAGGCTGAAATCTGACTTGTAGAAACCCTGCTCACTTGTTAGCACACACACAAACACAGGTTCACTTGTTAAGTAATGGATTAAATAATAACTGCACAATTGAAAGTTTCTTCCCCCCCAACAGACGATGGGAAGATCTTCCACGGCAGCGGGGTTGGAGACGCCTTTGGCCCGCGCTGCTTCAAAGGAGACATCATGGGCTGCGGCATCATGTTCCCACGAGACTACATCCTGGACGGAGACGGTGAGGGCAGAGGGTTCAGGTGGTACAATTACGCCATCGCTCACGCATCAGAGCGCCTGACGTGTTCGTGGGAGGTTTTGCTCTGGAACTTAATTATCCTGGTTTAGCGTAAGACAGTTGCAGCAACGTTTGGTCTTAGCAGAGTTTATTGTGTTGAATGTGGGAAAGGAGCTGGATGTGAACCAAGGTCCCCTGCATGGAAAACTGAGCAGTCGCTTAAAAGTGAAATTCTTACACCCCCCCTTCTTTTCCAGGAAAGACAAATAAGGACTTCCCTGCTCTCAGGTGGTTTCGGTAAATCGGTTTCAAATGACCAAACATGTAATAACAGTTCAGAAGTGCTGTGGCATTTGAATTCGCAGATGGTACAAGACAGAAACTATTGTCATCTAACCCGAAGGTTCCACTAATAAAACTAAACATTTCCCTCTTGGCCTGATACTTTATCAGATAATAAACCTGCAGCTTTGTGTTTGCTCTGCTCCTGCTCTGCTCGCAAAACACCCTGCTCTGTGCTCCACTTTGTCCTCAGGTGACCCAGACGACTGGGACCGGCTGGAGGTCCCTCCGGGTCCGGCGGCCGTCCAGAACGTCCTGTACCTCAACGATGAAGAGGAGGAAGAGGAGGACGGGGAGGAGGCAGAGCAGGGGCAGGAGGGACGGAAGGTCACGGTGAGGAGTGTACTCATAAGGCACCAGACAGCTTTTTTAATGTACATATACATTTTATAGATGTATTTACGTGGCAACTAGCGAGCAGTGTACCAAGCTGTAACAAGTAGATGACATAACAACGTCTTGCAGATTTTGTCTGGCAACTTCATCAGTAAACAATTTCTTCTAGACACATCGTGCTAGCATTTGTTCAGACTCGTGTTTGTATCTAGTCTACCTGATGAATGCAACAGTATTTAATTTCATTTTATTTACTTAATTATCTTAGCTGTGATTGAGTCTCCACCAGCTCCTAAAATTTTGGCTTCTATGCTCCTAAACTCTTTTTTTTTTTTTTCACAAGCTAGTCAGTAACTCTGGTGTTTTGGTGCAGAGCAGGTTGTTTACACTGGGTTTTTCAAAGCTTTAGCGCTGAAAAAGATAAACGTGCAGAATAATAATTGAAGATGAGGAGGAGTTTTTACATGGTGAGCTCTGTTGTAAAAGCTTGTTACCGGGTCTGTGATTTCCTGGGGAGTAATGCTGAGTTCAAGTCATTGTTCAGACTGTTAATTTCTCACGGCTTAAAAAAAAAAAAAAAATCTCCCACTTGCCACAAAGAGCTACAGACACGTTGACAAATATGTGGCTGCAAAGTCGTTACTTATGCAGTCGCATCGGAGTAAAATGTAACACAGCCAATCCTGCAAATTTAGAAGGAGTTAAACACTGTTTTCATCCAACTTTCACTACACTTCTAACATTACAATTAAGTGACTGAAACCATGTGAACACTAGGCTAATAATAGGGGTTAAAAAAAAAGTGCGTGGGAGGACTTCCTAAACATCCCATTGTCCTGAGACTGTAAATGCAGCAGAAGCAACCAGATTAACCATGAGGACAATGTGAAGAGCAAGTTGTCACTATGTTTAGATGTTGAGGAGAAAATTTAGAGGATATAAATACTGCACATCTATATGGAGATGTACATAATCACATAGAGGCATATCGGGATGTGTCTGTGTTTAAACCAAACCATTCAGTTTGTCCAGTGTCTACATCCTAAATAGCTGAGTGGATCACTGACATGATCATTTGAAAGCACATAATTTCTCTATAGAATTATAATTTATCGCACAAAGAATGTTTTAATTTAGGAGAACAAAAAATAATTTTGTTCTCTGATTGACATGAGCGTGCAGTACTTTACCTCTCAATAGTTTTTCCTCATTTGCTCTATCGCAGTTGTCTTCATGCTGCCAAATTCATGGACGCTCTGTCAACGTTTCTGCTTTGGTCACTCCTTCAGCCGGTTTTAGGGTTAAGGATATGACGATACTGGAAATTTGGTAGTCGTTGCCAATGCCATTGAAATTCCATGATTATCATACCTGATAACTTCAAAAAAAGAAGAAGAAAAACATAAAATACCTCTACAACTCTTGGCCTGTTTTTAGACAAGTTGCAGCGGACCTATTACTGCACCACCGCCACCACCATTCCAGGTGGCGTTGTTGTTGCTACTGTGTCTGCCTTCCCTCTTCTTCCCTTTGCATTTAACATCAGACCAGACCACTGGCTGGGTTATTGTTGGTCATGTGAGGATTCCCGCCTCCAGCACCTGCAACCTCTACGGCGCCTTCAGTACCTCCTATGCATTTGGGAAAAAGCACAGTCGGGTTTTTCAAAATTTTGGCATCGGGTTAGTGCTGAAGTATCGGCTCTCATGACATGTCATGACGAAATTGGAGTGACTTATTTATTAATTTATTTATTTACTTGCTTGCTTTGGTAAAACCATCAGTTACAAAGGGAGTAGAGATGCACAGGAAGAAAGGTAAGACAGCACTCCACTATATATTAGCTATATAGCTATATTAGTTACATATCTAGTTTCACGAAAATTCAATTTATAAGTAAGTTCTGTAATTTATTAGCTTGCAACCAAGCTACATTGGTAGGTAGCTAGCTAGCCACTCGCTGATAAACAAACTAAGCTTGTTGCCTAAACTATTCAATACCAGCTACTTAGCCATGGCTTCTAAATAATGATTAATGTAGTTCCTTTAAAAAAAACTATATACATATATATATATATATATATATATATATATATATATATATATACTACAAGTGCTTTTAAACAATATAAAGTTCTGAGTTGAGTATAATATTAACTAAAACCGCTGACTCACTAATAACCACCATATAAAATGCTTTTAAAATGAGTTATGGCAACTGCAGCAAAATCATATGATGACTTGCTGCAGATTTATTTAAATGTAGAGTCACAGTTAAAGTTTGGTTGCTTAAAGGGAACTGCATCAAGGATTCAAGCACAAATAAAATGGTGAGCACAACACTATTGTTTAACTTAAAGGTGCCCTGTGGAGTTTCTGTTTACACCAAATGTTACTCAATGAGACCTGTTTTCCGTATCTGTGAGGCTTCATAAAATGTACTGAATGTAATTGCATGCATTTTTTTTTCTTAAACCCTTTTTAAAAACTGAATGGTTTACATCCAAGTTTACCTGCTGGCGGTCCTCTCCTTCACCCCTCTTATCGGCGCATTGCTGCATTTCTTGGCGCATTACCGCCACCTGTAGATCAGCTGAGAAGTGCGTCTGGTCAGATATGTGATCGCGTGCGTGCGTGTGTGTGCGTGTGTGTGCGCGTGTGTGCGCGCGTGTGCGTGCGCCAACACACCAGAAAAATCAAACATAGGCCCACCTGTAAAAACATTATGCCTAACTGCTACTAGTGTTCAAACTCCACTCTCTCCGCCGGGTACTTTTAGCCTTTATTAAATCTGTTTTTTGGCGAATCTTCATGGAGTGCACTGCACAGCAGGATTACAGCAATTATTTCACATGACTTAGAAGATCAGGAACCTCAGAGGCCCGAGTCACTGTAGCATCCAGTCTGCCCCCGTTCCGACTTGAGAGGAAGAAGAGGTTGCGCAGCCCAGAGGACGTAATCTGACCTCTTGTCTTGTAAACGCAGCGACGGCTAAAGCGCTTGGCAAGCGGCTGTCGTCACCACCTACCAGCTCCCGGCAAAAAAAAAAAACAAAACACACATTTCAGTGGCAGAGTTAACTTGCGAATGGCAAGTTTTTTTTTTTTTTTTTAGTGAGACTCCTCGCCCTCTAATCATCTGACCCTCCTCGTGTTCAAACCGTTGTTTGTTTTTTCACGGTTTTAATCACCGCGGTTTTCACTTTGTCTTCACTTATAGCTGCTGGGCAAACTTGCCTGTACAGTTGTGCAAGCGAGAGGCCAAGGGGGGTCACCGGGCGGGTGTGAGCGCACACGGTGCTGAAACCCAAGTGGGTGAGAATAGAACAGGCTGAATCATAATCCAGGGATTTGTCAATATTTATTCAGCAGGACACATTACCCTCAGTGCACTGCTCCGTGACATTACTGAGGCCTCTATGGGTATTGCTGCACGTGTGAGGGTGATGGGGGGGCAAGTGTGTGTGTGCGTCTGTGTCTGTGTCTGTGTGTCTGTGTGTGTGTGCGTTTGTGTGTACACGGCCGAGCTCCGCAGCACACAATGTGCTGCCACGCTGCCGGTGTTGTTCAAGGTAATGCAGCCTGTTGCTTTTTCACTTACCCTTCATTCGTAATTGAATAGCGGTTAAGCCATTCGTTTTAGAGTGGGTGGCACAGTTAATGTTTGATATGTGACTCAGCCTGATTTATCGGAGATGCACACTCTTCAGTGCTCTGCTTGTTGTTTCAGTGTGTTACTATTTGTTGCCAGACTTGGAGAGAAGCCCTCGGTATTAGCATTGAAAAGCCTGTTGATGTTCTTTTGAGAACAGCTGGATAATGTTTGATCACTCGCTGATTAGTAGAGACATGTACCGTAAACACTGCCCCCCCCCCCAAACAAGACAGACATTGCACTGTCACCTATTTATTTAACAATATTTCCTAACTGCAAAAAATCCCTGTTTACGACTGGCACACCGAGTACTTCAAGTTTGGTTTGTTTTAGTATCACAGTCATTATGAAAGATGTTTCTCTCTTGACTAATTGTTCCAGTGCTCCCATCAGGGGGATTTACCATCACTGTTGTTTTTTATTTTTTTAATTTTTTTTCTGTATTCTAACTCACTGTCGCCCCCCTGTGGCGGCCCTGCAGGTGTTCTTCACAAGGAACGGGAAGCTGATGGGACGGAGGGAGATGGCGGTTCCCCCCGGAGGCCTCTACCCGACAGTTGGGATGCTAAGCAGCGGGGAGAAGGTGAAGGTGGACCTGCATCCCCTCAGCGGCTGAAGCTGAGGGACTGGGCTGGGACTCGTGATACCCCCCCACCCCCCACCCGAACTTGCAAACAGCTGGCAGCACCCGTAGAGCTCGCCCAACAGTAGCCTAGCATGCCGCTAACAGTCGCCGGAACACGCTCAGTTCAGCCGTGCACTTGGTCTTCCCCCTTGACACCACCGCATCACATCTCACAATCATAACAGAAACACAACTGGAGGCCCCCCCATCCCTTGTCCTTCTGGTTGTGAAGTTCTACTGAGAGATCTTACATTTGCCGTGTAGGGCTACAGTGAGCAAAGTGCAGGTGTGGGTGACTCCTTAGAGACATTTAACTATTAATTCTATGCAATCTGTTCCGCTATCATCCTCCCATCTAACCCCTCTCTCTGCATGCAGTGTGTCCCTGAAACACTGGGCTGTTAAATCCTGCTCATGAGGTCTGGCGCACATTGTTTATTTCATTTGTCACGACCCTAAGCTAAGCAAAGCAAAGCAGAGCAGAGCGAGGCCAACAGTTGTGCCGAGTCAGAGCTTGTTGGCAGTTTGTTTCAGGGAATAGACCCCCCCCCCTTGCTCCCTCTCTCTCTCCCTCTCTTTCCCAGCCTCCCTCTACCCTCTCTCTCTCTGGGTGAGGCTGCCCTCCTGTGAGCGATCAGGGGCCTGCTTGTTGTTGCCCCACCTCGCTCGCTGCTCTCCTGGAGCTGGCTGGAACTGAAACAGTGGATCTGTTTTCAATATTTCATTTCTCCCCCTCTTTTTTTGGATCTGATTATTGCAGAGGGTTATTACTAAGTTTGGTAATCACAACCAAACGAAAGATTCTGTCCCTGGGCAGCATGGGATCAGACATTTCCCCCATGGGTGGATGGAACAGATTTCGGAGTATTTTATGGTTTCACGCTGGAGCCATATTTTCGTAGTATATTTTCTACAACGGATCTGCAAAATAAGCATTTTAAATTTATCTTCTGCGTCAAAAGTTCAGGGAATTTTGTTTTGTTTTTTGCACTTTGAGAACACAAAGAAAAAAAGAAAAGGGGAGAACTTTTAAGAAAGGACATGCATACAGTGGATGAACAGACAAACACACGCATACACACATATACACACCCTCTAGTATATTACAATCTAGTGTATAGCCATAAAAATAACCATTGTTTTCAATAAACACCTCTGAAATCAAAATTTACCTTTGCAAACCTCACACAGAAGTATCCATTTCAGGGCTATTGCATTGCATCATATTATACAGCTAAACTTTATTTTGACATTTCCTTCTCCACTTGTAGAGGTTTTACCCTCCATGCATGCCCCCCCCCATTATATGGCAGGCAGCTTAAAAGATGCTTTAGAGCCGAGAGACAAAATATCTGCTTGACATAATTTCTTGCTTTTCCACTCAGAAGGAAAAACAACTTCTCTGTGATGCCATCTGTGACGTAAAATTAACTGAAGATAAAGACAATGATGTTTTGGTTGCTTCTTGTGGTTTAAAGAAACAAAACAAAAAAACAATGCGTATGTTGCCACCGAAGATTTGTTTTTATGTTTTGTAAGCAGCACCACGGGGCCTGTGTCACAAAGTGAGGTTAATCGTGTTATCCAGCTAACTGTGGGTCTAACTTAGGTCTGAACTTTTGACCAAGGTAAATCAACATGGTAGCTCGACTACCAGCAGGTCGGATCCCTGGAAAAACTGAGTCATCGATCCTTCAGAATCCAAACATGGACAAAAGTACTGAGTTTACAATATTTTCCCTTCTTAATGAACAACCGAGACTTTTTATTAGATTATCATCGATTTCTTGCAAGATAATTATTTCAAAAATAGAAGAAACCTTTTTGCCAAAAATATGTAAGAGTGCAACCTATGATTATTTCCATTGTGGATTAATCTGCCGTTTTTTTCATGATCAGTTGTTTGGTAATTAAAATGTCTGAAAAGGGTGAATAACATCTGTTACAGTTTCTTAAAACCCAAGTCGTGTTTTCAATTAGTTTGTCCAATCAACAGTCCAAACACCAAAAGTTACTGAGATAATGTATCAAAAGACGGGAGAAAAAAAAGTCACATTGAGATTTTTGTTTGAAAAAGGACCGAAATAATTATCAAAATATCAACTAACCGATTAATAAAGAGATCTTTCCAACCTGGATTCAAAACAGGACTTTTAACGGAGATTGATCACTACCAACAGACTAACGAGTGGCGATTATACAGTAGATAAATATCAATCGGAAAAAATCAAAAACCACAAAATGTTCTCAAGTGGCACATAACGGTGATTTAAACGAATTAGCGGTGTTCACCAGTTTTACCCATATTTTCTCTTAGGAGCAAAATATTTTGTCAATTATCGATCTAATGATTCTGTGACATGACCACCCCCCCGAAAATATCACCACTGACACCACTTGTCTTTTCTATGTTGACGACGAAACCTTGAACAACCACGTGAACAGGCGTCGTTCGTCTGGATAAAAGTAGTTATTTAAGACAATTTTGGGCAGCGGAGAGTTTGGTTAATCTGACTTTAAACACTCGTACAAACAGGACCTGCAACTGGATTTGGTAAAATTCCCTCTTTATCAACTCTGGACTAGTAGACAATGGTTAGTAAACTACGGTTACACAGGTTAATCAAGGGAGTCGGACTTGAGTTGAACTCTCTCGGTGATACAGGCCCCCTGAGCCTAAGGAACCTTTGTAGATGAATGGGAAATACTGTTGGTTTTGTCATATCATGTCAGTGGGAGCTGGTTTCCACACAAATATTTAGATTGATAATTTTTTTTTCTTCTGTTCGATTAAAGGGAACAATTATTATTATTATTATTATGTATCAGCTAAATCGGTTAACCAAAATCTTCATCACGTCTGTTTCCCTGCATCCTCGCTTCTGTGCTTGTCCATTACGACGTCTATGGCCCTGTCACTGCGATGCGCATTCCTCTGTAACTTCCTGCGAGGCACACGTGGCAGGTTGTCGTCGTGTTTCCGGCGATGCCAGGGATGTAACATGCTGTAATATCGCCACACAGGGGTTTTTAACTGGTAAATCACGCATCTGCTGGAGATTGAATGTTTGTTCTTAGCTGTTCCATGCGTTTGTTTTTTAAATGTGTAAATCGGTCTGCTTGTCTTCTCCTGCAGGGCTGGACAGAGACTAAAAGTACAGGTTCTTAAGAAGCTTGAACTTTAAAACCTAAGCTAGACAGAGCAAAGATATTAATGAGACACCGATGTGGGCGTTTCAGCCGCATCGAAGTTCAGGGTATTAGAGTCTGAGAGTTGCTCATATTTAAGTTTACTCAGAATCTCAGTTTACAAAAAATAAAAATAAATGACACCATTCATATAAATTAGAGCTAATTCTGGTATAAAAAAAGATTTAGCGTCTCCAGGATTACTCACTGAGGATTCCTGTAATAATAATCCCTCGCCTTGTTGACTTGCACTACAATGGCCTTGTTCAGTACATGTAAGATCATCAATAAAGGTTTCAGTAATGTAACAAAGCCGTGGATTGTTTTATTTAAAAATGTACATAACAAATTTTGCCTGTGTGGCTTTTTTTTTTTTTCCTGGAGTTTTCCCAATGAATTTTAGAGGGTCTTCCTGATAAAAATTAGAGCTAAGACGACAAGTGTATGAAACGTGTCCTATTAGACAGTGGTATGTTGACCAACCGGCAGTCATGGGGCTGTCCGACATATTGATAATGTCATCAAATATTGGATTAATTGCCACAAAACTTTAAACAGACATTCATGCTGTCTGGTGGATAAAATTGATCATGGTGACTTTGTCCATCTATTAGCTTTTCATCTAGCGCCATCATCAGGTCAGAATTTCAATTTGTCCTGTACTTGGGTTTTTGATCCAGGGACATTTAATACTGTACCTGTTAAACGTCAACATGTGAGCACGTTAGCATGCTGATGTTAGCATTCAGTTTAAAGCACCACTGCGGCTGCAAACTCTTAGTCCTGTCTCAGGTTACCTCCTACCTTGTTTTTATACAGCTGATTATATTGAAATGTTCTCATGTGAAGTTACTGTGTTCTTTAATGTTCTCTTTTTGAACTAGATAGGGGTTCTTGTTTGCTGTTTGTTGTTGCTCCCTTAAATTAATCAATGACAGTCTGAACCCTTTTTTTTCCAAGCATGCATCATCATTTTCAATATTAAAAAAAAAAAAAAAAAAGAGAAGCCAAAGTTATTGAGTCAGAATCCTTTAAATAAAAATCACTGGCTATAAAATTGCTGACATTGGCGTTTAGCTCAAAATAACTGGTGAGCACACTGACCCAGTTTGCCATTTTGGAATAATCATAATCACAAGTTTCTTACTTTCTTTCTTACACAGCATTCGCAAATTGTAATTTTGTCTCCAAAACGCAGATTTTTTTCCGTCTCATATGACAAAGTGCAAAGTGCAAGGCAGAGTACATTTGTAAAAATGAAAATATAAATGTTTGACATAGAATTGGCAACTCACACAGTGTATGACGTATATAACAATTTATTTAAACAGTAGCAATCTAGGATATTTGGTCCCCTGGTTTTAAAAACAACAGTACAGCATAAAGTCATTCAAAATGGAAACAAAAAAACACAAATGAGTATTTGTTTTTTTTTTTTTCCTGTGTACATGGCAACTGAAATGAAAGTGACAGGTTTATTCTCTATAGAAACAGTGTCCGAAACCCACCAAACCCGATATTTATAAAATAACAGACGATAATGTTCTGTTTTTTGTGAAAGCAGAGACGCCTTCAGCATGTCTCTCAAACGGAACTCCATTAAAAGGCTCTTTAGTGATGGGAGAAAGATTGGCTTTAATTTTCCCACATCTTGGTATAATAAGAACTTGTAAATCAAGAGGCTTTCACTGAAAATAGAATAGAAGGTCGTGTACACAAAAATAGAATTTTCTATGTGTCACAACGTTTGGGCATTTCTGTTTTAAAAATATATTCATTAAATGGGGCATAATTTTAAATATTGTACTTTTAAAAACGAATTTATATCGGAGTGACACAATTTCCGACTTTTGTAAAAACTGTGGTAGGAATGGCTTCAAATGTTTAGAAAACGGTTGAGAGGCACAAAAGTAAGAGCTCGGTAGAGTTCTAGCAGAAATGTTCTAGAAAAAAGCGCGTATGGCGAGATGTTCTGGTCAGCCGGGAGCAGAGCATTCAGCTTATACATCCTCATCCTCCTCTTCATCCTCATAGTATCGGTTCCGTTTGATCATATCCTCCACCGTCAGCGCCTCCTGCTGCTCCTCTTTGTCGTCCACCTCCTCCCAGAATCCAACGTCCTGGGACGACCGGCTGGCCTCCACCTCCTCCTCGGGTGACGAGATAGCCGTGGGCTCTGTCGGCATCTCCTCCAACACGCTTCCGTCTTCTTCCTCCTCCTCCTCCTCCTCTTCCATCTCCTCTTCTTCCTCATGCTCTGGCCGTACTCCTGAAGCATCCTCTTCCTCCTGGGGGGGACGATGCTCTGACCGTCCTCCTGGTGCATCCTCTTCCCCCTGGGGGAGACGATGGTCCGTGGCGTCCTCGCTCTTCATCTCTCCCTCCTGCTCGTCCTCTCCTGAGCTGGTGTGCACGTCCACACAGCTGTTCTCGGTGGGGGTCTGGCCATCGGACGAGTGGCCGCCGTGCTGCAGCTCCATGCTTGAGGGCTCAGGGCTGAGCTGCCGCTCATTCACGGGAGCAGGGGGCGGGCTCTCCTTTCTGGCCTCGGGAGCGGCGGTGTTCCCAGTTTGTCCTACCAGCGTGAAGGGCAAGCTGCGCTCCTTCAGGGAGGAGCTCCGGCGCAGGCAGGACATCTCTCTCGCTTGTTCCGGGGGTGAGGAGGCGGATTCCTCCTCCGGTGGCCACTTGGCTCTGATGGGTTTACCGGCAGGACCCCCGTCCGCGGCTGCCACGGCTCCACCGCAGTTCTCCTCTGGCTCTGTGCGCGGCGGCCAGGAGATTTTTAGCCGGCGGGTCTCAGCGGGTCTGTCGACCTTCTCCGACGACCCCTGCCCCAGGGCCTCCATGGTGGCTGTCAGCACGTTGACCTTTGCCAGCGGGGAGTCCTCCACGCTCGGGCTCTCCAGGTCCGGGGCCGGGCTCTGGATTAGCGGCCTGGTCTGGGTGCCGGGCTGCGGCGAGGTATCACCACCCTCGGCCTTGCTCTCCCATAGCTCTTTGTGGGGCCGGTGGCCGAAGCCCTCATCGTAGTTGCCCTTGGCCTTGAAGAGCTGACAGAAGTGCGGCTTGCAATAGACGTTGTTATGCAGGGAGGCGTAGTTCGCCAGACTGACCAGGGGAGGAATGAAAAACGGAGACGCTGTTAGGGACTGTACAACAATTATGGGGGAGTATGCCCAGAAAAGGGGGAAATACATATGTTTTTTTCTATTTTTGTCACCAACAGAAACAAATCGACTCTGTTGTGCATCGCTTTCACAGTGGGGGTCTCACTCCTCTGTAATAGTCCTTCCAGACATGGAACAATGCATAACATCTTTTAAAAATAATGGCTGCTTTTTTTTTTTCCACAGGGACAGTCACTAGGTGTCTTCTATGTTAATGTGTTTCTTTTCAGACACAACTAAAAAAAATATCACAGTGGAAGAAAACCAACATTCATTCACTGAATAGGTCGCTGCTGGATCTTAAACATGTATTTTGTCATTGAAGTCCGAGATAATGACCATGGTGACTGCTCACGGGTTTTATTTTAAAGGGTTTTTATGTACATTTGCTTATTTATCCAAGCTGCTGCAACATCGCAGTTGCTGTTGCACCTCGAGGGTCAAATATCTTTTTAGAGGCTGATCTAATATGAGAGCAAAATCCTCAGCAACATTTGGCTCCACCATGTGATAGAGATTGAGATAATACAGTTATAACGGATTTGGAACAAGATGCATGTTTGTTTGTTTGTTTTTTTTAAACCTTGTGCCGCAAGGTTTTTGCTAATCTGACAAATTTATTCAGATTTATGCCACTGAGAGTGGAAATGGCAACGACACTTGGTCCAACCTAGTAAAGGCTTCTACGTGTCTATTCTCAGGGGCCCAATGTGTTGTTTTGTCTATTAATCAGCTAAAAAGAAAGAGCCACAAAATGGTGAGTAACCCCCCTCCTTTTTTTTTTTTTTTGCTGTTTAAAGAGATTATCATTATGTTCTGTGTCCTCCTCACCTGAGCTTGGTGTTGCAGTGTGAGCAGCGGAAGCAGGAACTGTGGTAGACGTGCTGGTTGGCCACCAGCCTCTCCAGAGGATAGACAGTCTTCAGGCAGGACACGCACGTCTCCCTCGCCGGCAGCCGGAAGCTCTGCGTGCACAAAAGCAAAGTCGTTCATTCACACAGGAAACATCGGGCGCGGGCCTTAGAAAGCGGTGCAGGGTTCCTGTGAAGACTCACCCTGGGCGTCTTGGGCTGACTGGACTCTCTCTGATTGGAGGACGTGGGGGTGCCAGGGCCAGAGCCTGAAGGGGGGGTGTCAGGTGACAACACGGGATGAGAAGGGGCAATGACGCGTTCTGAACACTAGAGGGGGCTGCTCTCGTGTTCAATGAAAGAGTGGGATTTTTCCACATAAATAGACGTAGATGCTCGGGAATCCGTGATAAATCAGTGGAAATGAATGTGACTCCTGCTCTTATCAGATGACTATTAATACAAATAATAAGTTAGTACTAAATGTATGTATGGATACAGGTTTTCTGATGAACTCTCAGACTGATCCTCTATATTTTCAGTTTAGAATAATCAACATCAGATACTCTATTTTTGCCACAATCATTGTATTTTTCCATTAAATTCAGCACATCCACTTAATAAGAACTCAATTACCAAGTTCTCATTAGGCTGAAATTCCTAATCAATAAAGTCATATGAGGACGTGGACAGTAAAAATTTACCATTGCTCTCTGCTGTAAAACTTTTCCTGCCATTTGGTTCAGCCTCTGGACTCTGTAACAAGAAAAAAAAAGGTGTAAAAAGAACATTTTCACAGTCACATATTTCAATGAGCCAGGATTTAACAAGCACCACACCCGGAGTATATCGAGTGGCTCTTAATCATTTAAATCTCTGGACCCGAGCCAATGCGACGCTAAAAAAACTGCTAAAGTGAAGAGTCCTCACCAAGTCCAGGGTGCAGGGAGGGACGTTCTCCTTCTGCTTTCCACAGAAACTGTCCAGCGGCTCACCCTGAGGGACAGACAGGGGACAAAACATGAAGTTCAGAGACAAAACATAGAAGCAGTTTAACCCACGGCCATGGGCACTCCCTTTTTGCAGGACAAACTGCCATCCTTTACTGCCTGAGCTGTCCATGGCCGCCGCCTCCTTCGCCCACACCGATGCACCTCAGCTGCCCCCTGTCCAGAGTCCGTTTGGGTGATTGGATTTGTCACTGAATCACAGAGCAGTCACTTTGATCGCTTTACTGCCAGGGCAGAGAAGTTGTCCGATGTTTAAAAAATAAATACATTTCTATTAAGAATCTTGAGTCTGGGGGGTTTTAAGGCACTGACCATGACATTCAACGGCCCCATGTCGAGTTCAGTTGGGGACCTTTGGCACCACTTACATTTCAGGTGTTGCGTAAGAGAAAATCCACATGTGATTTGATAAACTGCAGTTTACGCCACATATGCCTCCGTTTGCAGAATCACAATTCTGATTGCAATGCGTCTTGGTTCAGTGCAGAGGTAGATGAGTGGTTGACGTATCAGAACCCGTTTAGTTACAACAATTACAGTTGCACACACTAACAGCTGTCAACAAACGAACACGAAACACAGGCATGAGTTGTGGTGTGCTCCCTCAACTGCACAGATCAATCGTGGGCCGAGCTGATCGGGATCAGTGTGCTTTCTGTAGGATCGATTGAAATCGCTGGAGCCGTGCCCCCCCCCGGTTGCATTAAAAGAGCAGAGAGAACCATGTCCGGTTTCAATGTCACTTTAACTACCAATGTCACATGGGACAGGACTTGTGGAAGCAACTTTGAGAATGTTCATGGATGTAGTTACACTACGGAAGGGGTTAATATTACATGTGTATCTTAGGAAGACAGATGTCTTTACATATCTGTGAACATCTGGCTAGAATGCACCTCCCACTACCTCCTGCACTGGTCTCAAATGTCTCTCGGTTGATTTGGCCCTGGCTATTTTTTTTTTTTTTTTAAATCCGATAGCTGTTTGTTCTGCTCAGGACGCAGGAAGTTACGAATGTAAATGGGGCCTGTCTTGTACTCAGTGTTGATGATTGAAGAAAATCACAAAGGGAAAGAAGGTTTTCACATCTCTAGATCCACATTGGGAGCCATGACGATGTCAGGGTTACTTTTTCTGCCTTTGGAAAGCTCCTCCAGAGCCACAGAAGTTAAACTACATCTGTTAAAATACATTCTCCACAGACTGATTAGTACTAACCCTGACCATTGAACTTGACATGTTTTGAGAAAAACTGGCAGTGTGACGACACTCCGGTTAAAACGGGGGGGGGGGGCTAAGGGGGACCGTGACCCACAACATTCCCGGTCTTCACCCTCGCAAGTCATTCCCTGGCCATTTCCTGTCGTGTCTCCATTTTCAGATTCATAATAAATTACCACCAAAAAAAACTCATACTGACTGAGGTGGGGGGGGTGTCCTGTTTGGAGATGGCAGCTTGGTAGAGGGCCATCCTGTCCCGGAGAGGAGTGGACTCTGCAAGACTTCCATCTGGTACAGCAACACACAGACACACAATATTGAGGAATTGATGTCTAAGGAATATAATACGAAGCAAAAGATATTTTAATCAATTAAAACTTGATCCCAGTGCATTATACTTGTGTTTTCAGGAAAACGTAAACCTTATTTGGTTCAGAGCTTGGTTCCTTCAAACTGGTTAAAAATATTTTAAACATGTTCACTGTAGCTGGAGTTTTGTTGTTTGTATGTTTTTTTTTTTTTAATAATATAATTTCTTTCTCCCATTGTTCCTGTCCAGGACTCCCCCCCCTCGTCCCAGTTGAGACAGAGTAGAGACCGTGCTGGTTAGTCATGCAGGCCGTGGACGGGAACACGGGGTCAAAGGTCATGTGCAGAGCAGAGGGAAGCAGGAGTCTTGCCTCTTCCTGTGCTCTGAACCAGTCTGCTAATCACAGTGGGGCTTTTTTTGTTTTGTTTTGTTTTTTTTTTTTAAACAGAGGCCCTGTTTTCTGAACTTTTCATTTATGGGAAGGATGTAATCCATCCAGAGGAAGGCAGGATGACAACCAGTCCTCCGGAGGACATTGTTTCTGATTGATTGAACAGTACTAGAGAACAATGCTGGATGTGCAGATGGAGTGATTGAGACAAAAGGTTTCATAAATCTGAGCCCATTAGACCAGCATTTGTTTTTCCCCTTTCCTTAACATATATTTGTCTTTAGACTTGCTTTTAAAGTGTCAGTAATAAATAATATTATATCAACAACGGATGAAAGATTACTTGTACTTGCTGGGTGTCACTCAAAGTAACATTTCTGCAGATAATTGATCTTGAGTTCAGTTCACCTCTTCAGAGTTTTATAGCATCCTCCAGCTCATTGTTTTTGATTTTCCAACTTGCAACTACCAGCAGCAAACAGAAGACAGACCTGGTCAGAGACCAGCTGGTGAACATAGTGGAGCATTTAGTAGTTAAAAGAGCCAGATATTTGGTGGAGACCAAAAACAGAGCTAAAAGATAGTGAACATCAAACTTACATTCATCAGGTGTACACAAACATGACTCCAAATGAATGATAATGTTTCTCTTTGCCATTTTTACTTCTAATGGTGATAATACGTCAGTGTAAACAGCTTCTTGTGCTGCTCCCTCTTCTTTTTCTTTCGGCTTTTCCCTTTAGGGGTCGCCACAGCGAATCAGTGTCCTCCATCTAACCCTGTCTTCTGCGTCCTCTTCACTCACACCAACTACCTTCATGTCCACTTTCACTACATCCATAAACCTCCTCTTTGGTCTTCCTCTAGGCCTCCTGCCTGGCAGTTCAAAGCTCAGTATCCTTCTACCAATATATTCACTATCTCTTCTCAGAACATGTCCAAACCATCTCAGTCTGGCCTCTCTGACTTTATCTCCAAAACCTCTAACATGTGCTGTCCCTCTGATGTACTCATTCCTGATCCTATCCATCCTGGTCACTCCCAGAGAGAACCTCAACATCTTCATCTCTGCTACCTCCAGCTCTGCCTCCTGTCTTTTCCTCAGTGGCACTGTCTCTAGACCAAACAGCATCGCTGGTCTCACCACAGTTTTGTACACCTTTCCTTTCATTTTAGCTGAAACTCTTCTATCACACATCACACCTGACACTTTTCTCCACCCGTTCCAGCCTGCCTGCACACGCTTCTTCACCTCTTTTCCACACTCTCCATTGCCCTGGACTGTTGACCCTAAGTACTTAAAATCCTCCACCTTCTTTATCTCTCCTCCCTCCCTTCTTGTGCTGCTCCCAAGTGGCCAAAAATCAGTTCATGCAGGTTTAAGTTAAAAACAAATGTCTGATATCTAAAATATGCTTAATTTGTGTTTATATATTAATTAACATCCACCAAACTAGTGCTAAGTGTTATTAAAACTGACATAATCACCTTTTGAAAGTTGTAAATGTTATAGCGAAAGGTTGCCTGTTTACACACCCAGCTGTCAAAGAGCAACATTAGTGTTCATTTATGTATAGACACCTGATGAATATAACTCAAATATTCACTCTTATCTCTGTTGTTGGTCTCCCTCACCTCCTGATGGAAACATCTGGCTCTTCAGCTGCTAATTGTGCCACTATGCCCAACAGCAGGTCTCTGACTGTGCCTGTCTGTGCTGTTTGCTGTTAAGCAGGTAAAATTGTGCAGTAGTTTTATCGCAGCCGTTCCACCAAAAACAGCTGCCTGCAGCTGTTGGGCATAGACCACGAGAGCAGTCAGAGTTAGTGGAGCTGCAGTAAAACCAAAATAATGAGCTGAAAGACGCCAAGACGCTCAGTGGAGCTGAGGGGAACGGCAGGGTGGCTTGACAGCTCCCTGTGGGTTTGTCACCGCGAGTGACCTATTTCACTTCAGTGATCTCATTCAATGTTAATGTAAAAAAAAAAAATACTAATTAGAGCAGCTTTAAAGAGAGTGAGAAAAGGGAAAAAGGGATGGACATGTATGTATGCATATATTTACAGGTTTCAGTGATACTAAATTACATTGGGCATTAACCCTTCTCTTGTATAGTATACTCTTGAATCCCATTAGCAAGCAGAAGCTTAATCATACACGGCTGCATAAGTGCTGTTCCTGAAGGTGGCAAGGATAAAATTTGATCCGTAATACACGATAAATGTAGTTTTTTGGAAATTCTTTCAAATAATGATTACATTTTAAGAGACATAAATATGGGACATAATAAACTTATATATATATATATATATATACTTTACAGTTTATTACTAAATCAATATAATAAACCCTAATCTTCCTGTACAGATAGCTTTCTGAAGTGCTACACGCCCCTTGAATCCATTTCCCCCCTCATTTGTCATTTTTCTAATTAAGGTAGGTATAAATGCCCCCTAAAATACATTTATTTATATATACACATATATATATATTAATATATTTATATATATATGTACCTCCTAGTAGCTGGTCCATGTTGGTAGTGTTACCGGTGCTGGCTCTACTGGTCGGCTCCCTGGACACCTACAGCAACACACACACACCACGGTCAGTCAGCAGTGTATTAAATAAAAGTAATAAACACACACACTCTCGGCCATCTGATGCTCACATGTTTCAGCCAGTGAAGCAAACAGACTGGAAGTGCTGGCGTCCATCAGGATGATCAGAGTGTAGACGGATGAACAAAATGCAGACGAGGGGTAAAGAGTGGTGTGTGTTTGAGTGTGTGTGTGTGTGTGTGTGTGTGTGTGTGTGTTGGTCCAGTCCAAACCACTTTAATCCCCTTATGAGCTCAGAGATAGAGTCCGAGACGGGCCGGCCACCGTCTGTCCGTGGCCGCCGGCCAGAAAACAAACCTATCAATTCTTCCTCGCGGGTTTTCAGACAATGTGTTCGTACATCTGAAAATGATCTCTTCTCAAAACTGCGGCTTGAGACCAATGATGCAGGTCATACCTGGGTTTATGATAAGTTTCTGAAGGAAACAGAGCTTTAATATTCTTTCATTATGTGATGGGTTAAAGGCAAATAGTTTTATATATATATATATAAGTAAATAGTGCCCCCCTGCTGTCACACAAAATGGGGAAACATATTAAAAACATCTCATGTCACAGGGGCCGTCGACCCTCCCGCTGATGGTCAAGCCACAGCCTCCGTCCAGCGTTCACTCCAGGTGCCGCCTACACAACATCGACTGACGCTCGAACACATTTAGGCCGTGAGAGCCGCAAGCTACCCGCCTCCATTGTGCCTCCGACACCTGTTCAACAGATTTAAAAATAAAAATCGTCTATCCTGTATTTGCTTTAGAGCCAGATTCAGGTCCAGGGTGTCCAGGATGTCCAAGGTGTCCGGTGCTGCCCCCCCACCTAAGCTGCACGCCGATGGGCTGATGGGCCTCAGAGTGTCTGCAGGCTTCGGCGAGCGAAGCATGGAAAAATTTTCACAACGGACAAACCAAGCTGATGGAAACTAGAGGCGGCTGAAGGCAAACAAGTACGGCTCAGACAAGTTAAAGCTCATCAGTGAATAACTGGTTTATTGCTGCATTTTTGGCATCTTCTCAACAGATGTCTCTTAAGCAATACATACATAGAATACATAGAATGAGCCGGGTGACAGTTTACAAGGCTCGTATTGTCAAAATCCCATCATCATGTAGTTTTGTGTGTAAAATCTTAATCTCAGAATAAATCTAGTGTAGAAAACATTCTAAAAATGTGGTAGTTCCTTTTAAAAGATTAAGATGGGAAACGTGGGTAGAACTATAACGTAGCATAAAACAAATACGCAAATACCTCAAAACTGAACTTAAGTACCATACTAGACTTATTTATGTGTATTTGCTTAATTTACCTTAGAGTCAGAACCGCTCAGATGCTTCATTTTGGACTGAACCAGTATCAAAGGTCTGGTTATTAACTTTCTGAAACCAGCAGACACTCTGGCCGTGGTGGCGCTGGTTCAGGCGTTTTCCTTTTAGTCTGTACCGGCCTCAGTCTTCACACAAGCCTGACAAATTACACACCGTTTGAAAGTGCCAAGTCCCCTGCTTCTTCCTGCATAGAGCATTTTAGGATCCTCACGTCACTGCAACGGCTGTTGACGCAAAAATCGGTTCAGACTTGTGGCTTTATTTTCTTTTTCTTTTTTTAGGGCTCCAAAAAAAACCAAGCAAAAACAAAAAAAACAAAATAACATATTGCCACTATGTTTGTGCCTTTAACTTTGGTTCAGTATCTCTTCAATTCGATCTGAATTTTTTGTCATAAAATTGAAAGATTTCCCCTTCAAAAAGGGAGCGGGGTTATAACTAATCAAAAGGGCCGAAGAACAGTGACCTACTTATTTGAGGTGCATATATCCAGGCTTGTGCACCAAAAACAGGGCGTGTCCCTTGAAGGGTTAAATCTTGCAGCCCTCAACTAAACTTTAATCCCTTTATCAGGTGAGCGGTGGCGAGCGCGAGCGCGAGGGGGAGGGATGATGTCACGCGAGGGGCGGGTCCGAGTACGCGGCGAGTTGAGCACTAAAACATGCATTCATAAATAATACACACGTATGGTGGCGCTCAGCGACTGGGTCACAACTGTCGGGCAGCAACTCTCAGACGGCGAGCGGCCTGTGTTTGGCGCTAGGGGAGGAATCGCAGCAAAAGAAACCATCATCATCATCATCAGCATAATTATAATAGATCTATCCTCGAGGGCTGATTATCCCTCAGAGCCTGGAGGTGCGTGGGGGGGGGGGTCGTCTGCGGGACGTAAACAAGCAGCCGGCCCATACGAGGCCAGGCTGGGTTTCGGGAGGCTGGATCAGCGGGCCAGACAAAGAATCTGCTGCTAATCCTGATACTATTAAAGCTCACACTCAGACTGACAGACCGACTTGTAGCTCCCCGCATGACCCCACCCCATTCCCAGACCCACATGGCACATGAACACACACACACACACACACACACACACACACACACACACACACACACACACACACACACACACACTTAAAGTCTGCCAGGGCAATACCGTGTTTTTACCAAAACAAAGACAGAAGACAAAGGCTTCTTGAGCCCGAGTTAAGAGCCTCAAACACATTAACACACCCGGCGCTGGGCAGCACAACAGTCTGGTTTAAAGCAAGCTGATTGTGACTGAAAGGAGCCACTGATAAAAAAAAATTTTAAAAAATACAAAGTTGGACCATGAAGTGGACTGAGACACTGTTTTCATTAGAGACTCTGCAGCTATGGAGTCTAACAAGACGTCTTTCAGCCGCCAGTGAAGAAAACAAAACCAAAAACAAAAACATTCTAATCCAACAGAGAAGTCAACAAAAAAAAGACAGACGAGAAAAAAAAGTCAAAGCAGACAGTGTCTCAGGGTAATGAAGCCGGGAGCCCGTTAGAGGCCAGACAAAGAAAGCAGGAAACACCATAGCTACCTCTGGTGATGGTGGATGGAGAGAGGAGGAGGAGGAGAAAAAAGAAGCCACAAGGGATGAAGAGTCAGTGGCGAAGCCAGATGCAAGGAAGGTCGGCCGTCCGACTGAGTCCAGGACTCCTAAAGACCGGCAGGAGCAGGACCGAGCTCCAGAGCAGAGAGGCACAGACTGAGCAGGAGCAGCCTGGTCTGGCTCATGGCAGGGGGGGGTGGGTGTGGGGAAGGGTCTCTGGAGGAGGTTTTAGGGGGGAGGGGAGGAGGAGGAGGAGGATGGACTGGGTGGGAATAGGAAAAAGGCGACAGGGAGCAGGTGTTCCTGTAGTTGGGGGGGGGGGGGCATGTGGGTGGATGGAGGTGGGGAAGATGACAGCAGGGGAGGCAAAGTGTGTCGCGGTGTTACAGATGGGTAAAAGGGGGGGGGGGGTTAAAGGCTTTTTCTTTTTTTTGTCGCGATGCCCCAACTTCAGAATAAAGCAGCAGGCGTACGGGGTGGAATCATTTGGGACATGAGGGTGGTGGAGGAGCAGCTGGTGCTGGGGGGGGGGGGGGCAGTGGGAGTAAAGGAGGGAGGATAGGTGGGGCTGAGCCATGAGAGACAGTCGGCGATGGGGTGGGAGGGGCTTCCTAAGGGCTGAGGGTCAATTAATTTCAGGGAGCCTCATGACTGCATGCCTCCCCCAACCCGGGGAGGTGGGAGTGGATAGAGAGGGGTGTTCATTAGATAAGAGCTGGGGGGGGGGGGGCAGGGGCTTTTATTAGGCAATGGCAGGAAGTGGGTTTAGAGCTGAAATTGATGCATTTATTAATAAATGAATTGCTACTTTTTCTTTTTATTCTCCTTTTATTTGTCCTCTCTCACCAGGGCGAAGAAGGGGATGGAACAAACTTTTCGATGTGGGGGGGTACACAGTATATAATGCAAGTTTTAGTCATAAAAAAAAAAAAAGGATAAGTAAACTTTATAATTGCGCCAAATAAAGTCTATGAAGTGAATCTAGTAGATCTTGATTGTGGACACGAGTATGTGTAACAAATATCATGGTAATCGATCCAGAGATATTTCAGTCAAGGCCACAGATGTCGATCGCATGATGGTGCGAGGGGAATAGTCAGGGGATCAGCATGGTCATGAGTATCCTTCGCCTTAGATGATTTCACGGTAATGCATCCAACAGTTGTTTGTTTTCGAGCGAAGCGGCGGACGGACCAACGCTGCGATCCCTGAAGGCTTAAAAAAAAAAGTGGAGGTCTTAGATGAAGTGTGGGCGGAGGAGGAGGCAGAGCGGAGAGAGAAAACAGGGTGGATGTGGACAGAGGGCTGGGGAGCAGAAAGTGGACAACAGGGATGATTGATTTGGGTTTTTTTTGGGGGGAGGGGTTATGGCCTCAGGGTGAGACGGTCAGATCAGCTGTGTGCAGTCATGAGCCTTACACCATTACATCATCTGCCCCGCGAAGAGGAGCTCGACAAAAGAGGAGCAGAGGGACCCGGCTTGGGTTTTTACAGTGGAGGCCATTGTAGGCGTCCCCAGGCTCTGCGTCCAAACTTCTATGGATCTTTGATCAAGCCTTAAGCATTTCCCCAAACAATTCCTCCCTTTCGTAAGAAAAAAACTATGTAATGGGCAATAAAAAGACTCCGCAGCCCCCCCCCCCCCAAACTCCCCATAGCCCGCTCCTTTTTAAAAGCCCACACAGGAGGTCAGTGTTGAGTTGCAAGTGCTGGTGGAAAAACAGAGTCTTTGTGAGAACAGCACATTTTAAATATTTTCTGACAACACAGCATCCCCCCTTCTTTCTCTCCTCTGTTGGTGCCGGTTCTACCGAAATCTCGGCAAAAACTGTCTGAGGTTCAAAGGTCGAGTCTGGCGGTATTCTACGGTTAGGTACATAAGTATCTGGACAGGAACACAGTCTTAGTTCAGCCTCTTTAAATTGCTGCAGTGGATCTGAAACGAAACCATCAAGATGCAGTTGAAGTGTAGAATTTCAGCTTTAATTCAATGGGTTTCACATAAATATCCAGTTAACTATTTAGGAATTACAGCTATTTTTATACACCATTCCTCATTTTAAGAGGCTAAAATGTAATTTGAGAAATAGTGAATAATCCTTATCTCTGCAAAACATCGGGGCATGATTGGGGATTGGTAATGTCAGAGCCTGTTTGTCTGGAGGACTTAAGAGAAATCATAAGATAAACGTTTACAGTAACATACAAGCAGGAGTTCGAGGAGCAGCCGTCAGCATGGCGGGGGGGGGGGCAGCTCTGGCTCGGAGCTACAGGCGTGTAAGCGTAGGTGTTGTCCGCTCTAACGAGGCTGGATCGGGCCCAGAGCTCATAAATTCAGAAGAAACAGATGATGAAACTCAAAGAGTCACATTTGTTTCATGTTCACTCCCTTTAGAGGAGAAAAGCTGTGAGACTCTCTGACTTGAACCATTAATTCATATTTTTGTCGTCTTTAGGGCAACAGAAACAAGCTGTAAACTACGCTGCCATATTATCAATTTTTAAGATGAGTAATATTTAAATACACCAAAAAAGAATTAGAATATAAATATAGAGTATTAGTAACATGTTTTTACAGATCTACAGCTTCAGTAGGAGTAAATGAGCCTGAGACCCCAAGGGTGGGGTAAGGAAAGTAGAGAGATACTATAACAGACTTGTTTTTGTCTTTTCATGGAATGTTCTGGACAATAAAAACGTAGATTATCACCAGACCTATCCTTCAAACCCAAACTCGGCACTCTACTGTTGTATAACTGACATCTGCATCTACTTTTAAAGCCATGTATTCTTCATTTAAAAAGTCAAAACCTTTGAGGAACTAAATTTAGTTCTCAACCAACTTGGGGGCAGTAGAAATAACTTGTACATAAAATCTTGATATATTATTGACTTTTAAGCAGATATGGTGACTGTGTTAGCAAATAGTTGCTTATTTACCAATCTGGAAATGTTAATGGCGACGGCGTTAGCGAATAGTTGGGGGGGGGGGGCAAAGATATGATTCATCTGGAGTTGTGTTTGTGTCCATCTGATGAATTTCAAGTCTTATATTCACTCTCTTTTACCTCCGTGTTTGGTCTTCACCAGCTCCTGAGGGACACAACTGGCTCTTTAGCCGCTAAATGCTCCACTATGTTCATTAGATGGCCGCAAATTATGTCTGTCTGCTGTTTGGTGCCAAGCAGCTATTGGAAAATAGAGTTTTTGGATCTCTTTTGCATGGTGTAACGCAGCTGGTAGAACAGCAATAGATACGTGAAACGTCTGAAATGAGCTGATAGGGAGGCCACAGTAGCTGAGGTCCGGCTGATTCTGGGTCAGTGTAGCTCAGCGTGCTCCCGTAAGCCTCACAATGGCTTGTAATGTTCCCTTCCTGTCATAAACGGGTGCTCTGTGTCGGGGAGCGCGTCACAGCTCGAGCATGAGCCCTTTACGTTTCACACGCCCGCGGGAAGTGCATGACTGGACGCTCCACGCCGCCGGCTCTTAGGCTCCACAAACAACAATCAGCTGCCCCCCCCCGGGGAGCATGAGGCAGAGCTCCGGTCACTGGTGCTGTCTGAGAGGATGTGCGAGTCAGCTGAGTGTGTTTGTGTGTGTGTGTGTGTGTGTGTGTGTGTGTGTGTGTGTGTGTGTGTGTGTGTGTTCACGCTCACTTATGTGTGTGTGAGATGAGAGGAAGGATGGTGAAGTGAAGCTGCACCATGTGACTATGGCATGACAGCACTGGAGGGATCCGAACTCTTTGAGAAACAGGAGGTGGTTTTTTTTTTTTTGCTTTTACTCAAACTTAAAAGAAAAAAAAAACAAAACAAAAAACGAATAATGACCCTTTTCTGCTGGAGATGGAACTATAGGAGGTTTCAGACTCTCCGGACCGTTGAACCACAGCTCATTAACTTCTGACTCCGTATTGTGAAATGTCAGAGCAGTGATGAGCAGCGGAAGTCATGCAGAATTAAAAAAACAAAAAGAGCAACGCTTGATGAGTTCCGATGAGAAAAGGACTTGCTCCTGCTAGCACAGGGTTTCAGTGGTGGAAGGACCAGTCATTGTTGCTCAGTTTATTAGGAACATTTAGCTAAAACTGATACAATCTAATAGGACAGACAAATATTACAAGGTTCAGTTTTTATTGAAACTGTTTCAGAGAGGTTGCGCTTCAACTGTACGGCCATTTTGGAAGATGTAGAGAGCAGTTTCTGTTATTTTGCCCCTACTTTGACTGATAGACCTGGGGTGGACAAAATAATAGAACCCCCTGTAATTGTTTTAAGTAAAAATCCTCCCTTCAAGATTTCACTTCAGTAAAAATACAGTGTTATCCTCAGAATATTCAGAAAAAGTATTAAAAGCAAAAGTACTAACTGGTCGGATGGTCCTTTAAAGTGTTATAGTAATACATACATAATATTATTCCTGATGCATCAACATTAGAGTTTTTTTTTTAAATTTATTTAAAATCTTAGTCTGGAAGATAACTACTAACTCCAGTGATCAAATAAAAGTAGTGGAGTAAAAAGAACAGTATTTCCTTCTGTGCTGTAGTGGAGTATAAATAAAAAGTAACATAAAAATGAAAACAAAAAAAAAAACCCTCAGGTACGAGTACGTCACTGTACTGTACCTTAGCACAGACATGAGTAAATGTACTTGGTTACTTTCCACCACTGAAAACCTACATTGGTCCAGTAAAATTTCAGGACAACCCTCGGACCTGCTGGTCGCTGTTACTGATAAGAATGGACGAGAACGGACGAGAACGGACAAGAACAGACTTGCCTTTTCAACCAGACTCTCTCCCTTCTCAAACATCATCTTCAGGCTGTTGAGGGGGACGCTCGGCTTCTTGATGTCAGGAACCTCGTCCGCCGCCGCCACCACCGCCTCCTGCCCCTCTGAACCTCTGCTGGTCTTCGCCTCCATGTCCGCCGGGTCCTCGGGTTGAGCCGACCAGAGCTGGCTGGAGGGGGTTCCGCGGATCTCAGGTCGAACCTCCGGCTCAGGGTCCCGGTCCTGCTCGGACGCGGCGGTTTTCAGGGTGTCGGGTTTGGTGTCGATCCGCGACGTGGGCGTAGGTTTGGGGCCTGCCGATTGACTGGCGAGGGTCTGAGGGTAGAAGGGGCTGCAGGGTGTCGCCTGAGTCTGGGCTCTGTGGTTGGATGGTGGCGGCTGCTGCTCCCAACGTTTCTTTAAGGCGCTTAGGTTCCCACCACACAGCGTCGAGGGCAGAGGTTCTGCAGCCTGCAGGTAACAATAAGCTCATTTAGCTGCTATTCACATGAAGAGATGCTCTTTAGTCTGAGACTCTAAATGAATCTTAACCCTGGTTCACAGGCTTGATGTAAAATCTAAGGCTGGATTTATTCTAAATGATTTCTTATTGTCGGCAAAACTCAATTGTGTCTCTGAAAACTTTGACTTCCTGTCGCGGCGCAGCTTCAAGCTCAGTTTCCTGCACAAATGTTCATGTATCAGGACGATTGACAGACTCATCTGTCCACTGAGTAGGTTTCATACATTTAACTGGATATGACTCAAACTAAAGCTGAGACTTGGAAGTTTAATACAGTATCCATTGTTTTCTTTAAAATAAAAATTGGCCTAACAACACAAAATGTCCATCTGTCCAAATTCTGTCCAGAGCTGGACTCTGCTCTGACATAGGACTGTAACTAGAAATTAATCTCTCATCGCTGATTAATCTGCTAAAGATTCTCAAATTTATTCAATCTTTAGTGTCAAACTAGCAAAAAAAATTAGGCATTCATAAGCACATCAAAAACAGGATTAATCATAAAACAGAACTGTTTCAGCTCTAAATCATCAGGCTGTAGATTCACACAAATGTGAGCAAAAAAGTAGACTAGCTGATAATTAAACCTTTAGAAAATCCCTGATACTCAAGGTGAGGTCTTCAAAGCTTTCATTTTGTCTGAACATCAGGATAAAACCCAAACATTCTCAGTCAACTATCACATAAGTTCGAGTAAAAGAGTTGACACTTTTAGGGAAGTTGAACAAACAGCTCTGCTCATGCTTCTAAGGTGAAAACCACAGAGTCTCTGAGCAAAAGTAAGAAAGACACGTATTTAAACAGACAAGGAAGCAGCAGATCACACATCAGCACTATATCAGCTATAATGACTCACGACTCCCCAAGTCTCTGCTGCGGAAGACCCACACACACACACACACACACACACACACACACACACACACAGATGCCTGCCGCCCTCTGAATCTGTTCTTAGTTTCCTCTGTAAATTCCATCAATGTTGGACTCACGCCACCTGATTCTGAATGAAGCTTAAAAAAAAAAAAACAACAAAAAAAACCTAAACTAAATCTAACACCGGCTGCGCACAAGTTAAACCAAATGTCAGCATTCGCACGAGCAACGTCACAGCACCTTGAGCCACGCATTAAGAAGAAGTAAGAAAGAAAAGACAGTGAAGAAAGAACAGGAAAAAAAAGACCAACAATCCCACAATCTGCACAAAAGACAAAGAGCTGGAGGCTGCTCAGCGTGCACGTCTGGAAACCCCTGGAAACCTCTGAGTCAGATGGATCCAGAACATAGAGAGAGAGAGAGGGAGAGAAAAAAGAAGAGCTGGAAAAAAAAACTCTTCTTTTTTGTCAAAGTAGGGGAGTTAAAAACCTGAGAGAGGCGGACGACCCGGCTGTCCAGTTGGCGATGTGTGTGTCTGTCTGTCTGTGTGAGTTTGCGTGTGTGTGGGTGTGTTTGTATCTGTGTGTCGAGTGTGTCCGCTGGCCGGCTGCAAACGCTACAAGCTGTCCCAGATGTGAGAGCCTTGAGAAGTGATCGGAGCGGCGTGAGGCAACAAGCCCACCCACCCCACCCCACCGCCTCTACAACACGGGGGAGGGAAGGAAGGAGGGGAAGGAAATGGAGAGAGGGGGTGTGAAAGGGAGTGAAGGGGGTGAGGGAAGGGAGGGAGAGAAAATCAGAAACAGAGACAGTCAGTGAGGGGAAAGAGGGAAAATAAGTCCAGGAAATGAGAAAAAGGTTAAAAAAAAAAAAAAAAGAGAAAACTAAATGGTCAAAAAAAGAAACTTTCACAAAGAACCACACAGTGACTGGCTGCTTCTACGTTCGCACACCACCTCCACTGTTTCTTACTGAAGAAGGAATCTACAGAACATTCGCCCAGAGAACATGAGAGAACACAGAACCCTCATTAAAGAACATTCCTGTTCAGAGAGGCTGCACCGAGGCTCAGAGGTGAATGTAGCACACCGAAATGTTAATTAACCAAACGAAACCAAACGGGAAACCAAACTTGGCCCGACGGCGGCCGTCAAATCCGTCCTGAGGGGAACGTGAACAAACGGTGGCGCCGCAGCAAAAGTTGCCGGAGTCGTTCGGGTTCATCCTACAGGGAACATTCATTTCTGTACTTAAAAGATTGTAGTAATCCATCCAGTTCATTCATCCGGGCCCAAACGACTGACCGACACTGGAATCCACAGACATGGGAAAAAGGAAGGAAGATGTGAACTTCCAATGGAAATAAAGGCAGCTCTGAGTTTCAAAACGCACTAAATCATATATAAAACCAACAGACTCCAAGGAAAATTACAGTGAATTTAACAAATATTAGATTATTCTTCTCACGTCTAACTGATAGATGAGTCAGGCTAATGAAATTTGTGACAATAACCAAGAGGCAGATGAGGATGTGGCTTTTTCTTTTTAGATGAAATGTTCCTTTAGAAGTTGAGCAAACTGCCCTGTTTCTTAATCAAAATAAATGATTTCGAAACCGCTTGTATCATTGGAAAAAAAACTTTGTCATCACAGAGGAAGAAAACAAAAGAAAAAACAAACGTTTTCAGCTTCAACTATTGAAAAATGGATGCTTGGGGGGAGAAAAAAAGTGCAATGAGCAACATATCTAGGAGAGATTGTAAAGGAGCTTTCTGACCTCTGACCTCGTCACCCAACCCCCCCCCCCCCGCAGTACAGAGCCTGCACTGACAAGCCACCCCCCCCCCTGCACAGTTTGGGTGGGGCGGAGGCGTCTTGTTACCACTGTTGCTCCTACAGGTGTGTGTGTAGCTGCTGCTCCAGATGTTTCACCTTCAGATTAACGTCTCTACAACAAAGCCTCTCCAGCCTGAAGCTAAACCCACTAAAAAGTAACAAAGTAACTAAAGTAACTAAGTACTTTAACCAAGTATAATCTTACTTCACTAATCCAATTTTCTCTACATTTCAGCGGGAAATATTCCACTTTTATTTGCACAGAATTCATCTGAAAGCTGCTGTTACTAGTTACTTTAATTTTACATACAAAACATTTAAAATCAACTCGAAGAAAAAATACTTTGCAGGTGTTTCCAGTCATTGTTAAATGACTAGAGACAAACATACACAGGGATTTATGGGAGGTCCATAAACTCCATGTCGCAATAAGACTGATGGAGCAGTAACTGGTGGGGTGGGGGGGGGTCTTTCCATGGCAACAGTCACGTAGAGAAAAACAGGACAAGAGTTTATTGAACAATTCAAATTAGCTCCAACTCAACCAGTTACATTAAAAATATTTTGTACAATTTAATGTATAAATACCACTTAAAAATAAATAAAACCTGTGGAGGTAACATATTTATATGGAGCCCCAGAGGTCACAAAACTTTATTTTCTTGAGGTTTAAAAAAAACCCGAACAAACAAAAAAACAGTATCTGTCTGAACTTTGTGGGGCTGTGACTGTCAGAGCTCCAACGATTAAAAGGTCAACTGAAAATTAACCCGCAACTGTTCTGATAATAATTTCTCACTTCTAATAGTTAAAAAAAATTAATTACATATGTCAAATATATGCCATAAATTTTCAAATATGAGGTTCTGGTAAATTTCTTTGTTACAAACAACAGTAAAACTGTGCCCTTGGATTTCAAAACGTTGGACAAACAAATCAAGACATTTTCAGGTTTTTACTTCAGTCTTTGGGAAAGTGCGAAGGGCAGTTTTCACTGTTCAAATAGTGATTAATCAATCAACTGCTGATCGCAGCCAGAGGCATTTTAAACCTTTTAAAATGAGCAATTCTGCAAGTTCAGTCTTTTTTTTTGCAGGACTTGGTGTAGTTTTTTCATTTATTTGAGTAAAGGATCTGATTGCTTCTTCCAGGATAGACTGAACCTGTGTGTGCAGACGAGACAATATTTCACGACGAACTCGACACTCACCGTCTTCTTCTCTGCGTTGCCCTCCTCTGCGGCCATCTGGTACCTGAGGGGGGAGGACAAGTGGCGGGACAGGATGGACGGTGAGCCGGGGTGGACGATGGAAAACAAACAAAACAAAACAATGGTAAGCCAGAGTAAGAAGCAGAGTCATCTGGTCCTGCCCTCATCTGCTCAACACACCCGGGAAATTAATATGAAATGTCCCCACTCGCCTCCAAAAACATCAGATGAGTTCATGTGTTACGGTGAAGCGGGATGGAAAATCCTCAGCCCACGCAGTGATTCGGTTTTCAGTGTTTTGTCCATTTGCTGCCTTTAAACTTGAAGACGTCTTAGACCTTGTCTCGCATGTGCCGTCTCTCACAGTCCAGATATTTCATTTTTACGGTTTTAAATGCCTGAAGATCTCTGTCTATCAGGCAGCTAATCATTTAACTGTTGTCACATAACAATTAAGTGATCGAGGATTTTTTAAATCACAAAACCCTGGATTTCTTCATGTCAGTGTCGTCCTTCTGACCTCAGCCTCTTAAAACAGTCAATGAAATCCATCTGTAAATGCATATGTATATATTTTAACATTATATTAACATTCTGAAATGTTTTACTGGTCTAAAATCTAAATTTTCAGAAGTTTACCAACCCCTGCAAAGAATAAAACTATTTGGAAAACAGTGATAGTTGTAGAAATAGCAGAACAACAAATAGCAAATATTGAACTGCACAAAATCCCAGTTATGGATTTCAATTGATATAATTTACATAAGTACTGGTGAACAGCTTCTTTTGGGGTGGGAATATAAACTGTTAACTGTATATTCTTTTCCTATGGACACGGAACTTTACTAGCTCCTAGTGGTCAGACGGCATAAATACAGAGAGGAAACATCTGACCATAGGAAAACACCTTCTCAGTTCACAAACGTGTCCCTTGATAGATCGCTTTTAACAGATAAGTAAGGCCGTAGCCCTGGTTGGTGGTTTTGGTTCTATGATGACTTTGAATGAAAAAGTCTATAAACCAGAAATGATACAAAAACAAGTGGAGGAAATGCTTGGGGGCTGATGGTGTTTTAATCACATTTTTAATCCAAAAAGAAAAAAAAAGGAAAGTGAAAACAGCTGAGTGGTGAGAGAGATTCATCTCATGGTCAAAGCCGGGGGGGGGGGGTGACTTACTTGGAGAAGCGCTCCGCGATGGCGTTGTTCTTACCGCGGGCGGAGACGATGGACAGCTCCTTGGCGGTGACCCGCAGCGACTGGGACGCCCACTGCCTGCGGCCGAAGGGAGCGACGGAGGCCATGTCTGCCTGCGCCAGTGGTCTAGGGGTGGTGGGTCTGCCTCGGGCTCTCAAGGAAAAAAACGTGAGCTCTGAGCTGAGGAGGGAACACACACACACACACACACACACACACACACACACACACACACACACACACGAATACATAAATAAGTAAAGATGGAGGAGGATGATGTTTATATAAATTAACAAAACAGAACTGAGGCAAATGAGCTGCTGGCTCTAGATCTCTCTCCTCTGAAGTTTTGCAGCTTTAACACTGGCAAACTGAAGCAGAAACACCCCTCCTGTGCATTTAAAGTTTTTATGACACCTTTTTCACTGCTAAATAAATGTCACACTTGCCTCTCTGTATGTAGTTAAATGTGCTTCAGGTCAAAAAGAGGCCACCTGACCTTTTATCTCAGTACAAAACCTCACCAGAAATCGATGCGTTTTGTCAGGCGACGCGTCTGGCTGCGGCAGCACGGGCCATGTCCGAGTCGGAGGGTCAATAGAGAGCTCGTCACGCAGCGAACTGAGGGTCGGTGGCTGCGCCACGCCGGCCCAAAGCAGCCTGCGGGGCCACTGCCAGCAGACGGGGCAAAACCGGTACGCCCACATCGCACACAACGACCCTCGTCGACACACACACACACACACACACACACACACACACACACACACACAGACAGACAGACAGACAGACAGACAGACACACAGACGTGTCTTTCTGCCTGTTGCCTGCCTGTTGCGCTGCCTCGCAGTCTTGAGGCGAACAGGGCGTGCGGCCACACGCAGCAGCGCCGTCAGTCCACAGTAAAATATCCAGCTGTCATCCCTGGGTTATTCACGCTTCGGATGAGTTGGGACAATGAGGCTGGGGAGCGGGCCGATGACGACGGAGGCCCCCCCCCCCCAGGCTCTCGACTCGTAGGCCTGACGTCATCCCGGCAGGTGGGCCATTGTGGGACGTTTCCTTATTAGGTCTGGCTCGTTCTTTTCTACAACACACTTTTGCTCTCGGTTGAGTCCCCCCCCCCCAACTGCTGGGAATGTTGCAAACAACCAAGTGACTTAGTATTTTTATATCAAATAGAAGCACAGCCAAGGATTTTTTTAGTTAATTTATCTACTTATTTTAAATATGCCCAGTAACCACTGATATTCATAAGTTTTGTTTTCTCGGGAAACAAGTTTGTCACTAATGCTTTGAAAATGACTAAGCAATGGTCACATATTGACGAGTGTTGCCTAATTACTGCCGGACAGGCTCATTCATTTCAACAAGCATGAGAATATGAGAACTGTTCCTCTACAATCGAACGTCTTACCTGATGATTCAGCTGCAACCAAGGATTATTTTAATATCTATTAACTGTTGCCGAACAAATGTCCTACATCCTGATACTCGGTTTAAATATGACAATAACACAGAAGCACCAGAGACTTTTAATCAATTAATCAAACTGCTGGTGTTTCATTTCCTGTCAATCAATCGGGCCGTTTTCGGGTACAGCCGTGTCAGGCTCACAATTTTGCCGCCGCCCCCTCGCTCAGCATCACAACGGTCTCCTCCCAGATACAAATGAGGGATGATAGTGACCCTGGCTCAGGCAAATTCAGGTCAGCTCTGTCACAAGGTCCGGGCCGCAAACAAACGAGCATGTAAAACCGATGCGGTTCATGCAAAGCTTAGCGTTCAAAGCCCCCGTGCCAAAGGGCAACGAAGAGATTTCCCAGAAACGTGGCGTCAACAGAACGACCTGTGACCCAGACGGGGGTTAAAGGAAGCAGAGCAGCAAACTCTGGATGCTTGAGCTTCAACTCTGAAAAGATCAAAAACGAAAAAAAACAAAGAAAACAAACAAAAAAAACCCCAAATGGGAGCTCACTTTAAACTTCAGGAAACAAAGAACAATGAAGCTAAATGTTCCTAAAAGCTTCACTGAACATTTTTAGCGCAATAAAGCCAAGAAAAGGAGAATAAAACTCCAAAACCACAGCACCTACCTGTGACTGTCTCAGCTGTTTCACTCCCTGACGGCTCGTCTGACTCAGAGCTCCACTACTCGCACATTTCCTCCCTTTCTCTCCCTCCCGGCCGCTTCCACCGGTGCTTTTAGGCAGACAGGGAAGTAGGAGGAGTCCCGCCGCTCCCACTGGACTCCTCCCGGCCGATCAACACACAGCATTCGCCTCCACCTGGCAGGTGCGAGCCCCCGCCACCCCCCCACCCCCACCCCTTCCAAATCGGCAGCACTGTCGGGTTCAGTGTAACTGCGAGGAAACCCGGAGGGAATGTGGTTAGCCCGTGGGCCCCCCCGGTGGCAAGCGGGCGGGGGGGGGGGCAGGAATAGGGGGCGGTGGTGTGTGTGTGTGTGTGTGTGCGTGGGGGGGGGAATCCCACACTGGATTCCTGGAAGCTGCAGACTCCTGGCTGCCCACTTTCTCACAAGGTCAAGGGTTTAGAGGATGTGACTCATTCACAATCCTGGCTGATTCCACTGAAAGAACGGGGGGCGGAAAAGAGGACGATGTGTTGCTTAGAGATAAAGAGGTTTTTAGCTTCTTTTTTCTTTGGTAAGGAGAAAGAGAAATTACCCTCTAACCTGTGAAGTCCTTAAAAACGAGGAGGTGCTTTCACATGCCCTGGCCCCCGGTGCTTTTCCTGCCCGTTATCATTATTAGAGCAGATTTTCAGGATAAGCTGGTGATCCAACTAAACTGATAATCAATGAATCATTTGTGATCTTTCACTTTCATATCACGGTGAACTCAGTGTCTTTGAGCTCAGGACTGTTGGCCGGACAGAACAACATGTCTGAAGATGTCTCCTTGAGCTCTGGCGAACTGCGGCGGACATTGTTCACCCTGTTCTGATGATTTACAGCATAAACTCAATTAATTGAGGCAATAATCAGAGAGTAATTAATGATCATTTTTAGTTTCATTACGATTCATTTTAACAGGGTCTTGGTTAATACCGTGTCCTTTGTGTTTCTTCCACCAGGGTCATTTAAACAAAAGCACCTTAAAAACTACTAGACAGACAAAGTGGCTGTAATTGTAGAATTTGCAAACCTGCTATAACACAGTTGACACCGTTGTTTATTTACACATTCAGGTATATAATCTTTCACTGTTTGTGTCCAGCTCAAGAATTTATTTCAAATATTTATTATTTTTTTCCTCTCCTTTTGTCTCCACCACCTCCTGAGGTTAATATCTGGCTCTTTTAGCTGCTAAACGCTCCGCCATGTTCACAGGCTGGTCTCTGACTCTGTCAGTGGAATGACTGGTTTTTTTTTTTGTTTTTTGCTGAAAAACAACTTCCTGCCACAGGCAAAAACAACGCTGATGAGACAGAAGTGAGAGTGAATCAAAACAGTGAAGCTATGAGTCATAAACCAAAGCAATGAGCTGAAAGTAGGTAAAACGCCTCCTGCCACAGTCTGTGCCGGCGGGTGTCAGTGGGTTTACCACCATGAGTAACACCCTTCACACACAGGTAGTCAACTAATCGCTTGCTGATACAAATATATTGATCATAGATGCTTTATTTTGGAAAAATAAAGGATGTAACCCGCTTGTACAAACGTATGATTCAACCAGAATAATATCTACAAAACACAAATGGCCCATGGTCAGACGTTCACCAAACAAAGCTCAGTACCAGTCTTGACCTGCAATTCTCTCTAAAACAAACATGGATCCGACCCATTAATATATCAACCTGAGCCTTAGCGTTAACTAAACACAGACTCTTCACAGTCATTCACTTCTTAATCTGTGGTCTGAGGTTATTCGCTGGTTTAGTTGTTCTTTAAAACTTTTATTTTGTTTATTTAACCAGATTTTAATCACCACAGTTCAAGTGAAATTCCAATATGTGAGAAGCCCTTTCTTTTTTCTTCTTTTTTCCATTTTTCAGCTGTAAACTTTTCAAAACCGCATCTTGTCACATCAGTAAAGTCTTATCTTTGGTTTTCATGCGGCACACTATTCACAGGTTGAGACACCAGGGAGCGTAATAATACTCAGAAACCACTTACTCTTTCTCGCTTGAGTATTCCCATTCTGTGCCGCTTGCTCCTTCAGCTCCGCTTCGTTTCAGTGGGAAACATTTGCGTTCTTTTTTCTGTGCTGCATTTACCTGACAGCTACTAGTCGCTTTTGAGTTCAAGCTTTTATGAACAAAACACTGGCTAAATTGATGAACCACAATAGTCGTGTTAATCCAGCAGTTCCCGGACTTCCTGCCTTTTGACCGGAGATGGTATCTTCTTCCACGGGCCTCACTCATCACATCATTCACAAATGACCTCCTGAAGGTGGCTTATTCCTGCGCTGGGGACTAATGGATTTAACAAGCCTGCCGTATGTAAAGCAGCGCTGTGACAAACGATTATTTTCATTATTGATTCATCTGCTGAGTATTTTTTTAAATGAATCTTTTTTGTCTGTAAAATGTCAATAAATTGTGAAATTTGCCCCATTATAACCTTCCACAGCCAAAGGTAGTGTGTCTTCATACATCTTGCTCTGTCCAACAACATAAAAAAAAAAACCCAAAATATTTGTTTCGCTGTCACGTATGACAGAAAAACATCACATTGTTGATTTGAGAAGCCGGAACCATTTGGTCTTTGACATTTTTTGCATAAAGTAAAAAGATGAAAACATTTATCGTTTCTAATTAACTTTCTTTCAATCGACTTATCAATAAATTGACCCAGTCTTTGCAGCTCTGATATAAAAGTAGTTAAAATTAGCTCGACTTTGAGCAGCTGCAACAGTAAAATGCCATATTAACTATCTAATATCATCATATGTAGTAATAATAATAATAATAATAATAATAATAATAATAATAATAACAACAACAACAACAACAACAACAACAACAACACCACCACCAACACCCACGGGGAAGGTTTCTCTTTTTAACTATTAATACTTTAACTGCATTTTGCTGATAAAACTTCTGCATTTTACTGGAGAAGATTTTGTTAGGACTTTTTGCTTGTGATGGCACAGTTTTTGTTGTATCTGTACTTCTGCTTAAGTAAAGGATCTGAAAACTCCTTCCACCTCTGTCGGGGGGGGGGGGGTAAACTATACTTTTGCAATATCCAGTCCATGTTGTAATGTCCACTGCCTGGTTATGGCCTAAGGGGCCACTCCAGATTTTACTCATCAACATCAGTTTATTTGTCACGGGGAAGCAGAACTAAACAGTCAGACAGTGTCTTCGGCGGGTCCAGAGGAGCTTTTATCCAAATATGGAAGCATCCTCATCTATCTCTGCTGCCGATTAAAGACAGAAAGCCTCTGTTTTAAACTGGACATGTGGAATTTTTAAAAAGACGTGGGCGTCTACCAGGCGGGGACGATCTAACAGAATTAGGAATTGTGGGAAGTGTAGGATCCAGAGTCTTGAGCTTGACATTTTTTTTTTTTTTTAATTGTAAATTGGGTATTTTAGGTGTTTCAACTACTGGTTGAACATTAGAAGACAATCTTTCCTTCCACTTTTTATCTGTGTCAAGTAAATGATGGAATGTAAACATATTTTAAGGTTTGGCTCCATCATAGAGGCTCTGTCAGGCTGCAACCAATAATCAGGTTCACTATCAATAAAAATAATGATGATTTTCTCTAATAATCAACTTACTATTAGGTTTATAAAATTAAAGAAAATGGTAGGGAAAATGTCATACATTGAAATTACTTTTGTTGTCTCACCAAACAGCCAAAAACACAAAAGACTAAGTTTACTACCATTTAAAAAAATAAAACAAAAGAAAAATAAAATTCAATATAAGAAGCTAGTTCCAGTAATTTTTGGTATTTTTGCTTCAAAAAGTGACTCAAATGATTAATCAGTTATCAAAGTCGTGACCAGACACCATTTCAAACTATGGGCTGGTTTCTGGGTGACTGGGGAAACAATGACTGTGCCATGGTCTGTATGTTTTAGGGTCACCAGGAGCAAACAACAGGTTTCTCAGGGCGTTAATCTGGTGAAGCCCCCGGACATAATAGGCTCTAATGGGGGGGGGTCTGTAGTATTTAAATTACATTCTCTGGGAATCATGAATGTGCCAAAAATTTGTGCTATTCCACCATATAGACGCTGAAAAATTCAACCAACAACCAACACTGCCATCCCTGTCTGGGATTTCTACACTGGACAGCGCCGGAGTTGTCACCCGCTCTAAGGCCGGACAGCCCACACACCTGGCCCGGTTCCGGAGACCAGGACCCGCCGATCCGACCCCCCCACCTGGCGCAGGTAACGACGCACGACTCAGGGCCGCAGCCCAGCCACCTGTGACGAAACATCGCCGTTTCAGGTGCTGCGGTGAGCAAAGCTCGGGCAGGTTGCCCGTCCCCCGCCAGACAATGAGACAGGTACGGCTCAGGTGTTCACTGACTCACGGCCTCGTCTTGTCCCGACACGAAGGCCGAGGCCCGACTCGGATCCTGCCCGCGCACGTTTCCCACCTGAGGCGTTGTGCCTCATCCTTCTGTCGAGCTGTGTTTCGCAACCATTCGCACTCACCTGAGTTGGGACAGGTAGAAAGACGGGGGCCCTTCGGCGGACGGGCGGCGCAGCGGGACGTCAATCAACACCAGTTTTATTCAGCGGCAACTGCGCGGCTCGTATCCTTCCGCCAGGTGGTTGTTGGGCAGCGCATTAAGAGCGCACCTGAGCTGCTTGCCGCAGAAAATAACACCAGATACCGCTGATTGATCTCACATAGATAAATAGGGTTTAAGATCCTTAATTACAAGTAAAAGCCTCGTATTCACTTGTCAATTACGTAAAAGTACAGAAGTATTATCAGCAAACAATGGTTCTAATGAAAAATAGGGCCTGTGAGTTTAATAATTACAGTTAAAGCTAGTTTTAACTTCTTAAAATGATATAATATAAAGTTATATTGTATATATATTTTTTTGTTATTTGCATCTTTTAAAAGAATTTCCTTTAAAAAGTTACTTAAATTAAACCATCTGAAAAAAATGTCCATGGAACTGATAACAGCTTCTAGTCATGGTTGGGAACCACCTGTTGGATATTTAGTGACTCACAATATTTTATAAACATGTCATGTTTATTTTATGTAAAATCTTAATCTGAAAATTAAGCGCAAACTTAGGATCAAAGTGGTGCAGGAAAAGAAAAACAATATTTCCCCCTGAAACATAGTGAACTAAAAATAATAAGTTGTATTAGATGCACATGTTCAAGTAAAGTATAAGTACCCCAAGAGTATATTTAAATACAGCACTTTTGTAAATGTACTTAGTTACTTTCCACCACTGCCTGTAATGCAGTTTGTGTGATACCTTTCAAAATAAGAGTCTCCGCCAACTTGGGATTTTACAGACATTCACAACACCCTGTTCACAACTTTAATACCACGTCACCCTGCTGTAATTACACATTCAGTCACTGGTTGACGGTCTTTCCCTCGGACCCGCCTACAACGTTAAACTTTGGTCCAGCAGGTGGCGCCCTGGCCTTTAGATTAAAGTTTAAGGGCGGTTAAATCCGCGCTGTGCTCCTATTGTGCCACTAGATGACAGGCAACAACAAATAAAAGACTTCAGTTACTATGATGACTGACTGAATGTCTGTCTATCTATCCATCCATCCATCCATCATCCATCTATCCATCCGCCCATCATCCATCCTCCATCCATCCTCCACCCATCCATCCATCATCCATCCTCCATTCATCCTCCATCCATCCATCCATCCTCCATCCATCCATCCATCCATCCATCCATCCATCCTCCATCCATCCATCCATCCACCCATCCTCCATCCATCCCTCCATCCATCCCTCCATCCATTCCGCTCAGACAGTGACTGGCCCGGGTGCTGTGTCATTCCACATACCTGGAAACCCACCTACATTCTTATGTAAGTGTGAGTCTATCTTTAGCCTGTTTGCTCACTCGGGAAATATTTACACAGAAGCAGAACTGAGCCTGGGCGAGGACATTAATAAAAAGAATTTAAAAAACATCCTTTCACAGGCCTGAAAGACCTGAACAGTTAATGAAAGTCCATGATTGAGCGCGCTGTGCTTTTAAAGGCACAGTCCGCCAGTTTTACACTTGAAGTTTAGTTAGGTATGACGTGGCCTGAGACGTCCTCTGTGGCCAGAAGGTCTTTATTTTCATTCAGTTGTTCTTTGTATGATGCTTTTGTGTTTTTACGATTTCAACCACATTTATCTACTCTACACTTTTTATTTTTCATTAACTTGTACCGTCTCCATTACTTGTGTTTTTATATAAATATGGAATTATGTCATAATCTCATCTTTCTGTACTACACTTTGGTCTATGAATTAACTGACTTACTTAACTAATTGACTGACAAAAGTATTATGTAAAACTGTGTGATCCAGCATTTTCAGAGTTTGACTCATACTAAAAACTAAAAGTCAGGACATCTGTGACTGTGCTGCTTCAATTTTGGCCATTATGTTGTTTAATCTACCTCTTCTGAGCCCCCACAATTTTTCTGGAAGTGAAGCACTAAATCTCTGGATTACCCCTTCAATAAAGGGATGAATAATAATGAAATAAAACAAACAAGCTTGACACTGAGGCAGAGAAAAGAGAGTGGGTCAGAGAGATGTCAGTGTCTCAAAGTGCATGTATCTATATTTTAAAATTAATGATTAATCAACTTTACACTTTACTACAAAAATCATCATTTTACCTTTATCATTTCATACCTACAGGAATTGAAACATGTGACCTCTGAGGTGAATCAAACTGCAACTTTGAGATGTTGTTGCAAATTAAAGTTCAATTAAACAACAGAGTTTTTCCTGAAATTTAAAACTTACTTTCTCTTATTTTGAAGATTAAATTTTCGGAGCAGTTACTGTCACAGCTAAAAACAAACAGGACTAAAATACACGGCCCATAGACACAGATACCAAGGTCAAGCAGTTCACCTTTTACTTAAAGGGAAGTGCAGGGAAGGGCAGTTTAGGGCTTGGCAAATGCTGAGGTCAGCAGATGGGCTGAGGTTGGTGACAGTTGGAAAAGAACAGCAGGTAAAAAGGAGAAAGAAAAAGGGTGAAGTCCAAAAAACAAGCAGAAGGTCAAAACCAAGTAGGGACAAAAAAAAGGCTTGAAAGTGACCGTTGGGAATGGCTCAATAGAAAATCTGTAAGAGGAAGTGAGCTGTAATATAGCTGATAGGGGAAAGGGAAACAGGTGAGCCGATCGACAAATGGGCGAATGGGCAGATGGGCAGATGGGTGTGGCTGGTAGAAATGAAGTGACTGGAAAAGCAGGAAGCACTAGCGTACTGCAGGACAGCTGGGAGGGGCCGGGTCTGTGAAGAAAAACACAGTGAATGTGGCGAAATCAGGCAGAGGATGAACGAACGAATGAATGACTGAATGACTGAATGAACGAACTGCGACAGTTTCCCCACAATTAGTTTGAATTTAATTGAATATGAGAGGCTGTGAGCTGCTCCTCCACCTCCTCTGTGCACTGCGCTGCGGGAGAATAGCCTACATCAACAGCACCCTCAGAAATCAGCTGTGTTCAGCGTACATACTGTCTGCTTCTCTTCTGTGTGTGCTCCAGCATGACAGAAGCAACATGAGGAACTAAACCCTTGTGTTCACAGCAGGAGCTGGTACAGTGTGTTCAGTGCCGTGTAACATGGACTCTGCAAGGATAGATCGTAGAGGGGAAGTTAGAAAATACCCTCCGTCAAATCTCAATATCAGCATATAGTTTACAGTAAAGTAAAGTTGTGGCATGTTACCCAAAGTGACTCCGTTACACATTTTGTCCACCAGACGGCACTGGTATGTTTATCTTTACTACTGTGAAATGTTGTGCTGAGAGCATATATTTGAGATTCGTCAGCAGCCAAAATTTTTGGGGATCTTTATCAGAAATGTTAAAAAAGAAAATTAACATCAGTTGATATACTGGTATCGGCTTCTCTCTAACTCTCTCAACTGCTGATATTGTGTCAGCCTCGAAAATCCAAATATTAGAATGTATTGCAGTTGTTTTGGTTTACATTCCTCTAGGATTAAAATGCATTGTGATCAAATATACTTAATACTGAAAGTTACATTTTCAGTATTCATTCTTGGAATAATCTGTAAATATAAGATAGACACTAAAAAATAACTCACTTTCTCCATGCACCTCAAACATGGAAGGTCATCTGAAAGTGACATTATAGATTTCAGAAAAGTTTTTCTAAGTAAGTGAGTGTTGATGCAAATGACCTCATTTTAGGTGCATATGTCGGCATGAGACATGAGTCAACACATCTGTGTTCACATGTGAAAAAATGGATACGTAGACTGTTCTGTGCTCATGTGTTTGTGTGTGTGTATATGTGTATATATGGGCACGTGTATGGGGGTGGGTGTGTGTGTGTTATATTTCACAGTTCATGGACAGTTGAGGACCTTGACATTTAAAGAGCAGAAGGTAGTGTCCACATGAAGACATGGAGGGCAGGAAACCAACTCGCATGCAAACACAAATGTTCTCATGTTGGAAAAACCCTGGAAAAAAAGACAAAAATTTTAAAAAGGCTTTTTTTTTTTTTTTTTACAGTGAAGACATTTTTGTGGGTTCAGGGGGTGGTGGGACAGTACAGCTCCTCCTCTACTACGATTGGAGGAAAACATATGGGAGGAATCTGCACCTGGATTTGATTTGGGGCTCGGGGGTCCTCCCTTTTTTGTATTTTTTTTCAGGGCTCAGGAATCATTTAATGACTGGCAGTAACATCCAGAGGAAACAATAGTAAGACATCCGACGCTAGAGTTTGATCCACATCAGCCCGGGACAGATTACTTGTGCCATTTTTCTGAGCAACTGTAGCCTTATGCGTACAAAATGTCCTTGGCAAAGCCTGTTTCATCTGGTGGGGATTAAAATTTTTATTTGTTTTTTCGATCATTTGTTTTGTTGCACTAGCTTGGGAGGCCACTTTTTTTGTGCATCATGTGACTCTGTGTGCTTGTTAACCTTTTGATCATCATCATCATCATCATCCTCAGATATTTGGAGCGTGGCAGGTATCTGGCTGAGGCGCTGATGTGCCTTAACAATGAGACCATCTGAATGTGACCTTGAGTTGGAAGCATGTGGTCGACCTGAGGCTCGGCTCAAACAATTTATTGCCATTTTAATCATCTGGCTCCACGTCCAAGTCCCTCTGTTCATGTGTCACCATTCCAGATAAATGTCATTTTACTCGTGTGTCGAACAACAACTGATCCGATGCCAAGCAAAGACCATCTCTATCTCTCCCACTCCTTCCCATTTTGTACCCCCCCCCCACTTACCTTTTTTCGTCCGCACCTGTCCCACCTGTAGCCCTCTTAAAAAATTCCTTTACATGCCTTTAAAGGCAGAATTACGGTCAGATTCTCAGTTAAATGAAACCAAATTGCTTCAACTTGTTGATGTATCTTGACACTTTTATTACAAAATAGTTTACTGTCATAATTGAATGAACACGTGAAGGGTTGACTGCATTTCAGATCTTTTTTTCACTCTTTTACTCCTAAGGAAACTGGCGTTGGGGAGAGAAGAATGCAGCAGTCGTTTTGTTGTGTTGCAATTGGGATTCATTGCCTTTTTTGGTGCAGTGATGACAATGTGGTTTCATGTGTGAATAAACAGTGTCCAGAAAGAGCTTTTAAAGAACAAACAGTTTGCCTGAGAGGAATTTCTCTGACCTACTCTCTTTCTCTATCCACCTTTTTTCTGTCTCCATTTGTTAACCACTTTAACCACTCCTCATTTATATAAACAGATTATTAACAGAGTTTTGTCCATAATGTTTGCAGATGACACAGTCTCATTTCTTTCATATTCTAAGTTCCAGTTATTTATTAAAGAAGCTAACTCCAGATTATCTGCTTATGAAGAATGTCATAAAGCAAACAAACTGTCTCTGCATAAAAAATCTCTATCTCTAGGGTTTTAGATGATATTAGGATGAATTTGGATGCTGGCTGTTGTGCTGCACCGGTACTATTAGCCAATTCTGCTGTATTCAATCCAGTTGATAATGGCATATTAATTGATAAACTAGAAAACTGGATAGGTCTGATTTGGATCACGTCAGCCTGGTTTAAGTCTTAGCTTAGTGTTAGAACATTCTCTCCTCCAGTTGCTATTGTCTATCTACATGCTACCACTGGGTCAAGTTATCCGCAACTCCATATTTCTTCCAATTTTTATGCAGACGATACACGAATCTACTTATCCATAAGTCCTTCAGACTTCAGTCACATGCTGTCTCTTAGGGATGAAATGAAACATTATGTGCCAGGCGAAAACAATCTTGAAAACACAATGTCCTGGATGTCCAGTACTTTCTTAACGCTGAACAATTAAAACCTGAAGTGATGGTGTTTGGACCAAAAGCACACATGGATTGAGTAAACCAGATCTTAGTTCCCCAGGATTTGCAGTGTGTCCAAGAGGCCAGAAATCTGGGAGTAACCTTTGATTATGACCTAAATTTTTGTAAACATTTTAGCAAATTCATTTAATCAGCCACTGCTCAAATCAGGAATATCACTGCAATTAGAAAATATCTTTCATTCAGTGATGTGCAAACGTTCATTCTTCAGCCATCTGGATTACTGTAACTCATTTTTTGAAATGAAATCTGTCAGTCGCCTCCAGTTTGAAAGAACTTACCACAGCTTGGGGTCTTAACAGAAGTAGGAAATATGTGCACATTTCCTCCATTCTCTCCCCATTTAACCGGTTACCCGTGGCGTTCAGAGAGGACCTTAAAATTTTACTGCTTGTTTTTAAAACACTAAGCGGCTCTGCCCAATCGTACGTCGACTTTCCCGCCCCATTACCCCCCTGTGCGTACTCTTAGATCCGCAGACCAGCTGTTGCTCCTGGCCCCCGGGGCAAGAGGGTAGTGGGGCATTTGCTGTGAGGACTCCCCAGAAAAGGGAGTAACCTTCCCTTGGGAGTCAGTGTCCTCTTTTAAAACTCTTAAAAATGCAGTGCTATAATATGGTTTTTAATTAGAGTTTTCCTTTTTGTTTGATGCCTAAGATTTTTCATACTTTTATCTTTGTTTCTATTTCTCAGTCACATTGAAACAATTCTGTTCTGTGATTGCACTGTGTATTTTTATGTTTTCGTGTTTGATAAGCACTTTGTGAACTTGTTTTTATAAAGTGCAATATAAATCATGTTTTATTATTACATTCTGACCAAACTACATAATAAAACTCAATTACTCTTAGTGGCAAAAAGAACTTTTGTAAAAAGTCATCAAAGACCTTGAGAATAGTGAATGGCTCAAGTCCAAGCAGCTAAATTCCTTGGACCAATAATCAAGGAGAAACTTGAGCTGGAAAGAGTATGCTGATTATGTCAGTGAAAAAAAAAGAGAAATCAGTTTATGTTGTAGAAAAACACTGCCTTCACACCATTTGTTATTCTCCAATCTAGCCTTACTTCTCATATTGCATTATGGTCTGGGAAAGTACATTTTACACAACTGTTGCCAAAATCCCTCTTTTGCAAAATTGTTTAGTCACAAGTATTTGCTCCTTATTGGCATTGGTGGTGATTCTTCTGCTCCATTTAATACTAGGAGTCACCCTTGTCTTCCCATGAATTGATTTCATCATCTGCTGATGGTCTCGATGACACAGAGGTCAAAGGTCACGCAGCAATGGGTACTGTATGGTACTGAGCAAAGAGCAATAAATTTAGTAACCACAGAAGGGAGGGGTTGCAGTGTAAATGTTCAAAGAGATAAGAAACACAAACATAGGAAGGTTCCATAATTAAAAGGTGAAACTTCGCCTGGCACGTAATGTTTCATTTCATCCCTAAAGGTCAGGCTGTACTCTCTCAACAGCAGTGAGCAATCTTTACGTTTTCATAGATTAATATAACTACGGAATAATAGTATCAAAATTCTGCATTACACAGCTCTTCAGTTGCAGGAAACTCGGCCTCTTACATCATATGATATTGAATTTTTCCAGACATATACTTTTATATATAAGATACAATTTGAGGAGGGAAGTCTTCCAGATCATCTCAGTTATAAGTAAGCCAGAGCCTGTCTGAAATTTTTTTTCTTTCCCACCACATTCGTTTTCATCGCTACTTATGTGCTACTTTGATTTTGACCTGTGCAAATAAATTCATGCTCAAACTCAATTAAGAAAGGCTCCCTCCTGGTAAGTAATGCAGTGCAATGCAGTAGTTAACGTTAGTTATGACTGCGTTCGACAGGTCAAAACGTCTGCTGTGAAAAAAAAAAGTCCTTTTTTTTCTATTCACATACAGACTTTTTCAGGGTGAACATTTTTTAAAATACCAATAAATAGCTCCCCTTTTACAACTTAGAGCAAAATTAATTAAGGACTAAAGTGCAAGATAACAGATCTAAATCTCATATCATATCCAATAATATATAAATCTGATAATCCACTCTTTACTCTTGCTAACAGTGGAGAGAGCCAGGAATTTACTGAAGGATGCAACTAGTGTTAAATGGATTATGAAAATGAACTAAGCATGTGTGTGTCTCCCAGGGCTGTTTTACAGAATAACTTCTCGTCTGACATGGCGTTAAATCCCAGCATTCAGTCATTTAGGACCAACAGTCCGAAGCATAAATGAGCCTTGAAAATGACATGTTGTATTTAAAGTCACGAAAATGGACCAGCACAGTCATTTCTCTCGGTAATCAGCATAAATGTGAACAGTACATTTGTCCTGGAACAGGTATCACAGTAAAAATCCTTGAAATGATTGTGATTTTATGAAGGAAATAACTTTAAAATCCCTTTTGTACATGAATTCAATGATTTTAAATATAGCTTGTTTTTATTTTTTCTTGGGATATTATTTGATTTGATTAGAATTGTTTGTTTTATTTTTCTTTATTCCATATGTGCTGTATATTTTACTGCCGTTATGTCCTTGTGCTGTTAATTCAATAATAATATTGAGGTTGAAGTCTTTGACCTGTAATAACCATGCACCAGTTTAAGCTTGTAAGTGATATTTGGAAAATCAAATCTCTGAATTAATTCCGGGTCATTTTAGCAGGGTGGAGGAAGCACTAAGATCCCTGAAGTAAAAGTACACAAGCATTATCAGTAAAATGTACTTAAAGTATCAGAGTAAAAGTACCTAACACCCCTGCAAGAGTTATACTAATATACTTTATATCATTACTGATATTCTAATGTGTAACTAACATTTTTTCCGCTGTAGCTGGTCAAGGTCGTGATAATTTCAAGTATCTTTCCACAAACTGTTTGGTAGTTTACTATACGAGTGCATTATGTTTTATACACTTGTCATAAATTTTGTATTTTAAATCTTAATTTGCAAAGTGACAAGTAATTATACCTGTTATCAATACCTGTGGCAGAGTCAAAAGTTTACTTCCCTCTGAAAAGTAACAGCTTGAAGAGAAAATTCTGAAGTACCTGAAATTTGCACTAATGCATTTTAGCTGCATTCTAATGTATCTATTCTTTATTTGAGTTTGTAAAGCACCGTGAGCTGCATTTTGTGTGTCAAAGGTGCTGTACATGCAGTCATACAGTTCTTCTTCTTCATCTTCTTCCTCTTCTTCTTCTTCTTTTTATTATCAAGATTAATGTTATGATTGGTCATATATTCACCTTTTTAATGATAGAAACATAAAACCTTGTTCATCGCTCACTATTTAATGGTATTTTGTGTAGAGACAGAATGCTTCTATTTGAGTTATTTATGAAATTACCCATTTCCCAGACTCAGATAAAGCTCTGGTCTGTAGTCTGAAAAGCATGTCTGACAGAGACGGTGGAGGAAGAAATGAAGAAACACTTGGGGAGCGATCCACAAAGGTGAGCTTGGGAGGTGGACAATGGATACACTGGGCCAAATGTGTAAGTGGAACAAAGGTAAGAGCATCTCCGGGATTGGACAGGAACTGTCTGTAGGACAAAGGTGAGATAAACCAAAGAGCTCAGCAGCCAAGTGGGCGAGATAAACAGATCGATACTGCGAGTTCAGCCAGTTCCCAGTATTGAACTGTGCCTACTGACCCAAAAAAACTCAAGCGTTTTCCGACCTCTCACACTATGTACATCACAACTCGCTGGATCCATGCACAAGGGCCGGCCCAGTTTGCACAGGCAGACATAAACAAACAGCGCGTCGTGTTTTGACGTGATATGTATGTAGTCGTTCTCTGTAGGTGAAACGTCAAAGCCGGCAACCTCAGCTGTGAAGCTTTGAAGGAATAGTCCGGAACTTTCAGCTCCAGGCATCGGCAAACGTTGGTCAGTATACTACTTTGGTCATGACTGAAATATCCCAACAGCTGCTCAGTGGAATGACATCTTTTTTTTCTTTTTTTTTTTTTTTTACAGACATTACAAGAGGATGGAATTTAACAACATTGTTGATCCTCTGACTTTTCATCTGTCGAGAACCTTCTGTCATTTTGTTGAAAACTTTGGTTTATGACCAAATACTTTCCAGACTAATGACTTTCCCATGGACAAAAAATGGCTAAACATTATAAATGCTAAGCATCAGCATGTTAACATTGTCATTTTGAGCATGTTATCATACTAGCGGCATAGCACTAGATGGGAGACATTTGTTCAGTCTGTCTTGTAACTGATCCAAGTCCCAGATGCTAAATTGCAACAATTTACAACCTTTTATTTTGAGGCTCCAGCTCATCGTTGCTCAGAAAACACTGACACATAATATCTTACGTCTCACAAGTGGTTCACAATTTTCCTTTGAAATGGAAATGGATCGGTACAAAATGTGGTCCAGACATTCATGGTTCCCAGAGGATGAATCTCGGCTACTGCGGTGATCCCCTAATTGTTACTGTAACACAACCATGAAGGTGATATTTGTGGTTTTGAGGAAAATGTTTAATTTGTCCAGTAATTTACAACCAAGTACCTGCAGAGCTACATTCCCATCAACCTCAACCGTACTCTGTGTTAAGTGTTGATTAACTTAATTAGCTTCACATGCTAGCATGTCCAAACCGAGATGGTGAATGTGGCTAAACATTACACCTGCTGAACATCGGCATGTTGGGATTGTCACTGTTAGAGTGTTAGCATGCTGACTTTAGTATTTAGCTCAAAGCACCACTGGACCAAATACAGCTTCACCGAGATGCTAGCATTGCTGCAGACTCTTAATCTTACAACTGGGGCGAAATTATAATCCTCACACGGTCCCACAAATATACCCCAGTCAGAGTGCATCAGTAGGTTTGTAACTCCTTACTGTCTCAAAAAGCCCCTTTAGATTTGCTGGTTTAGGCCTTTTAGCTGTTCCAGAGTCCAGGTTTAAGTCTACGGGTGAATGATCTTTTGCTGCACTGGCTCTTTTGGCTTTCAGAACGGTCTTTCAGTTTGTATCCGGTCTGCTGACTCTGCCTCAGCTTCTAAAAATGTCTTAAAACTCATTTTTATAGACTATGACTACAAGACTTATACTATTTTCACCTTGTGGATCATTTCATATTTTACTGACTTTTATGCTGTTGTTTCTTTTTATTTGTGTGGCATTTTTTGTTTATATTTGTAACTATCTTTTTATGCTGTCTCCTTGCAATGGATAACACTTTGTACCCTGAGAAAGGGGCTATTGAAATATACATACATATTATTGCTATTGTTGTGTGCATGTGTATATGCATGCTTGTGTGTGTGCATGTGTTTGTCAATGTGCATGCATTTGCATGTGTGTGTGTGTCAGAGGGAAATCTGGTCTCAGAGAGCATATGAAAGAGAATAAAAAAGTCTGACATCAGCAAAAAAGGAAATACAGAATGACGTACAATGCAAGGGAGGAATTTTATCTGTGTGTGTGTGTGTGTTACTTGACCAAGACAGTGTGTGCTGTGACATAGTGGACTCTGCAATCAAGTAGGTTTTATGGTCCAAAAGTTTGCCTGGCCGCGATTTAAAAAAACAAAAAACAAACTGCCACTATGAAGATGTTTTTCTCAGGGCACTAGAATGACTGAGCTCCTGTCATGTGAAGAGAGAAGCTTATGAAAGCAGAAAGAGATCATCAAGGACACACTGTTTTTGCTCTCAGCACGCATCCCTGACACCCAAAATCTCCCGCTGCCCCCCCTCGAAAAAGAAAACCTGTTTCTCATTCTGTAGTTCCATACCCCCCCCCCCAACACTAATTTTCCCCCCTTCCATGTCTTTGTTTTTCTCATCCCGCTGTCATCTGGGTTAGCCTCTGAGGTCTGGGGTGTAGCAACAAAACAGTGTGCTTGTGTGTGTGTGTGTGTGAGTGTCCAACTGTTTATTGTCTTACTGAGCCCTGTGAACAGACAGAGGCACCCATTGGGAAAGCAGCTTGACTGTTGTGTGGTGAGGGTCCACATAAATATTATGTGTGTGGGGGGGGGCAACAGCAACTGAAGGAGATTCTCAAATCCAAATTGATGACGGCTCAGTAGTTTGGTCCTGATTTTGGATGTAAAGATAATTCAAACTCCTCTTTCTCCCATTTCACTCATCCAGGCCCGAGTCTGCCCCCCCCCTCTTTTTTTTTCCTCCTTCCTCCTCATTAGCAGAAACAGAATGAATATTCCAATTAGGGGCTGTCACATCGCCGAGCCAAAAGCATCCTCACGCGCTCTCGGCTGGAAACATTCGACAGGCGACGGTGATGGCCTCAGACAAAAGCACATTATACAGGTAGAGTCCCTCCAGACTCTCAGGTCATTTCCCAAGCGAAAGAGCAGAGGGTTCATCTTTTTCCCTCCCTGAGCAGCCGTGGCCGAGGATGAGTCTTAGAGGAGTCCGGCTGTATTTACTGTTGAGAGCATGTGATTTCTTGGATAAGGTCGGAATGTTAATTCAATGAACTGTGCTTTAGCTCCGTGACGACTTGTTGCATGTTGTGGGATTGTGCGGCAGCTGCAACAACCTAAGGGAAAGAAAAAAAAACATATCCAAGCCACATATTCACATGACAGAGTCACACATTTCACATCCATATTCTTGTGCAAATGAGAAGGGGCAGGTTTGGAAACTTTTGACTGGGAGTGTGTGTGTGTGTGTGTGGTGGTGGTGGTGTTGGGGGGGGGGGGCAGACAATGGCACAGATTCACAGAAGAGAGGTTCATTTGGGAAATTAGTTAAAATCTGCAAAGACTCAAATTAAAGCCCTGGTTCATGGCAAGAATAAACTGAACATTATTAAACATTGAGTTGTAAATGTTCTAATATGAAATCCTCAGGCCTTTGAAAATGAAGGCGCATTGATCCACAGATCTTTTTCCTGTCATTGTGAAGGGAGGGTAACAGTAAAAGTTTGCTCTTTGTTCCATGGATCTAAAAAATGAGTAAAAAGCTAAATGAATGCAGAGATTAGAACAAATAAACAAAAACAAAACAGTTGTTTTCCTGGAGCTGTATGTAGTAACAGAAAAAGGGTGGAGGTTTTAGGATGTAAATGACTGCATCGCTTCCATTTCTTCCTACAGCTCCAACGCAGCTGCAATTAATGTCTCAGAATCTCATTTCATTTGATATGGTTGCACGGCGCCTCTTTCCTCGACCTCTGTGTCACCCTCATCTCCCCAGTTTGTGCAATGATCAGCTTTCTTGCACAGATGAGGAGGGAGGGGGACAGAGAACAGGATTTCAACACAAGATTTTTTTCAGTATTGACCCCGAATGCAGAAGGGCGTGGACACAATGAATCCAAAATCTGTACAATATGATGCAATAAATAAAAAAAAAACCCTTCCCAGAAAAAAAAGAAAATTTACTGGTTTTCAAAGTATTGAGTTTCCTAACACTGGGTGAGTGCCAGAGACGTATTGTGTGTCAACTGTAATTTTGAGGCTTTGTGTGTGTGGCGGCGGTGTACTGGACCTAATATTATTGAAACACTGAGGTATGACGTCCGCCCTCATTTCCCGAGACCTTCGAATGCTTCTCTGGTTCCAGATCGAGGTGTAGATAGAGCAGTGACAGGGCCTCTTAGGGGGTGTGAGACTGGACTTTGATTTTATTTTCATCCGATTCATGCCTCCGTCGTTTGAGCTTCTATACTAGGATCCATTCTCAAGATTTTACCTGATGCGAATCCACAGGTTGTGGCCTGAAGGAAGAGGCCACAGACTTAAACCAGCACTTCCTCAAGCAGAAGCACAACAATGTAGGGCAGTTACCTAGCAACATAAAATATTGCACCATGACAACTGTGTCATTGTAGTGATGAGTTTTTTCTTTTTCTTTTTATGAGACGGCTGAGCCCTTCCTGTGTCTGGTGGTTATTATCGGATTACTAATAATAGCTTTTTGGCACGGTTATAAAATCCATCCCCAAAGTTTCTCAAAAAATACTACTACTACTACTATCACCTCAGTATTAAGTCCTAGTATCTCAAAATCAAGTCCTAATTCTTGGCTACTAAGTCATGATTATAACATTAAGACTCTCTTACAATTGTGTGATAATTTAGTTTCGAGTAATTAAGTAAAGAATAAGTCATTCTTAGGATACATATACAGAAAGTAATTATGAGACACCCACTGATGTTTTGTGGTTATGAGAAAGTTCCTTATTTCTAAGAAGGTCTGTCATGATGAGGCCGGGTCTCATTATGAGACACCCGGGTCCCTATATCGATTAGAGACCTTTACTTATTGAACGTGAAACGCTGCGTCTCGTGCTTCGCTCCGTTAATCGTCGCCGTCGACGCGTCGAGACCAGGACCGCGCGGGCCCCCCCCCCCCCCCACGCACGTGCGGTCTGGCGGATTCCGCCGGTGTCCGTGCGCATGCGCAGCGGGCGCAGCCATCGCCACATCCAGACGTCGCCGTGTGGCTGAGCGGTACTCTGAGCCGCGGCCGCCGCTCGACGTGGAGCCCTTAGCCCGACCGAGGCCGAACCGAGCCGAGCCGAGCCAGTCCCAGCCGCGCCGAGCCGAGCCGAGCCGAGCCGAGCCGCCGCCGGACGCCCAGCCGACCCCGGTGAGTGAGGACCGGACTGACCGCGGACCAACCGTCCCGGCGTGGCGCGTCGAGACAAAAGAGGCTGCGGCTGAAGAAAACCGCTTTTTCTTTTTTTCTTTTTCCCTCCGTTCACATCTCAACTTTCGCTGAATGAACAGCTAAGTCGTTAAATTAGCTCCATTATATTTAGCTTCGTGCCCCCCCGGCTTATCCTCGCCGTTTCCGCGGTCGTTGATGTTCCCTTTCGTTATCACAGGGCGACACATGGCTGAAACCGAGCGGCTTCACGGCACCGCTCCGGGCCGACGCGGTCCCGGTCCCGACGCGGTCCCGTCGCGGTCCCGACGCCTTCACATGTGCGGTCGGTCAGGCTGCCCCGTCCGCATCCGACCGGTCCGGCGCGGAGAGACGGGCCAGGGACGGACTACCGGAGTACGGGTCCCTGGGCCCAGGCGTGTAACAGGACCCCCCCCCAACATAGGTCGAAGACATCCGCACTAAAAGAGCCATAAAACGTCAGTTCCTTGCGGTCTAACGTAATTTTGCAGCCACGCCAGGACTAAGTGATGTTATTTTTGCTTCTCTGTGATCCCATTGTTGTCACTTTGCGTTCCTTTGTAGTAGTTTTGTGTCTGTTTGTAGGTGTTGTGCATCCTGTCCTGGTCGTTTTGTGTATTAGTAGTTTTGCATCTTTTTGTGAGTCATTTTGTGTCTGTAGTTGTTTTGTCTCCTGTTATAGTTGTTTCTGTGTCGTTGTTTTGCATCCTTTGTGGTCGTTGTGTGTCTCTTTGCTGTTGTTTTGCATCCTTTTGTAGTCGATTTGTGTCTTTCTTAGTTTTTTTTTTTGTCCTTTTGTAGTCGTTTTCTGCCTCTTTGAAGTTTTGCAACTTTTCTTAGTCACTTTTTGTCTCTTTGTAGTTGTTTAGTGTCTCTTTGTAGTTGTCTTTCGTACTTTTGTGGTCGTTCGATATCTGTTTGAAGTCAAACTTGGTCCTGTCGTGCCTCCTTATAGTTATTGTATGTTCCTTTTGCTTTTATCCTGTGTCTCCTGTCTTTATCCTGTGAGGTTGTTTTGCTTCTCTTTATTCTCACTTGTGTCACTTTGTTTTTCTTTTTCACACCACTGTGGTCGATTGGCATCTTTGTGATTTTTTTTTTTGCATCCCATTGCGGCCATTCCACATCCTTTTGTGTTCATTTTGTGTCTCTGAAGTTATTCTGCATTTCTCTGCGGTTGTTTTACGTCTCTTTGCGGTGATTATTGTGTCTCTTTGGAGTTTTGCATCATGGTGGTCTTTTTGCATGTTTTTGCGATCATCTTGCATTTCTTTGAAGGTGTTTTACGTCTCTTTTGTATTCATTTTGTGTCATGTGGTCCCTTTGTCTTTATTTGTATTTGTTTCATGAGTCTTATGTAGCTGTTTTGCACCTCTTTTTAGTCATTAATTAAAAACTTTGTGTTAATTTTTCTGATTAATTTCCCAACAACAAAGTTAAATTTCCCAACATACAGAGCCTCAGGCCCAGGATCCCCACTGACCTGACTTTTTGGGCCCCCCTTGGCCTGTGCCCACTCAGTAATCCATCCATGGCTCCAGGTCATGCAGTGGGCTCGACCCAGGAGGAGGAGAGCAAGTGATCTTGAGCCATAGCTGTGACCTCCAGTCGGTGCAGCTGTGCATTTGACCGTGGCCTAATGTGTTATCTATTATCCAGGGAGCCGAATGAGTCTGACATGCCGGCCCCCCAAGGGCCAGGGCTCAGTGGAGGGATCACACGATAACCACACGTGCTGCCTCCCATTCGGTCCCCATTGTCCCTAAAACAACCACGGCCGCTTGTTGTCTATTAATAAGTGTGTAGCTGGGGGATGTTTTCTAAGTGTGGTGCTGAAAAGCGGGCGAATGCTATGTCATTTTCCGTTCGCGGTTGCCGGGTGACCTGTGGAAAGACAAGTACGGGACCCGGTGTCGTGTTGAGGTTTCTTTGGCTGAGAGCGTGAATGTGGCCGGCTTCGGGGAGAGGGGGGCGTTGTCCTCTGAACTCTGACATCTCAGGAGGACCGATGGTGGAAATATTTCCCTCTGGGTGTCAGTAAAACCTCTTTTTTTTTTTCTTTAAACGGCAGAGTAGATTGATGGTCTTGTAATAAGATACTGTTGTAAAACGGTCGCGTTTACTCACTTCGTTCAAACTTTAATGGCACGTCTCTGCTGTCGGTGACTAGTTCTAGCAGCCGTGTCTGTGGACAGAACAAAAGGCCTCATTTGCTCTCCTGGTTGTGCAAACTTTAATGTTGTACCTAATCTTAATTGTTATGACTTGTCCCTGAGAGGCTGTGCCAGGAAAAGTTCAGATACTGCACCCTTTTCAAAGAGCACCGTCAACAATGGTGGCTTGTTCTTTCCTTGCCTACTACTGTCTGGCAGGTGTCCATTGAGCAAATATGGGCAGTTGAGTTAACTGTGTTATCTAGAGTTAATGAGCAGAGACTCATGACTTTATAATTTAGGCTTTATATCATTTGGACATTTTTTAAACATTTGTTGGCTGTGTAAAGAGGTTGTTTGTGGTTTTTATGAGTAAATGTAAGTGTTAGGGCAAAAAATATAGCTAATAGATGATGTCGGTCGAGCCTGAGTCTTAAAGAAAGGGACGTAAAATGAGAGTTAGATGTTACGTGTCAATTGCGTGTCTTTTTTTTTTTTTTTTTTACTGTATGTGCATGTGAAAGGAAGCGTGGTTTTGATTAAGAGGGAATGCAGCAAATAGAACCAGATGTATGGCAAGCGTATGTCTGAATATGTTGTTTTTTTGTTTTTTGGGTTTTTTTGTTCTCCAGGCCTCATTCATTCATAGTCATCTGAATCCCTAAAGCAAAGCAGCCGCAGTTTCACATTTCACCATTAAACTGGGGTTTTGGGAGGGAAAAAAAGAGCCCTCAACGTATACATTTTTTTTTTTTACCTGCCAGAAGAGTAGTATAGTAGATTGGCTTTAAAAAGGATATCTGGTTTGGGACTGGCCTGGATTCACCGGAGCTGCAGCACGCAATCAGGGAAATCATGATATCCCATACTTGATGGTTAAAAAATTGAGCCACAATTTTCAATCAAGTCGTTTTGAAGCGAAAATGCAAAAATATGCAGTGGTTCCATCTTGTGAAAGATTAGTTTTCCTTAGTTTTCCTTATGTTTGGATTATTGATCTGCCAAAACAAGCTGTTTGAATGTGTCAGCCTGGGCTTTAGGGAATACTGAAGGGCATTTCTCTACTGTACAGTCCCTCTGAGTATGTGTGTGTGTTTGTGTGTTTGTATGTAATACATGGCTGATTGTTGGTATATGCAGGCACATGCAGGCACAAGCTTCTAGGTGCACAAGCTCCTCACATGGCCACGAGCAAAACTGACATATTAAATCTGTTCAATTTAGTGTCCCTGGGTGAGTTGCTTTGTGAGTGAGTGTGTGTGTGTGTGTGTGCATGCACTGGCCATGCACAGCTGCACATGTTTGGGCAAACAAGGGATCTCAGTGTATGCGTGCATACATTCAGATTTCGCCCTAAAGGATTACAGAAGGGTGGGAGGGAGGGATATACTGTACCGGGGAGGGGGGGGGGGGGGGGGGGGTGCACCGTCAAAACTAGTTCAAGCCTGTGGCTGAGGTTTAAGTGGCCGTTGGTAGTAAGTTGGCAGGTATTACACAGCCTCTTAGATGTAGGGAAATTTATAAGCCGTGGTAATGGGACTTAAATTGTAATATGAGCTACTAAACCCAGCAGAAGCAGGTTTAGTAGGTCAGAGTCATCATGACTGTAATTTTATGGAGTCACGATGACTCCGTAAAATCAAAATTGGAGGGAATTACAAGTTCCCTTTGTTAACCTCCTCTTTCCTTCCTTCCTCCCCTCACCCTTCTCTGTTGTCACAAGTTTTCAGAGAGTGGCTCCAGTATCCCATGCTTCTTGAGCACTATTTTGAAACTTTGGGAAATCCAGGGGATCGCTGTCATGAAGGTTTTTCTCCTGGAGTTAGACCCGTCCGACGGTTGGGTCAGTCAGTTACCCCGCCCCCCAAGAAAAGTATAAACCACACACACAACATAAACTTGGCAACATTTTTGCTTGTTGTGGTAACTTTTGTAACATTTCAGCAGTTGAAACTGTTATATAATGGATGTCAGGTAACTCCGGCTCCTCTACATGCTTTGGTAAAGGGAGCGTTTGTTAGTGCAGAATGAATGGCCTCATTGATCGACTCCTTCAGGAGCTGTCCCACTTTACTGGTATCCACACAGACACACACTACCACCTAACCACCACACACTCTCCATCCCCTCCGGTGAAGCCTGCTTCCCATTAAGACGCAGGCCCCAAACCACACATCGCATTCCTCCTCTGTCTCTTCTCCATGTGAACCCGTCCGACTGATGTGGGACGTGTCCATGCCTGGCAGATATAGAAACTCAAAATACATAGTAATTATTTCAAACAGTGGGTCCTTGATATCACACGGAGGCCTAAAAAAAAGTCTTCTCAGCTCTGTTGGGCGGCCATTGATTTGTCGGCTCGGACGACGACCTTGTTTTGACTGGGTTTTATCAGCAGCAGCCTGCTTGTTAACTAAGCTTAAACTAGCCCCACAAGTTGTCTAATATGTGTAAAATAATTTTTGTGCTTATTTAGGCTGATTTTTATTGTTGAGGAAAGATATTCTGTCATTTGGATGGTTTTGATGGTAGTATGATGTTTACCCACGGACCTGGACTTCTAGGATCACATTTTTAATAAGCCTTGGACTTTATTGTTTAATCATTGAAATTATGAAGATATACGTGACTTTGGGCTGTTTCACTTGGTGTTGAATAAACTAAACAAAAACTTTAAGGGAGGAGGAAAAAGATCAGACTCATATTTCATCCCAGTATAACCCCTTTTGCTTTGACTGTAAACTTGGGCGAGTGAGTCAGAGGTTGAAAAATTCATGGTTCATTGGTATTTATTGTTTGTAGAATGTTTCAATTTCAGTATCATAAAAGAAAAGCCTTTTAACGAGAGGAATAACAGGAATAACAAGTTTGTCTGGAGTCGGTGAAGTGTGAATGTGCGTTTTGTTCTGAAATAGCAGCTTTCAGGACCTGCATCCACATGGTGTACTACACTATGGTGAACATTGCTATTTTGGTAAATAACATCCTATAACAAATTATATATTGCTTGTGTATATATAGGGATGGGAACTGAGAACTGGTTCCTACCGTCCAAACTGTTGGAATTTTTTGCCGCCAAGCTTATCGGTTCCTTTTTATGAAAGCACAACACGTTTTTCTGACATTTGCGTCGTCAGACTCGTGCGTCTTCGCCATTGGAAACCTGCAGCAAGAAGGAGCTGCAGCAGAGAGGAAGCTACGATTCAAAGCATGGCTCTATGTCCCGAAGAAAGATGCCGACAGTGCTCACCATAATGTCTCCAAAGAGGTTGATTTCAAGTAAAACTGGAGACACCAGCGGTATGCTGATGCGTATTTCTCTGCAGCTGACTGGCCTGGTTATGGTTGCAGAGCTATTCGTAGAAAGGTTAATCAAATTTAGGAGCGGTGTCCGTATGAAATAAAAATTCTCACCTTCTTTGTGTTAAATGTCATGTTGTCTTTTTTAAGGCTCCATGGAAGCTTGAGAACGTCTTGCCCGTCTTGCCGCTGCTAAAATCAGACCCCCCCCCCCACACACAATGAGTAATAAAGGAGCTCGTTTGCCTACATAAACTTGGTTCTTTAATGACCTTTTGTGTTCCTAAGTTCATGGACGGCTCCTGGTCCAAGGTCAGTCCCAGATGAGGGTCCAGGTCAGCGAAATGGGCGAGTGAGTGTCAAGCCAGTTGTAAGAAATTTAGAATAAGGAAATAGCATCCGCTTCTGCATTCCGGATGGTTCCTTGTTAGGTGACTAGAGTCCGACTGAACTCTTTTTATGATCTTGTCTAGTTAAAGGGTAGCTGTTTGGGGGGGGGGGCAGATATGCATCCTCCCTTCCAGTCATTCACTCCCATTCTCTCTGCTGTCTTCGCTAAGTGCAGGTAGCTGTCCACACGTTTCTGGACCACAGTCTTGGCTGTTTGTGAGGGCGGAGACTTGGGGTCGACTGAAGCCTCTGTCAATGCTTCGCATGTCGGCTTATTAAAAAAAAAAAAAAAAAAGTGGCTAGTGGTAGTGAAACCAGAAACACGGATTCTGTTCCAGAAGGAAAAATAAGAACTTGATAAATAAATAAATAAATAAATAATATTATCTCACCAACATGTTTGACTATGCGAATAATTTTTAAAAATCCCGCCTTGGAACAGAGTCTTTCTAAGCATTTTGTCGCATTGCTCAGTTCATGTGTTTAGATACAGACAGTAGTTTTTTTGTATACCATCAAATATGGTTGTTTGTTCAATATCGCTGTCTTTTAGCACATTTAACTGACACCATTTCCCACTAACCCTTCATGTTCAGCTCAAAGGCCGAGGTGATTCCATGGCTGAGTCTGTGGGTCACGGGTTGTTTCAAAAGAGAGGAGCTAATGGTGTAGAAATTTCTCAGTCATTGGAGATTACAACTTAAAAGTTGAAAAAATGATTTTAGATAAGAGAGTAGGTGAATTCTATGGATGGCACGTTACCCCTGTAGTCATCAGATTCCTCCGTGGTACAGGAAGGGCCGTGCTGCTAACGAGGTCAGGAGCTAACGCCTCGCATGCTGCCGCTTCAGTTAGCGCCGATGTATGGGTGACCCACAGACAGGGATGTGATGGTGGCACATTTAGATCATATCAATTTTTTTCCCTTTTAGAACTATAGCTCAGGTTTAACGGCTTGGGGGGGGGCTTGGCTGAGCAGAGCTTTCAGTGACAGCCGGGGCAGGAGACGGATGAATGTTTGCACAGGCATGTGACGGTATGTGTGGCTGTATGCGAGTGAGGATGGACTGTGTGGCAAGTGGCTCTGTGAGCAACATGAGAGGGTCGGCATGGGGGGTTCTGCCAGCCTCGCTGTCTGGCCTCCAGCTGACCTTACACCACAGGCAATTTACCCTCTCTAAGGGCATAATACAGTAAAGCCCGGGGCTGCATTGTCCCAGCACCTACAACATTTAGACGGATTTAACCCCCCGCCTCTTGAAAAATTTCAAAAGTGGACAGTTGCTTGTCCGGGATCTGGAAGGAAGGTTAAACAGAAAGTGATGAAGTTTTCCCGACTGACAAAATGTTCTGTCAGGTAAATGTTAGGCTTCTAGGCTTTTCGGAAGTTTTGTGAGTTGGCTTGCTGCCCAGGGAAAATAATGTTCTCTCCTGAATAAATACAAATACACACACACACACACACAGACACACAACAGACACCCACAGCAGCAGTCTGTGTTGACTTCCGCAGTGAAAATGTGGTTTGAAGAGTCAGAGGTTCCACTTCACTGGGCAACTCTGAGTAATTTACAAAAAAAATTGTTCTATGGTCGATGGGGTTTTACGTCAGGGTTGGCGCTGTGTGTTGGCCAGTTGTTCGGTTGCCAGTGCGAGCGTGTGGTGTCTGAAACCATCGGGGGCGGACAGGAGAGGAGGAAGTAGAAGCGCCTGCATGCTCGCTTCTGTGCTGTGCTGACTGTTTGGTTTCTGACGTCGCCCTTGGGCTGTTTGTTGGTTCTGAGCGCTGCTGATGTCTGCAGCGGTTGACTAGGGTCTGACCTGGATTGCTGGGTTTCACAGGATGAAAAGAGAGAAGACTGACGTTTGGTTTTTTTGGAGGGGGAAAGGTAATTATTTCCACAGTTTCTGCCCTGGTCCTATTATTGTCGCCCAGTCTCTGTCCTTGATATCCACAGTCTCAATCCCTCAGACCCCTGTGTTTATATGCAGCTCTTCTCAACTGTCATTCCTCAGCCGCCTACCAGATGCTCTTGAGACCCCACTCCCTACCCAGTCCCAGTCACCTGATCGTCCCTGCCCACTCACATAACTTCTCCAAGTTTCCCAAATATCCCTCCAAATATTTAAACCTGCCTGCTCTAGCTGCTTCCTGCCAGACTGAGTTTCTTTTGTGCTGCTGGTGCTGTGGACTCCCGTTTTTGCCACCTTACCTGTCTGTCTGTCTGCCTGCCTGCCTGCCTGCCCGCCTCCACACCTGCCTACCTGTGCCTGTATCTTGGTCTTCCTGCCTGTTTTACATACATGAATTGTGACAAATCATCATCATCAAGATTTTACATAATTTTTAATATCAAGATTAAAAGTTTCAGTGTCTCACCAGAGAAATTTAGTTAAATCCTACAATATAAATCAATAATGGCTCCTTTTTTTGGCTGTCTGCTCACTGAGTAAGCCTGTTTAAAAGACGGGTCTGGGTCAAGGCCTCCAATTCAGGTGAAACACATCAGTGTTTTCTGATGTTGCCTCAGTCCTCGAAGGCAAGAGTTTTCTGAGAACTGAAGCAAAACATTTTTAACAGTCATCATGACTCAGTCTGTAGTGTGTCATTGTGAATCCCAGATTGTCTCCCTGTGTTGAGGAATTGTTGAACCGTGTGTGTGTGTGTGAGTGTGTGTGTGTGTGTGTGTGTGTGTGTGTGTGTGTGCGCACGCGTGCGCAGAAAAGTTCAAATCTAGCTAGGACATCTAACTGGACGGCATCGATCTTAATGAAATGTCTTCTTCTTCTTCTTCTTCTTCTTCTTCTTCTTCTCTTTTTTTAGGAGGTGTGGCATGTAAACGTTTCATGTGTGTGTAGTGATGCATACCATCTGCTAAGCACATACAATTACATGTGCCACATGTTGGCACCCTGCAGAGTGCATAGCAACAGGAATGTGTCAGGGTTTTATCACCCCCACTGTGCTTAAGCAGAGATGTGGTAACTCACACACACTTAGCACACATAAGTGACACCACAGGCTTAGTCAAACCAACATGCCAACCCAACATGCAAGTAGACTGGTATGTTTTTGTTACATTAGTCAAATTGAAAAGCTTTTTTGTAACGAAATCCAACTTTTTATGAACTGTGTTGGTGGTTTATTTAGGTGATCATCCATGAAATTTATAATGTTCATGTTTTAGAGGAGTTTCAAATGGAACATATTACCATTTTGGTGAATCCACTCTGGTTTTATTTATGCAAAAATTGAAAATGTACATTAAAAAAGTGGAATTGAAAATGCACTGACAAGCAGAGGAAGGATATGCTGTAGTTAGTTATATTATCACAAGCTGGACACGAGTTTATTTATATTTAGCACGCGGTCAGTGTTGATTTGTTTTGGTTAAATGCATTGCTGATCAGCGAGTCTGTTTAATGAAGAGCACTGAGCCAGAGGTCTGCTTGCTCCTCCAAAGTCATCCAGACACTGAATCCACTACATATCGCTCAGCTTTGCCTTTCTAGAGAAAAGCCCCAATAATGACACTTTCCCCCAGTCACTTGTGTATGCCGGCTCTGTGGTTTTGGCACTGGGCAGCATCAGGTCACACCTCGCCTGCTGCAATATGGTTTTAATTGGGGGGTGTTTTTTTTTTTTTTCTTCTTTATGGGCCTTGGCGTGAGAGTCATGGGACTCAACTAAACAGGCCTAGATGCATGCAGAAGAAAAAGATAAAAGCTGCACAGCACTGGAGAGGCTGGGGGGATTATTCTCGGTGGGCTACAACCAGTGACTCTTTGATATCAAACAGTCCTTTAATTCAGCATTAATTGCAAAGATGTCACTTAATTCAGGCCTTAAGTCTACAAGTTGATTTTTAGAGTAAAAGGAAGAACTGAAACTACCTTGAAGGAAGGAAATAACTGAAAGCTCATGATTAAAAGTAGATCAAGACTAAAAAGAGCTGCAAAACAACCAGATACTGCTCATTTAAGCACGTTTTTTTTTATTTTGTTTCTTTTTTTTTCTGTTTGACAGATTTATCTCTAGCTGGAGACGTTGAGGATGAAAGCATGGCCACAAGCAGTCGAGCTGTTCCACATTTATCTCCATGCATGCCTCTGCATATGTGTACAATACGTTTCGAATTCTTCGTGGTGCAGCGACAGGGGCGAGAGCCGAAAGAGCTTCAGGTGCACGCGATGAGCACGCGCCCCAGGCCGCTCCTGGCGCAACACAAGCCAGTTAACCAGTTACTGCAACAAGCCGATGGTGCAATAATTGGCGGAGCGTGGTTGTTTATAGCAGGATCCAGGCTAAATGCTGTCAGACAACGTGACGCCTGGCTGTTCATTAGTTAATACAAGGACATCTTGTTTTTCTTCTTGTCTGCCGTTTTCACCCCAGCAGTTTTTTTTCTTTTTTTTTCTTTTTCCCTACAGATGTTGATGAGCAGTTTCAGACAGTCTAGACTTTGGCGTCTTGATTTCTGTCACACCACTTACCATTGCTTGGGTTTTCTTCAAATATATACTACAACTACACTGTTTTTGTCCCTGTGTGGTTTGTAGATTTGTCTTCCAGGGGCAGTTTAAGGCAAAAACAGTAGCAGGGTGGACGTCAGAGCCGACCATAAATAGCTCAGGCTTGTGTGGCCTAGATGGAAAAAAAGAGGACATTTGGAAGGATGCAGTCAGTGAAGAAGTACAGGGAATTTTTTTTTTTTTTTTTTGAGCTGTAAATGTCTGTGACTGAAACATTGAGTCGAATGCTGCAGTTAGTTCGGCATTAGACAATAAAACAGTTTGGTTACAAGCTGCTTCGAATAGCTTGTTGTTAGATGAGGCAGTCAGTCAGTCATCGGTCTTCAGGGGCCGTTTGGGATATTTTTACATGCAGTTTGGACCCTGCCATTTATTTTTAGTTATTTCTGCCTGCCTTGAGCCATCGCTCAAACCTGACCGACCCCTGACCGAATTTTCCAAGTGGGCAGATAGTGATGAAACGTTTTTGATAGACACCTGGTTCCTCTGTCATTACAATAAAAGAGCTGGTTCATCGGGCTCCTGTCTGACGCAAGTCGGCCTGAAATAGTTCGTCCCATGGTCGAGCAGAGGACGCTCTTGAAATTCACTACCAACTTGACCCGTCGCTGCCCCATCAGTAAACTCTGCTAATAAATTAAAATGGAGGAGGACATTAATGGGCAAGGCTGCGCTTGTTGGTTAATCCTGACTCCAAAGCATCTAAAAAGCAGTTTGTGGAAGTGTTTTTTGGTTCTTTGTTGGTAATTTTGCCAGCTACTGCAAAGATATTGTGCTATATCGACTTCATAAAATTGGATTTTGATACACCATATATGGGTTAGTTCAAACTTAAATTTTTGAAAAAGTGACAGGCCTGCCCTAGCAGGTATGTTTCCTGGCTCATTACAGGGAAATTCACCTTTGTTTTTCTTTCAGAAACGGTGCTGACCTTGGCCAACTCCGCTTGTGAGTGGAGGCAAGGCCCAAAGGCTCCAGGTTCACCAACTGGCGTTTTTGATAATTTGATAAACTACAAATCTGTTTGTTGGTGCTGTAGCAACACAGAAAGGACAATATAAACATATAATAAGGGCTTAAAAGAACCCTGTGCTATTACATAATATTGAGGCCCATCTTGTAGAAAGGCCCAGAGGTAAATACTCACTAATACACACACAATGCAGAGTGGGAGAAACAAGGGGGTTGATAGGGGAGTGGATCCGACCCTCAGTACAGCTGAAGGTTAAATAATCAGCAACTATTTTGATAATTGATTAATTGTTTATGTAATTTTAGAGCAAATAACCAAAAGTTCCCAAGTTCCAGCTTCTTAACTGGGAGGCTTTGCTTGTTTTCTTTCTCATGTGATAGTAAACTGGATATCTTTTGTTTTTAAACTGTTGGCTTTTTTTTTTTTGCCAAACGATTGAATGAAAAAAATTATCATCAAACATTACACCAGAATATCTGTCAGTTGCAGCCCCACTTTTGCAATCAGAGCTGTTTTAGTATGATAAGAACAGCAGTGATTTATTAAAGCCGCTATCAGTATCTAACATTCTCCTGAATGTAACAGGAGTGATATTGTTGCCAATTGGCCTTTTCCACAGGAGATATTTAGCATGGTCACATTGGGGAAAAGCAGATGTGTACATAATAGCAATAAAAAAGATGGTTGAGCTCCATTCAACTGCTATACTTTCATTGGCAGCCTCATCTGACAGCCTCATTTCACAACAACCTCGTAATGTACATGGTGTCTCTCTTTAAACTGGAAACCTGACCAAAATGGAGCCTTCCTCAGTGTTTATCTACCATGAAGAGTCAAAATGTCTCACTGTGAAATCAGGGGTTCTTGTACTTATTACTCAAAGGTACTGTGTCTGATTTTTTTTTTTTTTTAATTCAAAGTGAGAGGTTTCATAATGAATGGTGATAACAAAATAACATTTAATCCACCCGCATGTAACTTTTAAGTGACATGCAGTCAAGAGAGTCGTCGTTTAGGCACATGACTATTGAACTGTGACCCCTGAACGTTGATGCGGGACGAAACCAAGGCAGATACAGCTAGGACACTTGGTCCGTGTTCTTGTCTGACTCTGACATGTTAACAAAGCTACATTTACTGTTAGTAGAGATTGTGTTCAAGAGAAAAGATGACTCATTCTCTATCTGTGATTCAGGAACTGATAGGAAATGCTGCGGTGTGACGTTGATGCGCAACATCAACAATAGGGGAAAATGAGTCTCCTTAAAATGTCTGGACGGGATCAATGTGAATAATCTACAGCTCTGTCATCATTCGACATCAACGACAATTCAACGATCAATAGGACATTTATTTTAGATAGAAATACACAGTATAACGATAACATAACATGATGTATGAGCTGGATCCAAATTGACTCGCTCTTAGGTCCTGGTTTGTGGATCAAAGATCACAGAAACAATGGATTTAGTCAGTCTGGAGCATCTCTAGCCTCCCTGCAACCATTTATAAACCACAGCAGCCGTTCATTAGTCCATTAGAAGCATTACAGCGGCTGGTGCTCCCACTGGTTACCATGGCAAAAGATGCCATCCTTACAGGAAGCCTAGCGTGCGTCACCAGCTCCAAACTACACAAGTTAAAATCGGCATCTCCTGCCGCGGTTCTCATGGTCTGATCTTTGGGTTTTGGTCCGTCACCTAAATAGGCTACGTCCTGTCTTCCGCTGGTATGTTGGCATGATGCCTGGAACACATGCTCTCTCTCACCATGACAGGACTTGGTGTTGCGAATTCAAGAAGTGATCACAACGTAAATATTTAGCTTCCATCTTTTATTTTTATGCATCAGTCTCCTACACTGCTTCACTCCTGTCCTCATTTACTCCTTGTACAAATATATCTTCATCACCTTATACCTATCATCTGTGTTGATTCTAACCAGTTTTCTGCTCTGTTCCTCCCCAGGTTTTGAGTCCTGATCCCAGTTCAGCCAGTCTCGCCCTATCCGGTCCTCTGCAGCTCAGCTGTGGCATTTGACTCCTCCTGCTCCTTCTTCTGCTTCGTCTTCCTTGTGAACAGACATGCCTCCAGCATTGGGTGGGCCCGTAGGGTACACCCCCCCTGAGGGGGGCTGGGGCTGGGCAGTGGTGGTTGGGGCTTTCATCTCCATTGGCTTCTCCTATGCCTTCCCCAAATCCATCACCGTGTTCTTCAAAGAGATAGAGGAAATCTTCGATGCCACGCCCAGTCAGGTGTCCTGGATCTCTTCCATCATGCTCGCTGTCATGTATGCTGGAGGTTAGTGGATTTGAACTTATGTATTACAACAGAGAACACTCTTCTGTTTATTAAGTCATATTCCCCACTTTTTTTGGCAAAAGGCAGGGAAATCTTTCCATATTAAATATAATATAAATATAATAAAATGTAAGATAAACCAAAATCTTATTTGTACATGCTAGACACAGCAGCAGTCTCAAAAGTGCACGGAGTGGCGCATCCTCTTCACAGAGTATCAACCATCTTTGGCTGATAAATCGTGCAGACATTGGCAAACAATGGGCACATTTAACGGACAATGGTTGGTTAGCTACAGCTGAGTAAAATTGCCAGAGGCAGGTGTGATTATAGCTGCTGTCGAAATCAATGTTGGCCACTTAAAACTTGCACTTCCTGCAGCTTGTCAGGACCCTGTTAGTTATGTTAGTAACTAAAATTGCTGCAATTCCCAAATTGCTGCAATCTTGGAATTCTACCCACAAACCTTAATTTTTATTGAAAAACAATGAACCTTTTAGTCCTCTATCACCATCACACACAACCACAGGCCTATGAAAGTGAAACGGCGCTCAATAACGTGGCTCTTAACCTGAGCTGGTTATGAACATACAGCAACAGAAGATAAAAAAAAAGGATACGGGATCTGGAGACAGTATCTCAGTCAGCGGGTACTCGCCACAGCACCCAGAGACGTGGAGAAAATGTTTTATCATATAAGGCAAAGAAAAGCAGCAAATCCTCGTGTCTGAGAATCTGGAACTACTGAATGTTTTGCGTTTTTGCCTGAAAAACGACTCTAGCAGTCATTTTATTTTTTATTTCTTATTTCTTTTTTAATTCTTTTAAACAGTTGCCAAATATCTTCCCTGTCGATCAACCAATCGACCGATTATTTCAGCTTTATTAGTATTACAGATGTTGGACGTTTCCCTCGTTCTTTGCTTGAGCTCTGTCACGTTATATGAGGGGTGAATGCCTGTTTTCATGCCCCTGAAATCTTCAAGGCAATCAGTTAAAATATCTCAGGAGTTTCTTCATTTAGATACCACGAAAGCTAAAGATAAGAAAGATTAAAAAAGATTAAACAACGCGCTCTTAATACATGTATTAAACATCTGAAGGCAGTAGATGGACTCAGTAATAATAATTCTCCTGGACTCAGGAGAACTGGGTTTTCTGCAATAATTGTTACACCAAAACAACCTCAGAAGACAATGAAGCTTGTTGAATAATAATAAAAGCAGGAGGGAATATTTTAGGCGGAATCACGTGTTTAATAAATAAGAAAATAATGGAGTTTAACACAGTGGATTTTAGATGCTTCAGGATGAGCTGCCTAAATCTACCTGTTATCAAACCGTTGCTCAGCTGGGGCCTGTTTGTCGCATCCCTTTGGCCTGAAGGGAAAAAAATAATAAAATGGGAAAGTCTCGTGCTTGCCAGAAAATGAAACGTTTTTTCTCGATTAGGGTTTGTTGATATTCTTACCTGTATAAGTCCTTCTGTTTTCATACTGTACCTTTTGTGAGGTTGTGAGCATGATCCCTGGGTTTCTCAAGAGGCTGCATCTCCTCACTTTTCACCCTTTGCTGAAGCAAAACAAAAACAAACTGAATCCTTTTTAAAAAAAAATTCGCTTCTTAAACGCTTCCTCCGTTGTCCCACTTGCGCTATCAGTCCCTTATCAGTCCAACTCCAGCAGAGCTTTCCCAGAGCTTAAGTAACACTTAACTGAGAGAGCAGGAGACAGTGTGAGCGCTGGCCAGCCAGATATGAAAAAACAAACCACATATTTCTACTACTGTAATCTGACTACAGCTGCCAAAGAAAAACAATGGAAAGCACCTACAGAATTAATGGCTAAATTAATATTTATCACAGAAGACAAAAAAAAGAAAACAGAAGTAAAACAAATAAAATACAAAGGAGAAAAAGTATGCATAACAATCAGGAGGGAAAAAAAATCTGCGGTTACTTCATGACGAGCTGCTCGTGTGGTGTTCGGTTCCTCTTGGCAACTATAGTTTCGCTGTTCTGGTTGTAATAAAATGACCACCAGCAACTCTGGTTTTGAAATATGTTTTCCCTCTAACAGCTGCCCAGCTCTGCTAATGCATCTCTGTAAAAGGGCCAACTTAGATTTAAGGTACATTAGTATGTTAGACATCAGACATGGTATATAGCAAATACCATCTCCAGAGAGATAAAAAATAAACATGCTGAAGTAGATTTATTGTGTTATTTGTAGCGAAACCAGCTGCCTTTTTTGTTTCAGTTTCTCTTGTGAGGATTTGCATTTCCCTCTTTCGTTTTATATTATTGTAAACTGAAAATCTCTGGGTTTTGAACTGTTGGTTGGAAACAAAACAAGACATTGTCAACTGGGGAAACTGTTTTTCTCTATTTTATGACATTATATAGACTAAGTGATTAATATATTTTACTAAAGCAAATAATCTGCACATTTGAATTTCATCAGGGCCATGAATGTCTGAACCTAAGTTCATTGCAAACCATATCTGCCCCCACCCCAATCTCCGTGTTCACCCGCGTCCTCAGCTCACATCTCCATAGCTAAAAACGGTCTGTGTTCCTTCCACTTCACTCATTCATCCCCTCTAGAGCTGCATGCCAGCCAGCAGGCATTTGTAAGAGCGGTAACAGCCGAGGGAGGGACCAAGGGGAGGAGTGGAGTTGCATAACAGGAGCCAGATGTTGAAGTATTCTGCCCGCCACCGCCCCCATTCCCTTTTTTTTTTTTTCAAACATAAATTTTTCATCTTGTTTCACAAGAATTTATTTCTGCTCGTACTGAGGGGAAACTATAGAAGCTGTTTATCAAACCCAGCAATAAAGGCCCATATTACCATATTACCCACCGCCTGGTGATACATGTGGCAATTCACGTACAAGACTGACTCCCACAGAGAAATAAAAAAAAAAAAAAATTCGCCCAAAAAAACAAAAAAAAAACCAACCCCACACACATATCCATTCACTGTGGTCGGATGATGTCGGTGCCAGCTGACTAATAGTGTAAACTGGTGGGTGAACACGATGCCCTGCACGTAGGTAGAGGGAGAAGATATGCACAGTGAGAGACAGGCTTTTTTTTTTTTAACACGAGTCATGAAAATGAGCTGATTGGGGGCTTTACAAAAAAAAAAGAAAAAAGTTATATATATAATATATATATATATTAAAATTTAAATAGATTTTTTAGTGTATATATATATTTATATACTTATTAGTTTAAAGTCCTGAAACCCAGCGACAAGTCTTAAGAGAAGGATAAACTGTATCGGGTGATGTAAATGCCTTCATACCTGTGAGGTTTATGTTGCCATTAGTGCTAAGTTTTAAAGTATTACACAGCCTTTTAGCCTTAGAGAGAAGAAAAAATACATATATAATGCATATATAATCGGTTTTGTTCTTTGAGGTTTGTTACCCAACAGAAGCTGAGTGAGTGTGAAAAACAGGCTTTATGTTATATTTTTCTAATCTTTCCTCGTGCCTTTACTTCTTGGTGTGTGTGTGTGTGTGTGTGTGTGTGTGTGTGTGTGTGTGTGTGTGTGTGTGTGTGTGTGTGTGTGTATGTGTGTTTACAGTTGAATTTCAGCGGATAAAGATAATTCAGAGTCGTGATGACTCATTGGTTTTTTGTTTATGGGAAGAATGGGAAAGGAGGCCTGCTGACCTTGATCCTTCCTTCTTGTCACAAATTTTCAATGAGCGGCTTCAGCGTCCTGTCTTTGTTCTGCAGTATTAGGAGAATTTCTGGGAAATCCAGCAGGCCGGAGAGACAGACAGGCAGACAGACAGACCGGTTAACCACAGCTGTGACTGTTTATCCTTGAGTTGAACCCTCTGATGTTTGGTTCAGTCAGTTATTCCAGAAAAAATAGTATAAACCACAAACAGTATAAACTTTGCCACATTTGTATTTGTTGTAAAAGTTCCTAACATTTCAGCTGCTGAAACTTCTATTTGTTGTGTCAGGGTTTTCCAGGGACTCCTTTTTGTAAAGGGGTGGTTTGCAATATCTTTACATCGACCCATTCCTGAAAAGTGGGTTCCACTGTTTGAACCCAGTGAGTTTTAGCTGTTCAAGCAAAGTCAGGAACCCTCTATTGAGATGCCTTTTTTAAAAATTCTGCTAATAATCACAATAAGAGCTCAGCTATGAGGAAACATGATAAACTAGCTCATTTCCAAAAGAGGTTTTGTTCTCTTCTTTCAGTGGACATGACTTAAGTCAAAATACACCCCACTTTCTAATTTATTTATTTATTTATTTTTGACATGTAGAAACACACTGACCTGCAGTCTCTTCTCAACTGGAACATCTTTCTCTGGGGAACAGTCTGGTCCGAATCGGCAATATGTAGCAGTTTTGGAAAAGATAAACAGAGGACTTCTCCGCAGCTCAGTAGCAACCAAAATCATCAAAGTTGTATCAGGGCCAAAGCAGTAAACTGGCCGTCGTGCCAAGTGCCTGACCTTAGCTCATCTTCTCAGAAACTCTGCCTGTAGTGGAGTTAGAGCAGGTTTTTTTGGGGGGTGGACATATTATAATATATTCTTTTGCGATAGCTCCAAGTTGAGTATATAAACGGGACCTGTTGTTTTATTTAGTACTTAATATCATCGCCACATTTGGAAGGAATAAAAATGGGTGTATGTAAATGCAGTGGGTGATGATTTAGTAGTTTTGTTATTAAACTTTTTTTCCAAGCTGTGTCACAGTTACACATAAAATACAAAACCATGAAACACAAGGGTTTCAGCGAATTCTCTGAGAAATAAGAATAAAAAGAACAAATCACCGATGTAGATGCTTCAAACAAATTAATTCACTCTGGAAAAAAAACGTATACACTTTCCTGAGTGCTGCTCCAACGTTTTATATTAATGTCGTATTGAAGTATCTCTGTTTCTTTGCAAATCATCCCAACGTGTCCTGTGGTCAGATGCTTGGCAGAGTCACACCTCGGCACATTTTCCAGGGTAGGATATTTTCCTTGAACTTTCAAACCTTGGTGCCAAATAAATATCTTGTTCCTCTTTTCCACAAGGAACCTTGTTACAATTTTGGTGACTAAGGTTGTACTTTTTCACACCAGATTTTAAACACACAGAGAAAAAAGAAGACACAGAAACTGATTAACAAGGACATTTGACGTGGTACGAGTCCTGCCCCGTTTCTTTTTCTAGAGGAAGTTCAGATTCACTGCATGTTACGGCAACCTGAGATGAAAAAGTAACTTAAAAAAAAAGATTCAGATTGAGCAGAGCTGGAAATACAACAACATGTAACTCAGCTAAGCAGTCTGGGGAAAGCTCAACACAGGGGATTATCAAACAGAATTGGCCCGTCACTTGCGCCCGTTATGCGTAATTCTTGTGGCTTTTGAGGTGTAGTGGAATTACAAACACAAACATGTTGCTTCATTTTCTCGTTGCTGCGATCTCAGGCCCCCATGTTGCATCATGGTCACAGCCTCAGTGGGTGAGAGAGTCCATGTCTCCCTCCTCTCTCTTTGACTTTCCTTGTGATCTGTAGGGTTCCTCTGTTGTACTTGTGCGTGGGAGTGAAAAGTGTCTGTGCCTGTGTCTTGGTAAATACCTGTGTGTGTGAGTGTGTGTGTGTTTGTGAATGAGTGCCCACCAGCTTGTTCTAAATGCAGTAAGTACTGGGGCTTATAGGATATTGATAGGATTAAGCTTAGCCTGCAAAGGGGAGACTTTAGATTAATGCCGGTCTAAGCAAATGAGTGAAAAAAACACTGTTACATTAAATTACTGTCCAAGTTGGCCTCATAGTGTAAAATCTAGACACACACAATACAGTCAGTGGCCACTTTATTGTGTAGCTATACAGTCTAACATAATCCAATACAGCTGCTCTGCATTAAAGTCTAGGTCTAGGATGTCTGTAGTGTCATAGAAATGTTAAGTAATTTATATGTTTTAGCACTGAGGTCATGATGGTGGTGTTGCACTGGTCTACATTATATTCAGAGGTGTTTCTAATATTCTGACCCCTAGTGTATGTGAACAGGGAGACCAAAACCAATTAGAAACACCTCTCATTATATTCAAGTCAAGTGCAACACCATCTTTCAACCAATTTAAATATCTCTGACATCCAAAACCTAAATTACACTCAATTATAAATAATAATCTTCCCAAGGGACCGGAGCCAGGACATGTTAGCTTAGCCTAGCGTAAAAAACTGGAAATGGGTGGAGATGGCTAGCCTGGTTCTAGCCCCGGTTCTGCCCAGAGGTACACAAATTCGAAACTACCAGCAAATCTAAAGCTCAGTGATTCAAGTCATATTCTGTCGGTTTGAAAAGCAGAAGTCTAAAATTGTCGATCTGTGGTTTTATTGACGCTCATGGCTGTTTTTCCTTGACTGGGAGCACTGACTTGAGGAAATAGTCAGGCATGAAGTGCCACCATAGTTTAGGGGGTTTCAATGCTGACAGTGAAACACAGAGGACCCATCTGAGTGTGGCCCGTGACCTTTTTAGCGTGGTCTTTGACCTTTGGTGCATCTCTTTGCCCATCATCTTTTGACTGCTTGTAATAAAGGCTTAAGAGGCTCCAAAAAAAAAACCTTCAAAACAAAAGTATGACACATAATTGCTTGTAAAACTGCAAATTTTCCCTTTTGTGGATTAAACAAACCAGATTTCACATGTTTATCAAAGTGCTTCAGAGGTGTAGGCAGATTTAATGACAGATCTCTGGATAGAACCAGGCTAGCAGTTTCCCTCTGTCTCCAGTCTTTATGCTAAGCTAAGCTAAATGTTTCTCGGCTCTGACCCTGTATTTATAGACATAGGAGGTCTTGATCTCCTCCTCATGATTAAGAGTGTTTCCCAAAAATGTCAAACTATTCCTTTAATGGCTGGGTCCGGATGAGGGCCGCTGGCCTGTGAGCGATGTGACCGGTGGGAGAAATGTGACAGTGGCCGCTGGAGCAAATCCAATCAGCTGTTTCACCTGTCCCTCCTCTGTTTCTATTTTGTTTCTATCGGGCCTGACTCATCGACCCGGCGCCAGCTGCCTCCCTGGCGAGCGCAAGCGCACACTTCACATTTGCTCTGTGGCGAAATGGCTTAATAGAAATGTTTCTCTGGTGCCGCAAGAAGAAAAAAAAAATTGTTACTGCTAAAATTAGAAGAAGGAGCATTTCGTCACAGCTGGGTTGGCCCCTGTCACGCGCTTGCTCAGTCGTGGATGCTCCGTCGGGGTGAAGCTGAGGACAGGTCTCTCCTCCGCTCGGCACTGAAAGGGAGCAAATGACGGAAGGAGGGTGGGGGTGGTCGGGGTGCCTTTGGATGAATCATTTATATAATATCTCTGAGAACACCACTCACTGCCCTCTTTGTGTTTTGCCAGACAGACTCACAACTGATTTGCTTATGTGTGGATGTAGATTCATTCCTGTCCCAGTTACAGGTGCAGCTTTTGGTTTTTGTTCACAAGCTCAGGAGATACAAGTTGCAGACCAGTCTGTTCGTTGTCCTTCTCTTTGCCTCCCCGCGAGGGATATTTAGTTTTAGCGCCTGAGTGAATGCTCACGCATGCAGGGTGCCCCTGGCCCCTAAGGATGGCCGCCAAATTTTCAAGGGCAAAGCTGCTGTGGGCTGCGGTGAAAGGGCATTCGGCTGGTTGTGAGGAAATGGATGTCAGGTGAGAGTAAACTGGTGGTGATGCTAAGATTAAATTTGTCCCCTGAGGTCGCTGGCAAGATAGATCAAAGTCCAAAGATAAGAGGAAAAAATAAAAGAAAACCCCGTCAGTGTATCAGAACACAGTCCAGCCCTCACACTGACCTCTCTGAAATCGTTTCAACACTAACCGAATATTAAAACCTGGAGGCCATGGAGGAGGATTTATTTATATATGGCTCGAGTAACCGATCGAACGAGTGGCGTCGTCCCTGCTCTTTTTCTGGCCTTTCGGGCCCCTTAGGCAGATCAGTTGTAACCAGAGCGGCTGTATAGGCAATGCTGGCCTTTGCTTTGCATTCACATCCAGCAGACCCAGTGTCAGCCTGGATCCATGTAAAGGCTCATTCATGATGAGGCTGGCACGCAGGCTGAGACACGTGGACGTCCTCACTCCTCCCCCTCTCTCTCTTTCTCTCTCCATCTCTCCTCCTCCCCTCTCTCTCTCTGTCTCCTCCCCTCCTCCTCTAATCTCTCGGCGAGCATCCCTTTTCAATAAAACGCTGAGCTGTACCGTGCACTCCCTGCCTCCCTCCTCCTCCTCCTTACCCATGTATTCCCACCCCCCCACTTTTCCCTCTGTAACCTCAATGAAACTGACGCTGTTACACAATCAGTCATTGTCCCTCTTTTTATTTTTGCCGTCATAGCTCCACCTGTTGGTGAACAGTTAAAAATGGGCGAGCTGATGTAACAACACTGTATTTGCAGCAGCAGTGGGATTAGTAGAGTTTAATGTACTTATGTGTCTTTGCCAGCATGTTTACCTGTTTGTACATATGTAATGTTCATATATAGTGATGCAACATTTTATTACAAGTTTCAATGTTGATTAACTGCAATTTTTATTTTCATTCTGATGGTTTGGTTGTAAAATTATGTAAACAGTGAAAAGTGTCCTTCACAATGTCCTTAAGACCAAGCTGATGTCCTCAGATGTCTTGTCATGTCCAACTCAAAAAAGAATAGAACTTTTATTCCCATAATACACATAGGAGCAGGAAATTTTCCCAATGTAGAAGCTGAAACAAGGCAAGATTTGCAGTTAATTTACTTAAATTATTCCAATTTCGGGCTGCAACTGATTATTTTCATTTTCGATTAATCAGTTAATCATTTCTTTTGTTTGTTTATTTGCTTAGTCTATAAAGTGTCATGAGATTGTTATGAAACATGCTGAAAACAATTTCTCAGAGCTAGAAGTGACACACAGATGCCTTCTTTTTTGCCCAACAGCCACAGTAATGTGAGGTTCACATTTCAGTGAGACCTGTTAGAAGATTCAACACTGCAACACCGTCGAGGTCTCGTTCACCAAACCTAATTTTCCCCGCTCTCCCTCTCGCCGCTCTCTCCAGGTCCAATCAGCAGCATCCTCGTGAACAAGTTCGGCAGCCGGCCAATCATTATAGTCGGCGGCTGCCTGTCGGGGTCGGGGCTGATTGCGGCCTCTTACTGCAACACCGTGGAGCAGCTCTACTTCTTCATCGGAGTCGTGGGAGGTCAGTATGGAGTTTAAATGGCCGTGTACCTGTTCACATCATTTTATCACATTGGCTGGAATACAAGATGATCTTGATTATAAAATATTGATGGATTACAAAATATTTCCAAAACACCTTTGTGAGAATAATCCTGTTGGGAAACTTTCCCTAAGATCCTGTTAGTCCAAGAAGAAGGTATTTGAGAAAAGGGGACACTACAACATCACATAAACTCCACATACTCAATCACTCTCCTGTTGGAGTGATTTCCTCTGGCGAGCATCTCTCAGACCATCGACATTTGGTGATCACATCGTGTTTTGGGGTCTTTAATATAATGTGACATAGGGACCAGTACTGGCTCAGTTGTCTTCAGATAGGTTGGTCCTTCATCATTTGGTCCTCTGCTTGTTTAACCCTCCTTTTCTGCCCTGACCCCCCCCCCCCCCCCACTGCCGCTCCAGGTCTGGGACTGGCGTTTAACTTGAACCCAGCCCTCACTATGATCGGCAAATACTTCTACAAGCGCCGGCCCATCGCCAACGGCATCGCCATGGCGGGCAGCCCCGTGTTTCTGTCCACCCTGGCCCCTCTCAACTCCTGGCTCTACGGCGAGTTCGGGTGGAGAGGTAGCTTCCTCATCCTGGGCGGCCTCCTGCTCAACTGCTGCGTGGCCGGGTCCCTCATGCGCCCCATCGGGCCCAAGCCTCAGCCCGCCAAGCCCGACCCAGGGCCGGGCGAGGCCAAGGGGGCAGAAGATTCCGTTCAGCCGCAGCCCAAGAAGACAGTCCTGCAGACCATCAACTCCTTCATTGACCTGACGCTGTTCAAACACCGCGGCTTCCTGCTGTACCTGATGGGCAACGTGGTCATGTTCTTCGGCCTCTTCGCTCCGCTCGTCTACCTCAGCAATTATGCCAAGAGTAAAAATATCAGTAAGGAAAAGGCGGCCTTCCTGCTGTCGGTGCTGGCGTTCGTCGACATGTTCGCCCGGCCCTCCATGGGCCTGCTGGCTAACACCAAGTGGGTCCGGCCCAGGGTGCAGTACTTCTTTGCTGCCGCCGTCCTTTACAATGGCGTGTGCCACGTGCTGGCGCCAGTGTCCACAGACTACACTGGATTCGTGGTGTACGCCATCTTCTTCGGTTTCGCGTTTGGCTGGCTGAGCGCGGTTTTGTTCGAGACGCTGATGGACCTGGTGGGGGCTCAGCGGTTCTCTTCAGCCGTGGGTCTTGTCACTATAGTGGAGTGTGGACCAGTGTTGTTGGGCCCACCGCTAACAGGTAAGACTTCCGGCATGTCCTTGGGGGGGGGGGGGTCGTTTGGTTTTAAGACGCCATAAATCATATTCTTCTCATTTCAACACCTGCACTAGTTACAGTTTAGGCATCAGCCTGATGTGATACATTAAATATATCTCTTTGAATATTTTTCTGTTCTGATCTTTTTTCTGTTCATCTGTTAAGATGCTGCCGTTACTCGTCTGATCCTGCTTGTGCTTCACAAATAAATTAAGACAGAAATGAACAGTTATTTTCATCATTTGTGTCTCGATTAATAATTGGGTCCTTGATGTGTCAGAAAAACGAAAACCAGTTGAAAACAATTTGGCCAAATAATTTATCAAGAAAATGATCATCAGATTAATCCTTGATGTTACCTTTTGAGTCCTGCGTGAAGAGAAGGGAGTAAGGTCTCATATGAAATAATACGTTTAAAAAAAACGGCCGATGCTTCGGATGGACCAAATGACAACGTTTCAGGGTGTGGAAATACCAGTACGTTTCTACAACAGCTTACATGGTGCATTCCTGTAGTTAAGTTGTTTCATGTTCTCAATTTCATACTTGTACTTGGTTGGTTAAAATGTTGATCCGGATGATCATTTGAAATCTAAGTTGTAAAATCTGAGTTGTTTCTCTGTCTCCCCTTGTCCACCCTCAGGTACATTCTATAACTATTATCGCCACTATGACTACACCTACATTACCTGCGGCATCATCCTCATGGTGGCGAGTGTGATCCTCTTCCTGGGAATGGGCATCAACTACCGCCTGCTGGATCGAGAGAAGAAAGAGGAGGAGAGGAGGGAACGGGAAGAGCCCAAGGAGGAGCGTGCCGCCATGCTAGCACCCCCCTCCCCCTCTAAATCGGCTGAGGTGGCGAACGAGGAGAACAACGCTGTCACGCTTGAGGACGTCGCCAGGATGGACGAGGACACAGTGTAGAGAATTCAAAATATAAAAAAATTTAAAAAATGGGAAAAACAGGACTTAAGAAGGACGCACACACGCCATCGCACACTTTGCAGAAACACGTGAAAAGTTGCAGTTACTGAGTACAACCACACACTGTCTTTATAGAGCAACAATGCCCGCGTACACAACCCTGAAGCCATAGGAACCGTTCTTTCTTAGAAACTGTGACCTGTTGCTGTGACGTGAAGCCCAGCTGACCGTAAATTTCATCAAGCACTGCGTTGATGCCTCCGGCTCTGGTATTCGTTGTGCCTTTTGGTAAACCCAAGTCCTCCGGGAGCGCTAACGCACAGCTCGCGTTAACACCAAACAGACAAGGCGAGGACTTTCGCACTCAGGGTCTTCTCGCAAGTCGTTAGGCCTTGGCTCCGCTTCAGTCGAAGCCAAGCCTCCAAGTATATATACGGTGTGTGTGTGTGTGTCTATATATATATTATATATAATATATATATATATATTATATATAATATATAGACACACACACACATATGCATGTATGTGTGTATATATACATATATATATATATATATATATATATATGCGCGCCGCAGTGGTTAGAAATACAGTGCATTTTCCCCTTTCATTACACATGCGCACAGCCGCGTTTGCTTCACTCTTCAAGGGCTGAAAAAAAAATGAAGAGAACATGTTCACACTATCATAAGCACCGGTAGAAAATACTGTATCAGTCCATTCACGTGTTAGGTCCAGGTTTTATTTTTTTATGCAGCAAAACACAAAAAAATGGAAAAAAAGGAAAAAAAATATTGGGTCAAAATACTTCTTGAAGTTCATCATGACACAGGGAGAAGTTATGTTTGTGATGACAGAGGTTACATTTTTAACCTTTAGTTACAAAAACTAAGACATTTTTAAAATTACAAAGACGTAGGAGAAAAGTGAGGAAGTTGAAAAACTAATTTAGGATTCCTCATCGCAGTTTGTCTGAAGCCAGAACATTGCAATGCTAGTTACCTGCAGCATAGAGGGCGCCGTTAACAGTCTGCTTGTACATAAAAATATCTGCCCCTGTGCAATTGTGTTTTTTTTAAATCGCACACCCTCCGAACTCAGAGCAGCTCATTACACCTTATTTTACTGATAAAGATCAGAAAAAAACAAAACAAGAAAACGGTCCAAGAGTTACGCTCGTTTTAGGACTTTGGTTTATCCACTGTGTAACTAACCAGCAGGATGAGATGACTCGCAGTATTAAATGAAACCACACACTGTTTTAGTGGATAACCATAGGTGTGTGCGTGTGTGTATGGGTGTGCACGAGTGTGCACGAGTGTATGGTTTGACCTGCCCAGCTGTGGTGCCTAAACAGAAAAAAAAAAAATAAATAAAATAATCTCTCTCTGAATCACATAACATTCTTATTTTTCATCATTTCGGATTTTAGGACTTGCAGCCCCTATAGCATTGTTTTTGTTTTGTTTCAATTGCGAATAACACATTGTAGTTTACAATTATGTCTAAAAAGACAACTTGTGATTTAAAAAATATATATATTTTAGCTCAATGTGTAATGACAATCTGACAGAAAGTAATCTTTTTAATGGAATTGGATGTATTTGGATAAAAGGAATTGTGTGTGTGTGTGTGTGTGTGTGTGTATGAATGAGTAAGAGAGAGCAAGCGAGAGAGAGAGAGAGACAATGTGTGTGATAGTTTGTGTCAGCAGACAGTTATGGCCGTAGCCAGGTTTTCATCACTTGTCTCCAAACTGTACAAAATGTGTCATATCATATCCACAGTGGGGTTTTTTGTTTGTTTTGTTTGTTTGTTTGTTTGTTTTTTTAACTTCAAAGTTGATCACAGATACCCGGCGATCAATTACGGGATGATCGATTAGTTGATTGTGGGGGGTTAACCGTCGGCATGAACTGCTGATGTCCGTTGAAGGAGCTAAATCAAAGGACAGAAGATATGAGACGTGTCCTCACTCTTCACCCTAAACAAGCTTTTTCCTCTTTTTATCATGGGGAAAATTAATGGAGGTTTTATACAACTCAGTATTTGGTTTAGATCTTCCAGACTTAAATGATTTATTATTCAAAAATTATTGCTCGGTGGAAAATGTGTGATTTTTATTTTTGCAGAATTTGATAAAATGAAATAAGTAATAGTTTTGAAAGAAGGCTCACTACTTTTTAACAAACGGACTGTTTTTCATTTCAAGATTTATACTTTGATCATGTCTCTAAGCTGGAATAATGTATACCCTCAGCTCCATAAAATGATGTTCTGTATTTTTCTTATTCTCAACAAATCACTTGAAAATAACAAAACCGTTAATGAATTGATAGCACTTACACGTATAACGCTAATTTCCTTATCAAATAATCTATTTATGATTATCTGAATTAAGTGTTTGGTCTAAAAAACAAGGGGGTGGATGGAGACAAATGTCTGTCACAAGCTCCCATTGACCAAGTTGATTTCCAAAAATGTGTCATTTTGTCCGACCATCATTTCAGAACCCAAAGACGTCCAGTTTACTGTCATAAAAGTATAAAATTAAAAAAAAAAAATAATAATAGTGACTAATCAATTTTCATGTCTGTTAACAAAGTGCTGTTCGTTTCTACAGAGCCTGATCTATTTTATTCCTCCGTGCAATAGAGCTCTGTTGTTGTCTCTTTATAAAATAGTAGATAGTAGTTTACAGTAAAAAAAAAGTAGTTTACAGTACAGTGTGCAGTAAACCAGGATTTCAGATCCTTATTAATATCATTCTGCGTCATCATTCACAAGTGTTGAGTCACTAAGCACTCACACCTGCATTGTGGGATTACTAGCAGAGAGTAGTTGAAATTTTTTTTGGGGGGGGCACTATAGGATCTAGTGCAAGTTTCTTACACTTACACAAGGCACTCTATAAAATGGCGGACAGTAAAATTCATGCACTATAAAGTAAACGGGGAACCATCCTGCTGCCGGAAATATTCACTCGTGTGTATTTCTCCACAGCAGAAAATAGTCCCCAACAGATGATACATTTACTCCTGTTTGAGTAACATCTACTAAAAACTATGGTGCACAGCTGTTTTTGGAAATTAAGCGGTATATTTTCAACTCGTTTTACATCTTCAGTAGAAACCGTTGGTCCTGTTGTTCTTTGCCACAGAGAGGTTTTGAGAGATACTAACACTGTGCAAGTCTTGGTCTTTTCATGGGATTTGTTGACAATAACAAAAACATCCTTTATAATATGAAGACAACCCCAAACAAATGAAAGATGAAAGTGTTTTTGTATTGGAGCACTATTTTTTTTTTTTTTTAAATGTTCCAACATCTGTCTTCCAGAGAATATATGTCTGAGTGGACAAAGCAGAAAGGCGACAGCTGGTTTGGGTTATGTTTTCTGTTTTAAGCCACTGTAAATGAATGCATTGAAAGGGGTGTGTGCTACCATAGCTTTTTGAAAACTGTGTCATTATTACACCATGACCAAATCCAATTATTAGTTTTCAAACCAGTCATGTACAAAATGTACATTGTTATCTAAACGTATATGTTACGCCACTATTTGTTGTTCTAAGGTATTGTTGTCACCAGTGGGAGAACATTTTCTCCCGAGTTCTACCTGAAGTATTCACCTGCCCAGGTACTTATATTTTGAGATGGATCTCTGTTTGGGATTAATGGACAGGTCCTGGTGTTTCGGTGGAAATGGCAGAGAAGTATTTTGCAGAGAGGCCTGGTGTCGCTGTGTCCACATTCCCCTGTTTTAAACCCAAACTGTCCTTCGGTTACAACAAACTGACACCACACCGTGTATATTTGCTGTCGGGCAACGGGCCCGTTGGATCGACTCTAATTCAAAATTGACCAAGACCTTCTGTTATTTTGCCTTTGAGATTGATTGATTGATTGATTGAAAAGAAAAGGTCACAGTTTCAACAAAACAATTTCATTGAAAAACTTAGTGTTTTCCAGTGCAGGGTTTTTTTTGAAAACGGTACTGTACTCACCCATAGCACCTTGTTGTGTTAAACAAAAAAAAACAAAACAAAAAAAAAGTCAATGTATTAAGCTTTGGGAAAAATAACCTTTTTTTTCTTTTAGTTGAGATGTTTTTATGTTTGTATGTGTGACGTTTATATGACTGGAGAATGAATGAATAAACAGTTTTTAAAACAAAGCTTCTGGCATTCGTTTTGTTTAGAAAAGCAGAACGGGGAAAAAAAAATGTACAGACAGATACATTTACCATAATTACACTTTATGAAATTTATTACAGCAGTTTTTAAGGAATAACAGTTGGACACTAGGGAATTTGTTTTCTTGTTCACAGATCAATATAAAGTTAGGCTGAAGCGCCCGTTGCCTGTTAGTTTAGCTTAGCTTAGCATTAAGACTTGAAACTTGTAACCTGGCACTGGCCAAAGGAGGCCAAACCCTTTCACCAAATATTTATATTTGATTGACACTTTATAAATTGTTAATTTAATCTGCATGAAGACGGGGTTGAACTAAACACGGCGTATTGCCTTTATGGGGTAAAGTGCCCGACTACTTCTTGGATACAACCAGTATTGCCTAAAACCTGAATTGGTTGCCTAGCAACAAAACCTCGCTAATCCACTTGACAAGTTCTTACGTAGAACCTCTGCTGGTTGCCTGGCAAAGGCCCAAAGCCAGGAAATAGTCAGGTACATAACTGTCGGTAGAAATGGCGAATCTTTGTTTTTGTGTAGATTGATATCAGGTCATATTGAGTCTTTCGGAGGGCGATTAAGACTATTAGACAGGAAACTGACCGGAAAGAATGACCCAGGCTCTTTACAACCCTCTCACCAGCTCATCGTCGCTGATGTGGTCGCGATTTACCAATATCTTGATATACTTGGATTTGTGCGAAGAGCGAGAGGGTCCGACTATTTCCTGGGAAAGACTAGCTGCTACCTAGGGCGTCCGCCGGTTGCCTGGCACCGGTCCCGAACCCGGAAACAGTCTGGTAACCACGACCCCCTGAAGAACAACTTGTACATTTTTCAATCCACGTCTTTGTACGAAATAAAATATCGTGATAGATCAATTTCGCAATAAACGGAGACAGGAGAACTTTTCTGTGGTTTGCTTTAGGCAAAACAGGCAAAAGCCAGGCGAGCTAATTACCTTTCTTTACGCTAAGCTAACCTCGTCCCGTCTGTAGCTTCCTTTCTCCTCATATTATAACTTCGTCACGTAACTGACGCGATCGCTATTCACGGACGGACGCAAGAGAAGTCTCGTCTTCTCATCTGACTCGCGGAGAAAGCGGCTAAGTGTATTTCGCAAAATGTCCAACTAACTTTCTTCTTTACAAACAACCGCCGTGTTCAGGTGCAGAGAACGCGCCGTAGCGCCGTAGCTCGGCGGCCGTCCGCAGACGGGAGGTGCGGGATCGTGCGGGCGCTGTTGTCCGTCTGCGTGTGAGCCGGCGGCGGCAGGTGCGTGGCCTCAGCGGCTGGAGGTGTGCGAGGCGCCGGAGTCGCTCGGCGAGGAGCCTCGCCTCCGTGCGGGGCCGCGGCCGCGGCCGCGGCAGAGCAGCAGCAGGCGGAGCTCCGGGGAGACGCTGCTGGAGAAGGCGGAGTAGATCCAGGGGTTGGTGCAGGAGTTGAGACCGGCCAGCAGCATCAGCAAGGTGAACGCCGCGCCTGCACCTGCACCTGCACGCAGGCGATTACCGAAAACTTCAACAAATTAATCTTAGTCCTCTACTAAAGCAATTTGTCAAAAGGAGTATTTCTATCCTTCCCTTTAGTAAGAATAGCGACTGCAAATCTGCAATTTTAAAATACTCATTTAGAAGTCTTATTAGGAAAATGTGCTTGGAAAAATGAAAGTAAAAGTACTCGTAATGCAAAAATAATTACTGCTGTGAATGTTATACGTTTATTTATTGCATTATCAGATTATTATTGTTGATGCATTAATGTGTAAGCCACATTTTATTCCGGTTTACTTTTAGGGAGCTAATTTTAACTGTTTAATATGCTGTAAGTTTATAAGAAAGAATTATAATTTAGTTTTGAATGGAAAGTCTCTATTTTCAAAGTAACTTAACAATTAAATTACTTTGAAAGTGTAGTGGAGTAAAAAGTCCAATATTTTCCTGGTGGAGTAGAAGTAGAAAATGGAAATGCTATGAAAATAACAGAGAGGCCTGTAGAGAATGAACAAGATTACCATAACTATGTGAGATGTACAATATGTAAATGTATAATAAGTATAATGTGGATTTCTTTCATGTGTGTGTGTTTGGCTGCACCATTCTGAGGGGGGTTGGGGTCCCAGGCGGCCCACAGCTGGACACTGAAGAACGGGGCCCAGCAGAGCGAGTAGACGAGCACTATGACCAGCGTCATCCTCACCGTCTTTGACATGGCCGCAGATAGCCCTCCACCGCGGGCCGCGGGGGCTTTTGTCGGAGGGCAGCAGACGGGAGGGGGCGCCGCGGGGTCAGGCAGCACGTAAGGCTGTGTACTGCCCGCTGACGGGGGGCAGAAACAGACAAGACTTTAAAGGACCATTGTGGTGGTTCTGAAGGAATCCAGTCTTTTATGGCAAAAACCAAATATTCTACTTTACATTAGTAACATACATTTTTTTGACAGTCTAACTACTTCATACCAGGGAAGAACCAACTTGCATGGACTTGAAATCCCAGTTTTTAGATAATATTATACCCGAGGGGAGAACAATGTGCCCATGTGCATAAATCACAGCAGACAACAGAGAAACACACACTCTCACAACAGTAGCAACACTAAGACACAAACTATACAGATACACTATGAGAGATAGTGTAGCTCAGGAGCCCAACTAGCCACTGAATAAAAAAAACCCAATATATTAAAATGAGCAATAATTTAACAAAAAAGTTGAGGATAAGTGATGTATCTAAAAATAGCAGCAATGAATATGAAATGTATATGTGTGGATACAAAACACATAAGCAGACACCAATTAATATCACATCTGCTTTTATATGTGTGGCTCTAATTTTATAATCGCATGAGGTGTAGACAACAGCAATGATCACACTGGTTGCAATTTTATCTTCACTTAAGTCATTGTTTTATACTATATTTGAATGGCTGGAAAAAACTAAAGAGTAGGACACCGATCAAGGAAACTCTTCAGTTATACGAGACGATCGGTACCACTCTTTTCAGATGGTTAGCTTAGCTTAGCATAATGACTTGAAGCAAATGGAAACAGCTAGCCTGGCTCTGCCCGAGGATTAATCCCCTTACCAGCACCCCTAAAGCTCAACAATTAACACCTCATCTCTTGTTTGTCTGATCAGTTTGTGGGCATTGGCTTTCAGTGCCACTTACATGGCTAAAAATCCTACTTCTTGCACAGTGAGATCACTCAACACGTAATCCAGGCTGCTTGCTTTTGACCTTTTGACCCTGGAGAATATTTTTAAGACGATCAGGTAATAAACAAGAAAGCAAACCCTGAAGATCCGCGAGGAGAAGCCAGGTAAACCAAAGTCCATGGGGACGGACTAACACACTATCTAAAGTGGCAGCGGTCCACTCCCTGCGTGGCTCTTACCAGGATGAACAGCAGTGTAGGTGTGAATATCACAGTGTGGGCCGATGCCATCGGAGCTGAGCGGGCCAAGGGGCAGGTGCTGATAGGTGGATCCGGTGACAAAGGTGGTGTGACTCACGGGGTTGTCATACATGAGGGGGGAGACATACAGGGAGAGACTGGACCTCCCTGCACTGCCTCCCCCTCCTACTCCTACTCCCCCTTCTTCTCCTCCTCCCCCTGCTCCTCCTCTTCCTCCTCCTCCTCCTCTTCTCTGGCTGTCCCGTCTGGATGGAGGGAGGGAAGCGGGGGACAGACGGCACTCTGACTTGAGGTACAGGTTGTTGTGGATCTCGTTGAAGATTCGAACCTTAGGGGAAAGGATTAAGAGGCATCAAGTGATTGTGTGGCGAATGTAATCTTAATCATCCATTGATTGTCTTTAATAGGGGTAAATTTTCTCATGGCCTGGTCCGTTCCTCTCTACCTGGCAGACAGTGATGATGAGGACGGGGAGGACGAAGACGGCCAGGGTCATCCAGGTCACGTAGGCCTTGAGGCCCCAGGACTCGGCAAAGTTGCCCCAACACTCGTACACCCCCGGAGCCACCTCTGAACGGGAGAAGATGAAAACCTGGGGGCGAAAAGTTGTGTGGACATCTCCCAGCTTTTTAATGAGGTTATAAGATTATATGCAATTAATGTATAGTGTGTTTAGTGGAAGGATTTTTTAAAACTTGTAAACTTTTACCTTAAAAACTGGCCAAACAATGTTTTTCTTCCTTAGGAAAACAAGTCAGTATTTGAAACATTGAATCATATGTGAATTTGAATTTGTGACTTTTGGATTAAAAAGCAGTTAACCTGTCCAGATGTTGGACCGTCTGATCGGAATGAGAGTACCGTCAACAATCCTCCAAACAGCACGGGTCTGAATTGGTTTGGCATAACTGTAGCTGAGTAATCAGCTGGAAATCCCCCTTTTTATTAGTTGTTGTTTCCTGTCACCTCTTATGGCCCCTGAACATGGCTGTAAATTAAAAAGCTGAAAACTAGAACAATGCCCATTTTTTCAAATCTACTTTTGTGTATTTTAAATATCACAGGTTCTCCTGGCATTTGCTTCTTTTTCGTTATTAGTCCTCCAGGCAGAGCAGCTGCAGTACTACACTTACACTTAATGTCTCCCTGTGCCGTCCAAACCTGTGCCATCCTACCTGTGGCAGGCTGAGCAGCAGCGACAGCCCCCAGGCCAGCACTATGAAGGAGTTCCAGCGTTGGGTGGCCCCACTGCGGTGCGCCTGGAGAGGGCAGCAAATAGCGTAGTGGCGGTCCACCGTCATGGCCACTATCATGTATGAGGATGCGAACATCCCAAGGACCTGCAGGTATTTCACCAGGCGACACAGGAAGTCTGGGCCGGGGAAGCGGCCCCTGGCGTCCCAAACCAGCTGAGGCAACACCTCAGAGAGGAAGAGGAGGGAAGGGGGAAAAAGGTGGGGTGAGATGCTGAGAAGGGGTGCACGTGGTGTGTGTATATGTATATGTATATGTGTGTGTGCGCGCATGCGTGTTACCTGGAACAGAGCCACCACCAGGTCGGCCAGACAGAGGTTGAGCATGAACTGGTGCAGTGGGTTGTGGTGTCGCTTACGCCGGAGTAACACCACCAGCACCAGCCCGTTGCCGAGCAGCGCCATCACCAGGATGACCGCCAGCAGCACCACCTCGGCCACCGCCAGCAGGGCGTCGCGCTCCCACTCTGTGACGTTGGTGCCTGCCGGGGTCAGAGAGACCGCTGCCCAGTCGATGGACGGGTATGAGTCTGTCACCGCGGAGACCGACATGTTGGCTGGAAGAAGAGAGTGGACAAACGCTGTGGTGGAAAGTAACTCAGTACCATTTGGGGTACTTTGAGAGGTAAATATCGATTTTTTTTTTTAATTATTTAATTTATTTTTAACTTCATTACATTCATTCGACTTGGGAGATTATGATTTTCCCAAATAGAATGATAAACTTATAAAATTTAATTATATATCAGGGGTTCCCAACAATTTTTCAACATTTTCCTCTGAAATGTATGAAGTGTTGTATGAAGTACAAAGTACCATTAAATGTAAATACTCAAGTAATATACAAATACCTATAACCTCAGAGTACTGAGTTACTTTTCATCCTTGCATGTTGATTTACTGTTTGATACTCTGCCAAATTAGTGACTTCCAATTAGCAATCCCCCTCCTTTCTCCGCAGTTCTCGACCATTTTGCCAAAAGTGATCACGGGAAGGACTGTGACCTCAGTGGTTATGAAACATGGGTGCTTGGCGGTTTGCCGTTTCGTGGGTTAATGACTTTCTGTATGCCGCTTGCTCCCCAAAGCATCAACTCTGGACGCGTCTCTACATCTGAATGTTTGCGGTACCACTTGTGTTTTAGTTGAGCAGCCTCCCGCTTGTATACATCCCCAAATCACACACACACACAGCCACATAATCACACAAACACCCAGCTGAAGTTAATAGGTGTGTATGTGTGGGGTTAAGCCTCTCTGTGCGTAATAATTGTGAACCAATGACACACGAACCATGTTTACAGCACAACTTCACACACTCTGAGTTCAACATAAAAAGTGGTGCGCACAATCTCATTGGGGCCTGTAGAGAGGGGGCCCCTTAGTAGTGTGGGACTGTTTACTGAGCGCAAATGTGCAGATTCTAATAAGGTCACAGGTGGTTTGGCCAAGATCCAGTGATCAACGTTACACACTAATTGGCAACTAGCAGTCAGAGTTTAAGCTAGAAACAGTGAGGACAGTAGTGGAAAGTAACGCTGTACTATACTTTACTTGAATATTTTATATTTTGTGATACTTTATACTTCCACTGCATCACTGCTTTTTACTCCACTACATATATCCAGCAGCTGTAGTTACTAGCTGCTGTTCTACATACAAAGACCATTTGATAAGCCTATGAAATACATCATTAGTTGTCAGCAGTCTCACCACAAAAACGACCTTCCCCCTCCAAACTTCTTACATTGTTTCATTAAAATAACTGTTGGGGGCAGAAGAACTCAAATTATTCAATGATCTTTTTTAAAAGCAAAGATTAGGACATTTTTTTTCCTAAAGATGTTTCTTTCCTCTCCCATTAATCATCCTATGACCCCTCAGACTTATGTGGTGACCCTTTGGAGGGGCCTGACCCTTCAGTTGAGGACCACTGGACTAAACTAGCTAACTGTAAATAAAGTAGTTAAAACTAGCTCCACCTCAAGCAGCTTCAATGCATCAGTATTAAAAATCTAATACTATCTTCAATTATAATTCTTCAGTCACTGGGGCCATTTTTTCTGCAGACTGAGTTCTTTACTTTTGATAGTTTAAGTGCATTTTATAATGATAATGTGCCTTTACTGAAGGAGGATTTTACAGTAAAGTAAGATTTTCCTCTTTTGAAAAATGTAGTCTGACAAAGTGCTGTTTTAAACCCTTAAAAAAACAAACTTGTATCTTACAAAATGACAAGCTGAAATCATTTGACTTTTCATTTTCTATTTCTTCTGGAAAATTAGTTACATAATCTACTGGAATAAAACATTTAGTTTGCAACTTGAGGATGTAAACATTTGATCCTGAAGATGGGAATCTTACCACTGTCATCGTTTCCCGTGCGGCCAGTTTGATAACACTATGCAGTTCTGAAACCCAGGGGCTAAATACAGAGTCCACTTCAGCCCGTCTAGCTGATGGTTGATGGTTCCCTCGAGTCTCTTTCTGGATCGACAATAGCACAGTCGAGTTTGTTGACATCTTCAGGGTATGTTAATCCAATTAGACGACTGAACACCTGCTGTTCAACACTCTGTTTTTTTCTTTTCATAGACAAAAAAGGCTAAAGTCCATCCTTCTCTTTACATGTGTATAGAGTATTTTTTTTAATCATTTTTGTCTTGATTATTTCTGCCAGAAATGGTCCTTTCTTAAATTTTAATACATTAACACTCACTTTAAACACCCGTAAACCTAAAAGATCTCTGACCTCGTTAAAACTAACAGCCAGTTCCTCCCATTTAAGTTCAGTACAAAACAGAGATGGGGAAAGTCAAGGGCAAAGTACAAGCAGAGGTGGATGACTTACTTGCCTGGTGTTCGTCCTCAGCGTCCTGTGAAGCATCTGTAGGGGCCGGGACAACCTGATCTGCTGTTTCACACGCTAGCCGCATCCATGCTGCGTTGCGTCTGTGTGTGTGTCTGTGTCTGTGTGTGGGTGTGTTTTCCTCTTGCTTGCTACTCTGCGGCTGACCTCTCCCTACTCGGCTGACTCCCGTCTCCCCATCTCCTCCCTTCGTCCGACTCTCCCCTCCTTCCTCTTCCATGCATCCATCTTTCTTCTTGCCTCTCTTGAATTTATGAAAAGCAGGAGGAAATAGAATGATAGAAGGGGGGTTACTCGAGTGGAAAGCGGGTGTTGTCGATGCGGGGGCATAATGCGCCGGCTGCATCTGTGAATTAATGTAATTTTTGACCATGTTGCTATTGGATCCTCCTTTGATCCACATCCAGTGCAGTGTGTACACGAGGGCCATACACCAGTAGATCAAATGAGACTTCTGCTATTGGCCTCCCAGAATGATCAAAGACCTTTTGCGATGCGATTTCAATGAATGTGTGCGGGGGGTTTTTGCATCAGAGACGGCGTCAGATGTTGTGACAGATGGGATGATAGGTTTTTCGGAGGGAAACGAGAAGGCAGGCGACGGGATGAGAGTTACCCCCCCACCCCGTCTCTCTCTGTCTATTGCATTCCACCTCCCTTTCTTTCTTTCTTTCTCTCTGACAGGGCAGTAATCTGTTTGCTTCCCCTCAATTGCTCCCTCATTTGGAGAAGCCTCTAATTATCGAGGGGCCCGCTGAGTGACCTTAAACATGCACACAAAAACGACAACACCACTCAAACATGAAGCCGGTCATTGCTCAAGCTCTTCCCCCTTCTGTTACACCACCAGAAAACAGATTTTTTTCTCGTCTGTGAAGCAGTTTTTTTTTAAGTAAACTCAGTCAATGGATTTTAATTAGTTTGAGCATAGATAGCACAGATCAAAGTCTCTCAGTAATAACACTCTCATGAAAAGAATTAAAAAGAAAAAAAAAAGCCCTGGAATTTAAATTTTTAATCCCACGAAAAGACCAAAACAAACAACGCATTTGTCCATCCCCCAGTGCGTCGACTCCACTTCTGCGACACTCAGCCCTTGAGTCCATTCGTTCCCACTGAAGAAAATGATCTATGAAAAGCAGGTTGTGTTTATGTAATTTCGCTTTTGTTTGTTTTTTTTAAAGGGCAAAATCATTTTTAAAACAGCTTGGCACTCCAGGTTATGACGGGAAAAATTTGTTAGGGGCTATTTTCAGCAGCGGATTGATTCAGATTCTGTGCCCTCGTGTATTTCTGGCAGCAGAAAGGCACATGTACAGCGTGTCCAGTTTGTTCATGGTTCATTGATGGATTTTTAATAACTTTTGGACAACAATGGGGCTCTACGGCACAGAGGAAAACTGTATGCAAGGCTTTGGATATGTGGATGATTAGTAGATTAAACTCAGATTTATTGTTGGCTTTGGTCTTTTCATGGGGTTTGTTTATCCTTTACATAATTGTAATTGAAAATATATGTGTTTGATTATTAAAGGTATAAGTTTTGATGCTGTAGAGCAGCCTTATTGATCCACATGGTGCCTTGTTGGAATGATATGCCTGGTTTATGACTGGTTGGGGACCTTTGCTCCACATCCCTTGCTCCCCTGATTTCCTGTCTTCTGTCATTACGAGTATACAGGGCCCTCGAAATATATATGTTTTTTAAAGGCAACATTTTGAGTCCCCCTATTTAGCTTTTATTAGCAGTAACATATAATGTAGTTCTACACAGCTATAAGGACATTTTAACTGTTTATTAACCCACAGTATTTGTCAACAATTCACACTGACATATTAATTACTATTTACAGCTGTGATCAACTGTATCGTCGTTCATCATGTTTTTACACCTGCCTTCACTCATGGTTTCTCACAGGTGGAGTTATAGCTCTTGACAAGTACATTAATAAAAAACAAGTACATTAATAAAATTAATAAAATCTTCTATCTTACAACTACATGATGGTGTAGTATAAACCTTTTTTTATGGTTTGTGGCTTACAAATGCTAAAAAAACTTGAGGTAGAGTTTTAACCTTGTGATTTCTTTAAAGTGTGCCAGCACTGTGCTCATGTTGACTCCCTGTACACACTGAAATGGATTCTTCTTTTCACTTTTATATATATGTATTAGTTTTTTTTTTCCTTCACTGAAGCACTTCATTTACTAAAAACAAAGTTGTAAAGTATATTATTATTAGTAGTAGGCTGCTGTGATTATTATCACTCCTAGATACTACAGCTACTGGTGCTATCATCACTGACACCACTACAGCTACTACTACTGTCAGTAGTACTACATGATGCAAATACTAGGAATAGCTAAGTGCTGCTACTGTTCGTGCCACCACTGCTTGTAGTTTGAAACTACCATTGCTTGTAGTTTGAAACTACAATTACTGCTACTATCACAGTCAGTGTTTGATTGTTTGTCCAGTCAGATTAAGGCACAAGTCACAGATCCAGAAGTGATAATAGACTCTCTGCCATTTTAACATTTTTTTCTCATCTGAGGAACTTCACCAACCTCAAACGATTTTTTGACTCCTATTGAAGTTAACATTCAGATTAACACTTCTATTTCCAGCTCAGCTACAGCACTACAGAGCTCTTTTTACTAGGCTACTTGGCAAGTCTCTAAGAAACTAATGTAGGATGCTGCAGCCAGGATTTTAAAAAAGGAAATCACAAGGCACCACTGGCTGGGAAACTACATTGCCAACCTATATCCTTTAGACCTGATTATAAAGGTTTTTTGTTGTTGTTGTTTATAAATCCTTACATAACCCAACACCTCAACACATTAGTAACTTCCAGCTACAACTCTGATTTTCCTCTTCCTTCTGCCTTCCTCTGAAATGTTCCTCATAATCACCACAAGAAATCCTGCGAAGCTGTTCTCTGTTTTCATGGCCCTAAACTGCAGGGCGCACACCCCCTGGATCTCAGAGCACCAAACTCCCCTTGATATCTCTGGAAAAAGAAATGAAAGATTTATCTGTTTAAATTGGCTTTTGGTTTGTGGTAATCCAACCCTTGCAGCTCTTAAATCTCGCCTTATTGTCATTTTTTGTTTTCTGCTTAATATTGTTTTAATGAAGCATTCAGGGCTGCATCTTTGCAAGCAGGGAGTTTTATAAATAAAGTCACTATCTTGTTCCTGCTACAAAGCGGTTATTAGTTTAACCCAATAATGCACCAAATGTGTTTTTTCCACAGGACAATGTGGCCTCCCTGTGGTCTGGACAAGCCAGTGCGGGATGCATTTATACATGTGTATTTTGGCACAGACGATTGTGCGGAGACAAGAATAAACCAGGGGGAAACAGGCTTTATTAGAGGGGTCCGGGATTAGAACGGCCAGGAACATGGACCGGGAATAGACAGAAAGTCTGACCAGTACATTCAGCAGGAGCACGACTCTGGTCTAAAATAATTCACATTTCAAATACGGAGCATCCCTTTCCAGTTAATCATAAATAATAATGGTTGTAACTCTAACAGTTAGGTCATCAGGAAATGATCTGTGTTAAGTAAAAATTATGCTAGGAATTATTTTAGAGTTACTAACCCCTATGAATAAATAAAAACCATTGCATAGACATACAAACAGTTTGCATATAAGGTTTCATTTCAGTATTAGTATTTAACAACTCACTTTTGTTTATTATAAAATTGCATAGAAGAGTTAGCGGAAGAGAGGTATAGTATTGGAGGTACTTAACTCGGCTTTTCGAGGGGTTTACATATTTATGTCTGTGTGTTCTAGATGCTCAGTGTGCGGGGCCCGCAGCTCTGAACAGCTTTCATGATGGACTGGACCACTTCAGAGGTGGAGCCTTGGCCTCCCAGGTCGGCGGTGTGCAGCTGGAGAACGAAGAGAGAGAGACAGAAAAAAACCCAACGTGAGCATAATTTTTTTTTTTTGACATTGGACATTTTTTGGGGGGTTTGACTGGGTACGGGTCAGATGATGAGGGGGTGGGGGAGGGGGGCGGGTACCCGAGTCTCAGTGACAGTGGTGAGGATGCCCCTGCGGATCATGCCGGCGTAGGTGTGGAGCTTCAGGTGGTCCAGCAGCAGGCAGGAGGCCAGCAGCATGGCTGTGGGGTTCGCCGTGTTCCGGTTGGCGATGCTCTTTCCTGTGTTCCTTGTCCCCTGTGTGCGGTCGGGCATGAAATAAACAGGGATCGTAAATGAAAAAACGCAAAGGGATGCCGCAGCTTTAACATTTCATAATTTACAGTGTTACTGCAGGGCTAAATTCAACGTACTTTATTTAACCCCCCCCCAATACACATACACACCCAAAAACAATCCAAAACACCACAAAGCCCACATAATGTTAAATAAATCATGAGAAGAAGTCAATATTCAGAAGTGCATTTATCAGTTATCAACTGTGGCTGTTCACAACTCTAATGTTCTCTGGAATCAAACCAAACTTCTTTCTGTTTGTTTTACATGCAGGCAATTTAAAATGCATTCCTTATGGGATTAGCTCAAAGTAGGACATGTTTGGGGTCAATTATGATCTATGCCCTTTTCAAGGACTTGTACAGTATTAAGCTCTGCAAGGGATCTTTGTGTTTTTGCTGATAATTTTAGAGCTGAGGTTAACAAACATGCTGCATTCAGTTCTGTCCCTTTTGATGGAGGGAAGTCAAGCACCAAATAAGTGAAACAGTTAAAATACTTCTGATAGAAGGGAATAAAACGTTAAACTTCTGTGATCTACTCCAAAGGAGTTTAGCTTATTTACACAGTGCAGATGCAGCTGAGCCTCTTCAACAGTCACATCTTTGTTTTCACATAATCTCGATCTGTTATCGAACACAGTTCCTAGGCATTTGTAGGTAGGTCTGGATGAGTTCAGCATTCATGCTATGAACTACCAATGCCTGGTGCTGATGTGCTGCGGTTCAACTCCTTTTTTCCTTTAAAAATAGTTTCTAAATGGTTCTATCACAATTATTACAAATGTTCTGCTTTCTAGTATCTATGAATCGAAATTGATGTGGCAACATGTTTAAAATTTTAATTGACTGTGGCTTGAATAACGCAATTAAAACACGATATGTTTTTATTAACAATGTCTTAAAATAACTATGTGCAATGTGAATGGTGCCCCCCATAGTGAAATACCTACAAGGAATTACAACTGGTGAACATAGTGGGGCATTTAGCACCTAAAGAACCGGATACTTCCCTTAGGAGAAGGTTGAGACCAAAACAGAGCTAAAAGAGAGTGATTATCGAACTTACATTCACCATGTCGCCCTTATGAACTGATGTCAGTATTGTGTTTACAGCTTGCTGTGCTGCCCCCAGGTGGCTAAAAAATCACTTCATGCAGATTTGAGATCCAACATTTTTCCTGCTTTCATGTATTACAGTATATGGTCTCGCAGCTTTGTCACCATTTAATCTTCCTCTCTTCATGTCACCTTTCACCACTCACACTTTAATCTATTAAATCCCCTCACCGTCTCAAACACGGCGTAGTCCTCCCCGTAGTTGGCCCCGGGCACCAGGCCTGGCCCTCCAACCAACCCAGCGCACACATTGCTCACGACGTTGCCATAGAGGTTGGGCATGACCATCACGTCGAACTGCTGGGGCCTGGAAACCAGCTGATGAAGACAAACGTTTACAGCTTGACGAAGTTTGTTTGTTAATTTAACTATGAATAAGTGAGGCTTGCGTGAGAGCAGTTGTGATGCACTGAGCATGAAAACGGGGATTATATGGAAACAACGTAATGGAATGAGCAGTACATGCTGCAGCTACCTGCATGGTCGTGTTGTCCACAATCATGCTGTCGAAGCTGATCTCAGGGTAACCGCTGGCGACCTCCTTGCAGCACTCCAGGAAGAGGCCGTCGCCCAGCTTCCTGCTCCAAGAAGCACACGTGCATCACAAAAGTATCTTTTTTTTTACATGAACAAGAGAGATAAGTAGGGAGGGAGACTAAATACAGTCAGAGTTGGGGCCTTTGAGCCCTGAGAAACTGACATGATGTTAGCTTTGTGTACAGCCGTGACTCGTCTGCGTCCTTTCTCTCGAGCCGTCCTGAACGCATAATCGGCGATGCGCAAGGACTTGGTCCTGGTGATGATCTTCAGACATTCAACCACCCCTGGTACATTCTGCAGAGATACACAGAGGCTGGGTTTGTTATGATCTGGACAGAGATACCGGTGCTTCTCCAGAAAAAGTGAACAGGAACCACGTAAACACAAACATACCTCATGCTCCAGGCTGCTGTACTCTCCCTCGGTGTTCTCCCTGATGATCATGATGTCGATGTTTCTGTGGCGTGTCCTCACTCCAGGCAGAGACTGGCAGTGCATCACGTTGGCGTACAGGTCCAGAGTGGTGCTGCAGATACCAGACCAGACCAGACCAGACAAGATGCCGTTTGTGTGTGTCAATGCTGCAGCTGGTTTGTAGGCTGGTGAGGCCTAAACAACTGGGCCGAGGTTTGCTTTCAAAGATGAGTCTCAGTTTGCTTGTGGTGCGATTTGTTTATGGTCTGAAAGCAAACAGACCAGCCACTAGATTATGTGATAGTACGTATGTGGTTTCAGCACAAATTCAAAAGCTAAACTACAAGTAAATCCATCCACTGTTAGTGAACTGTTCAGGAAACAATCTAATGATTGATCTGTACACGCATCAATCATTATGTAACCACATGAATGTGGGGATTTTCACTCTGTGCACTTTTGCAAGTCTATCTCCTCCATCAAAAAAGGGCATAACACAGTGATCCTTCACCAAAATCCCCCAGAGTATTGCCGTAAAATTTGCCTCTTTTTCGTCCTGTTTCTACCTGTTTGTCAATGTTGTTTGATACATGGGCCCGGATGACAATCACAGAAACTCTTTGATGAACTCTACCCGTCTGTTTGACCTCATGTTTAATCTCCTTAGTTCATTTGTAAAAAAAAAAAAAAAAAAGTCAGCTGTGAACATGAAGCAGGCCAGAACTAAAATGCAGCAGTGAGTCATTTTTTCCTTTGGTATGGACCAAATGAGCTGAACGGCAGGGGTGAAACCACATTAGGAAAAGCAGTGTACTCACCGGAGCAGATTGTTCCGGGACTTATAGGAGGGTGGCAGGTTGTGGTTGGTCTCAATGTTACCTGTAAGAAAAGGCCGAGATAATGATGGAAAAAAAAAAATAATAATAAAAAATAAATAAAATAAAATATATATATATTTATATATATGCAGATATATGAAATGTCGTCACTTTGTTTTCAAACCTGACAAAATAGGAGCTACACTTGAGCGCTTTTAAGCATATTGTATTCTTGACTGGTTGTAAAAGCTGTAAATAATCATTCACTGAAGCTGTTAATTTCATGTTTCACAAGTTTTCCTTAGAATTTTTTAATATCTTTGGCCACACTAAAGAGATACAGTAAAATAAATATAATATTCAGAACATTAATAGTGCTGTTAGGGGACATTATGAGCCACACTAACGGTGAGGCTGAGTGAATGTCAGTTGGGTGGTTCGCCACTTTTGTCCAGACTGAAATATCAGAACAACTACAGTAAAATTCGGTATTGATGTTCATGGTCCGCATGGGATGAAACCTAATGGCTTTGGTGTTTTCCTTGAGTGCCACCAGCAGGTTTTAATAAAATGTCTAAACTCCTGAATATCATGACATTTGGTACAGATATTCACGCCCCCTTAACAAACTGAACCCTAATAAAGTTTTGTGATTCCTTTACTTTCCACATACGGTAAAAAAAAATAATTTTGTGCAGTACTTTGCTTAATGACAAAATACCTGCAAAACTAACCGCCTTCCCATTAATTGCACCCTGTGTTTTGTGATGGCTATCGACTGTTAGCATGCTAACAAGCTAAACTAAGAGTGTGAACATGTTAAGCATTCTACCCAAAGCAACGCTGTGCCTAATTATACCATTGCAGAGCTGATAACATGACTTTGACTCTTAGTATTGTCATAAATAAATAAATAGATACATATATTATAAACATCATTGGACAGGATGATTGTTTTCTGACATACATGTACATTTACAGAATTTGCAGGCCCTTGTAAAAACATGTTTCATACACCCTAAGAGACATGCACACACACACACACAGACATGAAACACATGAAACACACACAGACCCTTAAGTGCAACTCCATTGCGCCTGATGGCCATTATGGCATTATTGATGTCATCCTCCGAGGCCATGGTCGAGTCCACATTGACAACTTCAAAGTCCACTGGCACGCAGCAGAACCTGATCACAGGAATGGATGGAGAGTGCTTCAGTGTGGCAGAGCTGAGTCATTTAGTGACGTTATGAGTCTCTTGTGGTTACTTTCTCCATCCTAACAGTGTGTATGTGTGTGTGTGTGTGTTCCTGTATATATGTGTGGTGTACAGGATGTGTGCCGTCTCACCGGAAGAGTTCGGTCACATGGTTGGCGAGCTCTGGTCCAATGCCGTCCCCAGGAATCAGAGTCACTGTGTGTCTGCCTCCATACCGTGCAGGTGGAGGCTATAATACACACACACAAACACACAAAAGAGTCCTCCTGATACAATCCAGTAGACGTATCCCTACCAACAAGACAAATTTTTGATCTCCTGGTTACTCTCCTACACCCTAATACATGAATTAGGTTAAGTCTGTGCTTATACTACACCACTGTTCCTATGCGTGTTAGGCATCCATACTCACTATGGTCTGTCGTGGGTGGACGGAGGGATTCAGAAAGGAGGAGAGAAAACATGGAGGTTAGTGGGAGAAAGAAGAGGGGGGAGACATTGATTAGACAAAAACAACATTGTCTGCATATGCGGTAAAAGACATTCTGACACGTTTGTGCTTCAGTTTTCAGCAGGTCGGGGAATTGCTCGAGGCATGTAGCAGTGGATTTTACGGGCTAAAAAGGAAAGTCATGAGGTAAATGTAGCGTGGGTCTGTTGATTGAGCTCCTGGAGTGAGGAAACCACCGTCAAATCCTCATTAGTCACAGCCACAACTTACGGTGTAAGTGGACATGTGTCTCTGGTTACACAAAGCAGCACTGTAAACCTGTGAATACAGAGAACATGTGGTTATTTGTGGAGAGGATATAAATTAGAATCAAGTGATAAATAAAAAAATGATAAATCTATATAAATGGATATATCAAAACAATATCTCAGTATCTACACAATATCCTTAAATCAGTTTGTGAGTTTAGTACCATTATTCTGCTGATTTTTTTCTTGATTAAACAATTCATATTTCGGTCTGTAAAATGCCAGATGATAGCAAAAAAGTTCCCATTACCATTCCTCGGTGCCCAAGTTGACATTCATCTTGCTTGTTTTGTACAACCAACAGTCAAAGAAATCCACTTTACAATTATAGAAGATGCAGAAAACCAGCAAATACTCACCAGCGAACCAGAGAAATTTTTTCCTTGAAATGATTAATTGAAATATGGACACTGTTTATAATGCAGTTTTCCCACAGTCAGCGGGATGAAAATAAAATAATCGGAGGGACAAGTATTACCCCTTATGTACAGGTATTTAAGGTCCCGTGCATGAGCTGTATCAACATATTTGTCTTTATGTGTATACATGATTTTTTAAAGGACGTATTTCATTGTGTTTCCTATGGTTCTTAATTTTACATTGTGAATGCAGTGTAGTAGCCTGTTCTAGAGCGAGGGATGGGCTGGGTGCCTGTTTGTGTGGACTAAACTGAATTGATTATCAAAACTAATTTTCTGTCTACAATATAGATGTCTGGGGAGTCATTAATCATTAATCAGTAAGACAGCTGTATTTTTGCTTGTAAACATCCTTTTTCTTGGTCTTGCCATAGAAATTGGTATCATGACAAGTAAACTTTAGGTTTTTATAAATGCTTGCACATGGTATGAGTTTTTTTCCGTGCATTTATATTACTCATATTATTAATTTTTAAAATACCGTCATTTTAAGATGCTTTTAATCCGCAATATTTCTAAGGTAATAACTTCTGAAATATGATTGGTTTACTGTAGCTTTATGATAATGTGCTTTGGGAAATGAAACATCAGGAAACTAATTCACCTTGATTCTTCAAATCAAACATGATTCCAGTGAAATCTCATTAGATTTTTTTTGCTAACAAAAAAAATAATAATAATTATGAAGCTCAGTAAAAGAACAATCCTTGCTGGGTTCAGGGGTCAAAGTACGACAGTCTTCTGCCTTTGTTTAAAGCTTTAGCGTATTTCAACCTCTTTACTCATCCGGCCGTAGTTACTTACAAGACGTGGTTCACGTTAGTGTTTTTTAAAGTCTTGATTCGACCCAGAGCATAAGATTGTACAGACTCTATCAAATTATTTTACGACTCTTGGTCTGTTTAGCTAGTGAGTCCTACAGGCACGGAGATGATTTATTAAAGAAGCGAGGGGCCCGCAGAGACTGGACGTGAACGGGGCCCGTCTTTTCTTGTGCTACGCCCCTGAGTCACGGACTAACCTAGTTCTTGTGCCGGTTCCTGAATAATTTACGGATCCGCAGGGAGCAGCTTTAGTTTACATTCACGGCCTGGTCGCGCTTGGGGACTAGAGACCGACGATGCTCACGCCGCGAATGAAAGCTCGGTGTGCGGTGGGCGCCGGGGGTTGAGGCGGGAGACGAGCGGAGCGGTGCTGACGGACAGCGACCCCGACCCCGCTAGCCTCCGCCCGGCCGCCCGTTAATCCGCTTAGCTGCGCTCTCCGCCGTTCGGGGGAAATTAACCGGCGAAAAACCGCGTCGCGCCTCGACACCGAGTCTATCTGAACCGAGAAACCGTCTGCCGGTGAACTCAGAGACTGCTCCTACCCTGGGCAACCGGTGGCTGAGCAGGGGCTTCAGGGCTCCGGACAGAGACCTCACAGACCGGGCCGTCATGGTCACTCTCACCGCGGATGGAGGGGGAGCGATGCGGGGGCGAGCTGCGCGCTCACCGCTAATCTCTCTCTCTCTGTCTCTGTCTCTGTCTCTCTCTCTGTCTCTGACTCTCTGCCTCTCCCTCTCTGTCTCTCCCTCTCTCTCTGTCTCTCTCTGTCTTTCTGTCTCTCTCTCTCGATCTGTCTCTCTGTCTATCTCTCTCCATGTCTCTCTCTCTCTCTGTCTCTCTCTCTCTCTCTCTCTCTCTCTCCCTATCCATCAATCTATCTCTCTACCCCACACACACTTATACTTGTCCTACATTAGCTGTGAGGACACTCGTTGACATAATCGATTCCCTGGGCCTCTAACCTCACTTCAGCCTCCACAGCTGAATGTCTAACCCCAACCCTGACCCTAACCCAGGCTGCTTCAAAGAAAATTAATAAGGATGTGTGAAGTTAACATCAAAAATTCTAATGTGAAACGATATCAGTAGATAAAGTTGTATCTACTGTAGATACTCTGGCAAATTACGTGTTTTGTTTACATCTATTTGTGGTCATTTGAGTGACTTTTTCCCTGAAAAAACAGGGATCAGAAGTGAATGCAACCCCTGCAGCAAACAGACATTAAAAATGTCAAACATCAGGGCATGTTGCTTTTTATTTCATGAACATTGTTATTATTGTTGTTTTATCAAACTAATTGTGGCATGTACAGAAGATTGGACGTCAAAATAAGGAAGTACCCTGCGCTCATTAGAAATCCCTTTGTAGTCATTTTTCATCACTCTGTCATTGTCTGGTGTCACTTTGCAGTTGTTTTGTGTCTCTTTTTACTTGCTTTGCATCTGTCTTTGGTCACTTTGCATCACTTTGTGGTCATTTTGTGCCCATTTTCCTTCACTCTTGCATCAATCGGAGGTCCCTTTGTGTCATTTTGTGGTTGTTTTGTTTCACTTTGTACTTGTTTTACATATCTTTGTGTTTTGGCACCGTTTTGCATCACTTTTTGGCCATTTTTGTTATCATTTTCCCTCTCTTTTTGGATATTTCTCATCACATTGTGGTCCTTTTGCACTTGTGGATATTTTGAATCACTTTGTCGTCATTTTGCCTCTCTTTGTGGTTATTTTGTGTCACTTCCTGGTTGTTTTAAATCTATTTGTGGTCATTTGAGTGACTTTTTGCAAAAAGAATATTCACCAGTGATTTCATGCGGGATTTATTCTACTAAAGAACCCACTACATAGCCTATCACCTTATGACTCTGGTGGTTGTTTTTTGGTAGGGGGGCTCCAGGGGTGGCCAGGTGAGGTCCAAGGAGAGGGCCCGTGCCACCCCTGGCCACCTCCCTGCTCCGGCCTCCGCATGCACTCATCCGCACCAGGGATTGTGCATAGTTTCGATGAGGGAGGAAACGGGACCAAAGGTAACAGCGGCTAACATAGTGCAGCTGCAGCAGAACCGGGAGCTGGCTTCATTTTTCCATGCCAACCTGAGCAAGGAGCCCTGGGGCTCGGTGGCCTACTTTATTTCTAAGTTTCCCATTTTTTTTCCCTCGAAGGGCCCTGAGCTGAACACGACCACACGGAGGCGACAGAGATTGAACATGATCGGGACAGCGCCATTCTACCTGTTACACCCCTCTATCACTTCTCAGGCACCTAGTAACGCGACTTATTCGCATTTTATTGATTAATCAACTGCTTTTCATTACTTCTACTTCCTGGTCATTGGTCAAGTAATAAGCGCTACTTTAAGGTCAGGGATTTTGGCACCAACATTAGCTTAACATAACAGCAGCTACATAACGACTATTCACGTGTTATATTTAAATGTTGAACGTGTAAGTACCAATGTTATATTTCCATATAAAATCCCAGATATACGGTGTTTCGAATCACTTGTGGACCCATTGGAGAAATTCTACTCTCCAGCTTTTTATCCTCATCCAAACCGTCGTTGTGCTTCTACTGGTAGTTGTAGTTTTTTTCCCCCTCGTCGCCGCGACGCGGCCAGTTGGACGTGATGGGGTCATCGGACTACATTTCCCAGTGTCCCGGCGGCGGCGCCTCCTCCCTCCACTCCCTCCGCCTTTCCCTCCCACTCCACTGGGCCGCGAGGAAGTCGCAAGATGGCTGATGTCGCTTGGAAGTAATGTTCCTCTCTGCAACATGAAGCCGTGAGTGTGGAAGAAAGCGAGGGAGGCACCATCGGGCTTTTATTTTTATTTTCTTTTAGTTACTTTTCTTTTATTTCGTCAAACATCCATCTCATTCCGCGTCGTGTCCGCCCCGGACTTGTCTTCGGGAGTTGACGCGTCAAATCACGCCGGGGACCCTGCCAGCAGCTAACGGCTAGCCACACCGTTAGCAAATATCAGCACAGCTAGTCCAGCCAGCCAGGCAGGCACACAGCTCGTTAGTTTTGTTTTTTAACCCGTACTCTGACACCGGCGAGCTGCGAAGCTGCGCTCACACATGCGCCGAAATTTTGCCGGAGCTAGCGCAGAATAAATGTCCAAATAATTAATCGGTAACGTTTTTACAAGCTGATCGGGTTAACATCATGTCCGCGAACTGGCCATCCAGCCTGTGGGTTGCTAACTAATGCGCAGTATTGACTCTGTTTCATGTGCACAAACCAGCAGGATCATTATTTTTGTAGGCATTTCTAAGTCACAATCTACCACCCGGCCGCGTTTCCGTTACTTGCTGCCAACTACATTTTGGAAGCTGGTTGCGTTAAAGCCAAATTATGGGAGCAGGAAATATGTTGAACTTTTTCTGGTTGTAGGTAGCTACACTGGCCTCGCTGGCATCTCACCAAAAATCCACAGGGATGGACACTTAACTGAGCACCCACGACCGAAACTGAACAAAAAAACCCAACAGAATTATTCAAAAATTGGCATTTCGATATTTCGGGTTAAGTAGTGTTGGCTGACCGGCCCGTGCAACAGCGCATGGTGACTCATTTCACCAGTCCGGGTGACAGATAAGTTGTTTTCCAGGGTTAACTAAACTACAGTTAGTCACTACATCGGAGACCAGTTAGCTTGCCTGAAGTGCACAGCTAGCTACGGTCTCGCCCCACATCACATTACAAACACGGCGTACAGAACGTATTCAGAGCCCGCTCCCGGCCAGACACACAGGCTCAACAACACCGTCATGGGAGTGCAGGGTTTTCAAGAGTATCTAGAGAAGCGGTGTCCAGGGGCCGCAGTCCCGGTGGACCTCCTGAAGCTTGCCCGCACCGCGGCCCGCCAGCCCCCTCACCACCATCATCCACACCACCACCCACATCACCCCGGGCCCATGCCTCCCCCGCCCCCGCCTGCCAGGATCCTAATCGACGCTGACTCCGGCCTGCAGCGCCTCTACGGCGGCTACCAGACGGACTGGGTGTGCGGGGGCGAGTGGAACGCCATGCTGGGCTACCTGGCCGCCCTGTCGCAGGCCTGTCTGTACCAGGGCGGCCTGGAGCTGGTCGTGGTCTTCAACGGCACGCTTGGGAAGGAGCGCTGGCCCGAGTGGGCGCGGCGAGCTCAGGGCCAGCGACAGACGGCGCAGCTGATAGTCAACCACGTCGGCAGCAAGGCCACCCCGCCTCCCCGGGCATGGTTCCTGCCCCCGGCCTGCCTCAGCCACTGCGTGCGCCTCGCCATGTTCCGCTTCCGAGTGCGGGTGAGCAATGTGATAATGGCCGTGTAAAGTTGTTTTATTGTGGTCATATGGCGTGCCGTTCATTTAACACTTGCCCTTTCTTGCAGCGCGCCCATTTAGCAGCTTACATCATCCGGCGCTGTTTTAACTCCTTCCAGTTAGTGAGCAAGTGCAGCTGCCAGCCCTAAGCACTGAAATGGGTTAACCTGGGGTTTCGTTGTGCGGAGCTTTGCACGGAGCCAGACCCGATCTTTACGCGGTCTGTTTTGTGTTGGCTGTTGCCAGCCAGCAGTGCATAGATTTGTCTCCTCCGATGCCTGTGGCTGGCCCTCTCCGCTCCGCTCCGCTCTCATGGATGTGTTTGGGATGGCCCGCTGGGAGGAGAAATGTATTCAGTGCAACCGTTTTTTTTTTGTTTGGTTTTTTTGTAAGATCCACGAAGCAGCGGCTGCCGGCAAACTTGCCTGTGCGTCCTTATTGGAGAGCGGTTACAAACAAGCATTGTACAACATGACCTAGTATAACCTATATATTACATAACATGAACTCAATGAACCTCTCATACATTGAACAACTGCTGAGTGGATGGGCTATTTATAGCCCCCCCCAGTGCCTGACAGCGGTACATTTGTAATGACTGATTTCATACATTTCAGTCAGTTGCTGAAAGTTCGAAGTACTTTTGTTTTTTGTTTTTGTTTTTTGCATTTGACCTTTTAACACAATACGATTTGCTCTGCTCTATGAGATACAGTAATTTGGAAGTGCTGTGTATCATATACATTAGGGTTAAGCAAAAAAAAGTGTTGCAACTACCTAGAGCCGACATCTGATTATGGACGAATAACAACGTGGATAACTTCACTTTAAGTCTTTGAAAAATGGTAATGTGACTCATAACGTTAAGTCCAGGGCCTGTGATGAGAGCTGCTTCACTGCCGATCTCCCCACAAGCTTCCTCCACCATCATCTTAACCTAACTGACACTTTTTGCTTTTTGATTTACCTTCCCATCAGCTTGCATGTTGGTGTTTAAAAGAATAGAGAAAAAAAACACACACACACAATGCCATCATGTATACAGAGAGGGTTCTTGTTAGAACAGAAAAATACCACCCACGTTATAGTACAACACACTCCAATGCTCCTTTGGCTTGTACAGCATCGTTACTCACAGTTCCCATGTGTACTTGTTTTTTGTGTTTTTATTCCTGCAGCTTCTAGCATCCTGCCTCTGTGTGAATTACACCTTTGCAAAAAACATTACTGCTCCTTTCTGTGCAGTGTGTGCTTTTTCATCTTTAAATATAATTCACAGCCATTTAGACTGTCTACGTGTAATTATTATTATTATTATTATTTTTAGATCATTTATTTATTTTTGCATATTTATACTACCGTAGTTGTTAAACTTTGGTCATTAGTTTGAGTTTTACTGTCGGTGATCGACACCAAAGAAATATGAAGCATCTGTTGTTAAACGGTTTCCTCATAATCAGGCTTGCCGTCCCTGTCCCATATTAAATTCGTTTCAAGAAAGAGATTTGATTACCAGCTCATTAAATGGATTTTTAATGAAGTAACTGAATGTAATTATTTAGTTTTCGCATTGATTAACACTGACGTTGATTAACAAGATTAACATAACAGTTCTGGTGTAAGCCTGAAGCTCTCCTTCTCTCTCTCTCTCTCTCTCTCTCTCTCTCTCTCTCTCTTTCTCTCTTTCTCTTTGTGCCCTGCTATGCACCTCACGCACCATTTGGGTGCTGCATCAGTGCTTTCTGAAGAGATTATGTTGCCGCAGGTCTAGGTGTCTTCATTGCTAGTTAGTTTTTTGGTTTAATTGGTGCAGTACAAATCACCACAAATGTTTTTTTTAAATTTTTTATTCTTTTTATTTAAATGTTTTTTTTTTGTTTGTTTGTTTTTTTTTTGTTTTTTAAGTGAACAGTGGTTTATGAATTGTTTTTTCACGAGGCATGGAGCTTAAGTATTTTGCTGGTATATGAGGTGTCAGGTGCCACTGGCCGTCTTTAATCTCTACCTTAATCATCAATTGAGTATATTTCAGTATATTGCCAGGAAATGCTGGTGGATTTTTTTACTGTTAGGGATGTTGTTCCACAGTCTGTGAAATAAAGTACAGAAACAACCACTGCCTGTCCATGAAAAATGATTATTTTCATTATTGATTGATCTGCCAGTTGTTTTCTTGGTTAAATGATTACTGGTTTGGTCTGAACGATAGTGAAAAGTGCCTGTGTCGCATCATGGAGTCTGTGGTAACCTCTTCAAATTTCTTGTTTAGTCCAACCAAGAAATGGACTTTAAAATGGAATAAAACAGAGGAGATGGCAAATCCTCAAATTGGAGAGGTTGGGACTAGGTAAAGTTTGGTGTATTTGCTCAAAAAATGCAAATTGTCAAAAATAATTGCAGAATAATTTTCAGTCGATCAAATACTTCAATACTTGACTCATTGTCACTATTCTGATTTTACTTAATATATTACAACAAAAGCACAAAATCCAAATCTAACACATGATATTTTTTCCAGCAGGCTGTAAACGCTGATGCCTATAAGAGGAGGTGCCATCAAACTCCATCCAGAGTTTGTGTTATGATACCGCTGGCTCAGCTTCTCCGTTCTGCGTCCACAGGTTGTGCAGACGCTGGAGGACCACCACCAGGAAGTGCTGTCCCTCTATCGGGACTACGGATTCGCCGGCCTGATCGCCCAGGACTCCGAGTTCGCCCTCTGCAACGTACCCGCCTACTTCTCCTCGCACGCGCTCAAACTGAGCTGGAACGGCAAGAACCTGACCACACACCAGTACCTGCTGTCTGAGGCCGCAAGGCAGCTCGGGCTGAAGACACAGCACCTGCCCTGCTTCGCTGCTCTGCTGGGTAAGGTGCAACACACAAACACACACACCTAATCTTACACAAATTCAAACACGTATCTCACATTTCTCATTGTCGAAATGCATGCTGCCTATTTGTGACTTCGTACTTTCAGCATCTCTCTGCGTCTGTCATGCAAAGCAAACGCCTGAAAATATTTGTGTCTTGCAGGAAATCATATTCTGCCTGATGAGGACCTGGCTGCCTTCCACTGGAGTCTGCTGGGACCAGAACACCCACTAGCCTCTCTCAAGGTAACGTCTACATCTGAAGTCCTCCGCAAATCACACAAAATGTTAGCTTCAACAATAATATAATACTATAATCAGTCAATGTCCTGCCCCCTGACTTATTCCAGACTTTAACATAACTGGATGCTTACCCGGAACAGGTCTTTAAATCTAATATTCTCTCTTTTATAATTATATTATCAGTTTTAGAGAGAAGCCTTTCCTGTCTGCCGATCCTCTTCCATTCATTGTGCTAATCCACTGTTGCAGAGTGCTGTTGTTTCACAATAAAAGTCTTTTGGTGGTTTTAGCGGCACACCACTTTCCCATCAGTAGATTTTTCATCTAGAGGGCATCGTATCTGTTTCCAACAAGTATCTACTTTGCTCAGGTCTACTCTCTACTCTCTCTACACAACCTGAAATGGTCACTGTATAGTTAAAAAAAAAAACAAAACACCATTCTGTGCTTGTGTGTTCATGGTAAAAGTGCGATCGTAGACTTAGAAGGGCTGTGGTATATAAAGACAGCGGATTTGGCAGAGAAAATGACTCACCGCTCTTTGCTGTGGCCGTCCTCACCTTGACTTTGTCTATTATTTTCATACACGCGAAAACCTTGTTGTGTTTTATTGCCCACCAGTGATACCAGTTGTCTTACACAATTTCTAGACCATGACATATTGTATATCATTGGAAAGCCAGATTAAATTGTCCATGCTGAGCTTTCATCTGTCCCTTTAAGACACTGATTATATTTACTCGTTTGGCAGACGCTTTTATCCAAAGGGAATTTATCTTTTGCTCTTCTACCTTTTATAATAACAGAGGGATTTAACCGGTTTAACTCTACGAACCAGACACAAGCAGGAACAAATGAAACTTAGCAGGACGACCCGAGCTGATGGCATCTCCTGAATGTTATTGCTCAGATTTTTTTTCAGAAGTTGCTCCAAGATAACGTCTGGATAACCAAAATTCTCTGTGAATCAGACTCACGATTTACACTCAGATGTTTTTCCAGAATATTTTTTTTTTAAAGAGTTTCATGTCTAAAGTTCTGTTATAATGCTGAACTTAAATGCATAAATTTTAGTCCCTTTGTAATTATATCATCGTTTTTATTACTGCGACGCCACCAAAGTCTGTAAAAGGTCACCAGCCAGTAATATGGTTTGCCCAGTATATTGACTTCGCCCTTATTCCTTTTCAAAACTAGAGTCTACAATCCTCCCTTTGTAATTGTGGTGCAATAAATCACAAACTAGTGACATTGCAGTACACCAAGTACCTTTGAAGTTTCTGTTTACTGAAGATTGTTTGTGCTCTGAGTTGATAAGAAAAAGTGATTTAATTAAAAAAAAAAAAAAAAAGTTGTAAAATGAAATCATATAATATTCAGACAGATTTTCTCTGCTCGGCTATGTCACTGTGTCACTCTCAATGGAAATGTGTTAAAACGGGCTTCAGAACCACTTTGAGCTGTTGGTTTGCTGCTGCAGGTGCGAGCTCATCAGCTGGTGCTGCCGCCCTGTGAGGTGGTGATCAAGGCCGTCTCAGAGTATGTCTCCTCCATCAAAGACCTGGGGAACCTCGACGCCATTGCCAGAGATGTCTTCAAACAGTCACAGGTGGGTCACGGAGGATCAGTTGTCATCAGTTTCTTATCTATTGGGCTGGAGTAGAATTAATTTCAAAAATTATATTACACATTCCACTTAAAAATATATAAGAAAAAAATGTGACATAAAATAATAAGCTTGCTTTCAACTAATAACTGACCTTACAAACTGGACAGTTGCTGATGTTTATATAGCTCAGGCTTGCCAGCATATAGCCAGCATCCACACTTCCTCATACACCAGCGCTAAACAGTAGACAGTAGACCACAGCTTATATGTTTGCATGTGCTTAACAGGACTAACTAGTTTCACTTCATCAAGAGATGGTGCTGCAGTATCGACAGTGTTGGTTTGCACTGAAAGGACGCATTGTTTTACCTTCGTTAGGCCCACAGTTGTGTTAAGTATCTTCATGACTGAGCAAGTGGGACAGGAATTAAGGAACATTTTTATTGAATCTGCCCCCACATTAAATCCCTTATAATATATATATGTCTTTATGAGTTGTGTTTATGAGTTGTGTTTGTGTGTGTGTGTGTGTGTGTGTGTGTGTGTGTGTACACACACACAGACATTTTATTTTTTTTTTTTTTTAATTGAATCTGCCCCCACATCAAATCCCTTTTAAAAATATATATGTCACACAAATCATAAGGGGGGGCAGATTCAGTAAAAATGCTCCTTAACTCCCATCCCACTTGCTCAGTCATAAAGACACTTAACACATCTTTGGCCTAACAAAGGTAAAAAAAATTTTTTTTTTTTAATATATCAGTTCAGTTCTGTAGTATTGCTAACAAGAGAAATATTGCTTGACACAGCTGATCAAATATAAAAATGAAAAGCCTCGCCAGGGAGGTTGTCATAATGGGTCATTTAATGTTTTGAGGGGCTTGTCACAGTGTTTACTGTGATTTGATGTTTGATTTATTGTATGTAAATGTAATATATTTTTTGTCAAGAGAAGCGCTTGCTCTTTGAAGTGAACCGCTGTGTTCAGGGTCTAGTCCAAACAGCTGATTCTCTGACTTATAGTGGCATGTTCTTATATTCTATCACAGCTTCAAAGAGGTTTGTTATACACTGACCTTAGAGGATAAGACTGGTAATATTCTATATATATATATTTTTTTTTTAATGCCAAACCAAAGCCTGATGGATTGTATTTCTCCACTATATAGAACTCCACAGTTTTCCAAAAACTATTCAGAATCCATCGGTGGGTCACACTGTTGCATATTCCATCCTGCTGCTAGAAATACTTAACGGAGCGCCCGCTGCATATTTATCCACGGCAGAAAATAGTCCCAGTGTGCGCGTGTGCGTGCGTGTGCATGCTTGTGTGTGTGGCTCAGAGCCACAGACACGTCTGGGAAGCTGTGATGTATTGGGAGCTCGACAAATGCACTCTTGATTTGGAGATTATTTTTAAATGATGTTTGTTTACAGTAGGAAAAATGTTTAACAACGCCAGCCTCAATCCTTTTAACAAATCCATGAACTTGTGTGTTTCATGAACTTGGAAACAGATCTAAAAGAAGAGGCTGTTTATTAGAGTCCAGCCCTGTCGATCTTGTCGTTGATAACATCACCTGTGTTCACAATTTAACTATGAAGCTGAGATTTTCAGACTCGTGTTAACTTAAGGGTCAGTAAGAGAATATGGAGGCAATGGATGAACACCAACAGCTGACAAGAGTTTCTCCCAGGTCCCTGCTTTGGTCTTGGGGGGGGGGGGCAGCAGATTTGAGTGATCCTTCTGCTACAATATCATCTTGTTATATAGTCTACATAATCCTTTTGCTTCTCTCACAGTCTCGTATGGAGGACAAGGTGGAGCGATTCAAGAAAGCTGTGGAGTATTTCTCAGCTGCCTCCAAACCACGCTCACCCAACATGGGGCCCTCCTCTTTTATCCGTGAGTAGTAAACTGCTCAGGAGGACAAGTTTAGAAAACAATCAGTTGTCTGTTATTATTTAATCATTTTTGGCATACGGAAAGATTGGAATTTTCTGTCTTTCTTTTTTTTTTTTCCTTCTGTCTCTCTGTTTCTCAGTACCTGGGTTCGGACCCACTCCATTTGGGGGACCACCTGGCCACATGGGACCGATGCAGCCTGGAAAGAATCAGGTAGTTTCCCTCCGCTTGGCAATCCCTCCTTCTCTTTGATGTGTGTGTGTGTGTGTAATTGTTCTCTGCCCTACGTGAATCTACATGTAGATGAGTCTGAAGCTACACAGGTCTTTGAATCCATTTTGTGTCATGTGATCGTTCAGGGGGAAAATAAACTATCTGAGGGAAGAGGGTGCGGTTCTTTCAAGGCCAAATTCTCCCACCAGCCTTGAGTAGAGGCTTCTATTTTGATGTGAAATAAAATGGGACAGTATTAGTTCCTTTCCCTGAGACATCTTCTCCCCGCTCCCTCCTCTCTCTCACCTCTCCTTCCTCTACATCCTCTTCTTTTCTTCCTTTTCCAACCCCTTTCCTTTCTAATTCACTCTCCTCTCCTCCCCTTCTCCTATCCCAATCACAGTTCCCTCCTCCGCAGGTTCAAGGGTTAAAGCCACCCTATCAAAATGCACCATATGGACCTGGCTCCGCCCCTCTGTTCCAGAATCCGCCGCCGCCGTCCCAAGATTGCAACGATTCACTGACGGGCAAGATGGGCTTCTCCGACTGGTCGGCTCCGTATGATTCCACTCAGGGGGGAAATCGATTACCCAACCATCACACTGGCAGTCAGTCCGGCCCCTCTCCATCACCTTCCTCGTCATCAGATGGAGATGAACCCAATGACAGCAACGCAAAGTAAGTCACACAGTTCGGCTTTCGGCTAAATGATAGCTCCCTCGCTATATGTAAGTGAAAATGGGGCTTTGTCATATGAAGTGGAGCAACAAAAGCAGTTAACATAACACATGTTTTGACTACTCACAGGTAGAGCTTAGGTTTCACGGTATATAGCCAGCTTACACTTGACAGTGGTGATGCCTGTAAGGAAAACAGGGAAGGTACATGTGGAAAGGCTTTAATAAGGACCCATAAAAACCAGACTGTTACTGAATACAACAGAGAGCTCGTGGAATAAGAGGGAGAAGTCCCTTTCAGTCATGGACCCCTCTCTCATAAATGTCGTGGCAGGTTTTTTTTTTTTTGTGCTGGTTTCTTGTCTGATTAAAGTGCCTGAGTCACTTTGATATTATATTAAGTCACCCTGTAACATTTCTGCAGCAACTTTCGATAAGGGGTAAGTCTAACTTAAACGCTGTCTCAGTAATGTAAAGGCCGCAGCAGCACTTGCATAGAAACTAAATGTGCAATTTGTTTTGGAGGTGCAACAAAGCAAATCTGTCAACACTTTTCTAATCAATTAATCATTTTTGATCATTGTTTTTTTATTTTTAAAGAAGAAAATGTACATTCTCTGGCTCCAGTTTCTCAAATGCAAATATTTGCTGCTTTCCTGAGTCTTCTGAATTTGTAGACTAAATAACTGTTGGCTTTCATCTTTTACCTTGGATTTTTTTTCTGACATTTTATAGACAAAATGATTGATAGGTTTATTCAGAAAAAAAGGCTAATTCATGACTGAAAATAATTGTTGGAGCCCTAGTTGTTTGCCCCATTAAGAGTAAAGTGGCACATTTATCTTTAAATTATAATCTCTAATGCACTGAGTATGAGGAATTTTTTTTCCTTCAGTCGTGGAGAAAAAAGAAACCACTTTGTTGACTTTTTTTTTTCTTACTCATACGAACTGCATAGACAACAATAAGAATATCCAGCGAAGCGTTTAACATGCAACATGTGAGTAAAAGGAAATTAAATGAAATTCAACCTTAACTTCTTTCTTGTGTGATGTCAGAGAGAATTTTAAATAATGAAGTTGAGGGGAAAATTTACTGGAGGATTCACCAATGAAAAAAGTGTCTGTTGCTCTCAGAACAGTCATCGGGGGAATGAAATGAATGGCAAAATAGGTTTTAAAATCCAGAACTGATGCAGCTGGTGAAAAAGTTGACAAAACTCTTCCGGCGTCATATCCACAGATGATTTTTCTATTCACTGCTGTTCTGATCAGTGCAGCTGTACCCTCGCACACAATATGCCTGAACGAAGCTGTAAGCAACATTTACGTAGCGGACGCTTGTGTCAGAGTGATTAAAAAAAACATCATAAGACCCATAGAATGTTTCTGTACAGATTTCAGATTGGAAAACCGGGAGAACAGGTCATGTTTATCCCATGTGAAGCGCCATTATCAACTCCTGCTAGAACCAAGACCAGCAGAGCTGATCCATGAGATGTGTAAAGCCAGCCTGATACAGATGAGCCTTTACTGCAATGCACTGCGCCCACAGCTTCTCTAATATCACAGACACTTGTTCACTGACTGGCTTTTTGTCAACAAGCTTATGATGGTGAAGTAGCCTGGCTACAGCCTGGAGATCTGAGGATTACAGCTACCAAGGAGAAAGGAAAGAGCAGCAGGGTGAATCATCCGCAGAGACTACAAGTGGTTCTGGAGTGTTGCGTCTTTGTTTGTTTTGTCGACCCACTTGTCTTCAAAATGGGATTTAAAAGTCTGACTGAGGACACAATTGGGCTCGTTATAGAGTATGTTCAGTTCCTGGGATGCTCAGCGTTAATGATAAAACCCTATGCTGTAGTGTCTTTTGTAGCTGGTTACTAAAACAAAGTGAACATAGACAAACAGTAGCGTGAAATAGTTTGGGCACCACTGGTGAAAATTTCTGTGAATAGTTGAATTGAATAGAAGATGAACTGTTCTCCAAAAAGGCATAAAGGTAAAGGTGAAACATTCTTTTTAACATTTTAAGAAAGATTGTTTTATATGTATTTTTAAGGGTAGAAAAAAGGAAAAGAGTGCCAGACAAAATTTAGAGCAACCCAAGAGATTCAAACTCTCAGAAAACTTTTACCAAGGTCTCAGACCTTAATTAGCTCATTGGGGCTCTGGCTTGTTCACAGACATCATGAGTAAAAGGCCGAGTGAGGCAAATTTCAAAGCTTTATAAATACTCTGACTCCCCAAGCCTTGCCTTGACATTCAGCAGCCAGGGGCGCATCTAAGCAGCTGCCTAGCTCTCTGAAAATTAAAATAACTGATGCCCAAAAAGCAGGAGAAAGATGGCAAACTGTTTTAAAGTAGCTGTTTCCTCTGTTCAAAATTTAACTGAGAATTGGCAGCAGGAACAGATGAGGTCAAGTTGAGGTCTGGGAAACCAGGAAAACTTTCTGAGAGAGCTGCTCATAGGGAATGGTAGACAAATCAGAACCCCTGTTTGACTGCAAATGACCTTCAGAAGATTTAACAGACTCTGAAGCAGTGGTTTACTGTTGTAGTGTACAGTGACACCTGCACAAATACGACCTTCACGGAGCAGTCATCGGAGGAAAACCTTCCCTGAGTACATCAACACAACATCTAGTGCCACAAGTTTGAAAAGGAGGATCTGAACAGGCCTTATACATTTTGGGAACAAGTCCTGTTGATGGATAAAGTTAAAATAGAACATTTTTATTTATTTGTTTATTTTTTGGCCACAGTGAGCAAAGGTATGTTTGGAGAGAAAAAAGGGTGTAGAATTTCAATAAAAGAACAGCTCTCCAACTGTTAAAACAAGGGGTTGGATTGGTCAGGCGTCAGGCTTGTGTTGCAGCCATAGGCATAGGGAGCATTTCACTGGTAGAGGGAAGAATGGATTCAGTTAAACTAAACCAGTAAATTCTTGGAGCAAACATCACAATGTCCATAAAAAAGGCTGAGGATGAAAAGAGGAGCCTGCTACAATAGGATAATGATCCTGAACACACCTCCAAATCCACAATGGACTAAGTCAAGAAGTGCAAGCTGGAGGTTTTGCCCCCCACCCACCCAACCGAATCATCATGGGAAATCTGTGGGTAAACCTCGAAAGAGTTGCATGCAGGACAGTCTGAGAATCTCACAAAACTAGAAACTTTTTTACTGGAAGAATGGACTAACATCCCTCAAACAAGAACTGAAAGACCCTCCAAAAAGCTTTAAGAGTGGTAATACCCATACTTTATGGCACCGCCGCAAGTTGAGAACATTTTTCAGAGTCAGACAGCGACGTTTACAGTGGTCAACAGTTCTTTCAGTGCAGAAGGAACTGGAAACAGGTATGTGACTGTCTGGGGAGCATGGTGAGCTGGAAGGGAAGGGTCGAATTGCGCACAGCGACATACAGAAAAAAAAAAAGAAAAACACAGGCACAGGAGTGCTGATAGATTTATTTTTACATCCAAATCTTTTTTTTTTTTCCCCTGAATCTCAAGCTGTAGCTTAATCTCTGAGTCTTGTCTCTGTTTTCTGATACATTGGTTAATCTTTAAACCCTTATTAAACAAACAGACACACAATGAATGCCAGGCCAGGAGGACCCAACACTCCCATAACCCCCCACCCCCCTTTTTTTTTTTCTTTCAGCCATTTGACGGACAAACCCTCTCGGTGGGAAGAACCCGCCGGAAGGGGGGGCTCGGCCTCTGGAGACGGTTCCCAAGGCAACGGGAGCGGGTCAAACATTCCGTCACTGCTGTCTATGGCGACGCGGAGTCACATGGACATAACCACACCCCCTTTGCCTCAGGTGAGAGACATGAAGTACGGACCAAGTAACACAGCACAGCAGTAGGTTGTTTTTGTAAAGACGCATTTTGTCACAGTGGGGTTTTTGGGTTTTTTTGTCATTTTAGGTCAGTGCTGAGGTTCTACGCGTAGCTGAACACAGACACAGAAGAGGACTGATGTACCCCCAGATTTACCACATATTGACCAAGGTGAACAGTTTTCCCCACTTGGATAAATGTCCAAGGTTTCTTTGTCTTTGCCCTGCCCCTGAGAAATCCTGTCTGGTTAAAGTAGGGTAATCAAAAAAAAATGGTGATAGAGATAATAAATCAACCTCTTCAGAGCTCTTCCTCCCCCTGTTAATCTTTCGTCTCATTTCCTTTGTCCTTAACTCTCTCTCCGCCAACTTCGCACCCCCCAGGGAGAGATGAAGATGCCAGTGTGTATAGAAGATGAGTGTAACTCTGAGCTGCCTCCTGCCTCGCTGCTGTTCCGTGCTGCCAGACAGTATGCCTATGGCGTCCTCTTCAGTCTAGCAGAAACACACCGCCGCCTGGAGAGGCTCGCCCTTCGAAAGAGGGCCCCCCTGGAAGGTAGGTGCTGGAACGGAGCTGAGCAGATACATGGGGCCAATATTGGAGACAGAGCGATCATTGTTGACTGCACATATCCTCACATGTCTTCTAAGATTTGTAGAAAGGTTTCACCTTCAGTAGGATTCTCCGATACAAATCTATGTTTTCATTTTGAATTTATCATTTCATTTAGAAATGAATTCCCGCAGTTGTCTTGACAAGGAACCAATTGAAGTTTCAGTGAAACCTGGGGCTAGTTTATAACCTGACCCTTGAGTATGGGTATAAAGAAGCCACTTTAACTGTTAATGTAACCTGGAATAGACTCATTCTCAAGGATGCATGGAGCCTATGGTGTTTCCCACTTAGTTGTGTGGGTTTCTTTTGTTTTGTTTTTATGGCACACTACCCTGTAGTCGATAATATCCATACCTAGTCCCAGTTGGTTTGTACAGCATTCATGCAAAACAATACACAGTACTCAGGTGTCAGGAAAAAAAAAAGATCCATAACAGTTGTGGCAGTTCACGGGCAATGTCTTCAGATGTTTTGTCTTAATATAAAACTGAGAAATGCAACAAATCCTCATGTTGGAGATGCTGGGGAAAAAATGATCACGTCAAAATAGTTGGTGATTAATTTTTTTTTTTTGTTGTTCAGCTAATTAATTGACTTTTTAAGCTCTACTGTTAATGTTTTCTGTCAGTGTCAGCAGAAATTGTTGCTAGAAGAGCTCTAATGATTAGTAGGTTAGTCAACCCGCAAAAAAATCCATCAGCAGCTATTTTGGCTGTTCATTGCAGCCATTTCTTCAAGCAAAAAATATCAAAGATTCTCTGGTTTCAGCCTCTCAAATGTGAGATGGTTCTGCTTTTCTTTTCTCATATGTGACAGTTCATTAAATGCCTGTTGCTTTTTGAGTGGTGGTTGGACAGAAGAGGCCAGAATGAGGACATCAATGGGAAAATGAAAATAAATGTTATTTGGAAGCTTAGTGACTCACACATAACTTGTTTCAGCTTTTTTGAGAGACCAGTGGAAAAAATCTATGGCTAAACACATTGAGTAGTGAAAAATAGTGAAGCAGAAGTGAGGGAGCCACAGGGTTAATGTTGGTCTACCTAGGGTTTTTTTTTTTTTTTTTAATGTCTTTGATGGTTGTGTTGTTTTTTCTGTTTTTCACTGGGCCGCCTCACTCATCTGCTGACACTTGAGGACAGCCACCATTAATGACAGTGTCATTAATGGTGGCTGTCCTATATTCAGGTCCACCAGTTGCGGGGCTGAGGTCCAGTGAAGTCAGTTTTATTTTTTTTTGTGCCAAATCATAACAGAAATAATCTCAGGGCACTTTTCATGTAGAGCAGGTCTAGCTACATTTCTTATCCACTTATTTAGTCCCACTCCTGCCTTTTCCTGAGATGAAACGTTAGTTTGCACCTGCTGCTGTGGGAAAGACTTTGAGAGTTACCACAGCCATGGGAACCAGACCCCTATTTATATTACAGAGCATTGAGAGAATGTCTCATAACCGGAAGGTCGCAGAGTCTTCGGCCCTCCTACCTGCACTCTCACTGTAAGAGTTTGTTAGCTACATGATGAATGCCCCCCGCCTCTGTGTTCTAGTTCCTCCAGTGATTGTCAAGGAGTGGAGCAGCGGAAAGGCCAAGTCGGCCCTGACCCCCGAGCTGGTTCCGGCCCTATGTTTCCGGGAGTGGACTTGCCCCAACCTGCGGCGGCTGTGGTTGGGCCGGGCCAGCGAGGACCGCTCGAGGAGAACCAGGGCCTTCCTGGCCTGCCTTCGCTCGGACTGCCCGGCCCTCCTCAACCCAGCACAGGTTCCACAGCATCTGCTGCTCATGTGCTGCGTGCTCAGGTAGGACGGCGCCGCATGCCTCTGCTGGGTTGTAGTATTCTTTTATAGTGCCTTGTTAAAGTGCGCGTGTTGCCCATAGTGCAGTGCGTGCTTTGGAGGCAAAGTTCAGCGAGAGCTGGCTCTGAGAGTGCTGGAGGAACATTTGTGTGAACATCTTTGAATTTTGGACCTGGTGACATTATCATCTGCTATGGGAAACGTTTTCATTATTTTTCTTTATTTTCTGACATTTTAATAATAAAGCAATTGATTAATTAATTGAGGATATAATCAATAATGAATCAGTAATGAAAATATTTGTTTATTGTGCAGAATTTTATTTATTTATTTTTTTTATTTGTTTGACCAATTTTTTTAAACAATTGGAGTTAATGATTCAAATACTTACATCACCTTGCCTCCACAATTATGGTCTAGTCTCACAGGTGCTTTAATCTATTTAACCTGATTAGACCTCTTCTTATGGTTTGTTAGACTTTATATTACAGTACAGACTGTGCTTGGTTGGCTTCTCCCTTGATCTTGTTTCACCGTGTAACATCATTCAGGTCATAACAACGAGCCACCGGGTCGGAAAAACATTCCTGTTGGCCTCCTGGTTGTGATTCGGGTTGGAATAATGGGAATGTCTGATGACATTATCCTCCACTAACCGGGGAAACACAGGCAAACATGGTAAAATTGTTGCGAAGCCTGCTTCACTGCCGGTCCCATCGAAATGAATACCAATATTAACAAAAAACAAACCCAAAACAAAACATGATTGAGCCAAGTTTGTGTCTGGTTTTAGTTGTTAGCAAAATAAAAAAAAAACATGCCCTAAATATGAAACATGTCACTATTAGTTGATTTGCGGTTGGGGGGGGGGTTATTGTGTGACTACAAGGCTGGAAACTAGAATGACCATCTGGGAATGATGTGTGACACCCCCCCCCCCTCCCCCCCCCGAGTCGGAATAATGAGGGGTCGCCCTGTTCTGCCCGCGTGTGGATTCAGCGGGAACAACTGGTGTCAAAAATGTTGCTAGGACTTTGTCACCGCAGATGCTAAATGGAAAAGTCCCAGGTGTCACTAATAACATTAACAACGGCGCTTTCTCATTCATTTGTCCCGGTACGAAACACGAGCTAAACCAGGAGCCTGAGACCGAAGCAGCAAAGCGGAGCTCTTCACTCACTCGTTTTATTATGGATGCCTGGGCTCTCCTGACTGTGACATGTCAAAACGTCCTTTGATACAAAGGAACCAACAGTTCGCTCATCTTATCGCTACATATGACAGTCTCGTAATATTTTTACTACACTTAGTCTTAATCTTGTATTGTGTGACTAGGGGCATCTTTTGATTAGTCCAGATTTCGTGTCAAATCAATTCGGATCCTTAGTTCAGTAGTTGGGAAGACGTTAGGCGTTTGTGCCCAACCTGATCGCAGCTTTCTCTCTCTTTGCTCTCAGGTATATGATGCAGTGGCCCGGGGGAAGGATACTACAGAGACATGAGCTGGATGCCTTCCTGGCCCAGGCTGTTTCCAGCCAACTCTACGAACCCGACCAGCTGCAGGAGCTCAAGGTCAGACGCAAACCTCCTCCCTCCATCAGCAAGGATTCTGTTTTCCACAGAAAACGTCCTTTTTTTTTAAGCTCTTTCACACCAAACTTGTTTGATGCTGTTTAGGACTGCAACTAACAATTAATCTGGAAGTTTTTTTGTTTTGTTTTGTGTTTTTTCTGTTTTTTGTTTGATTATTTTAGTCTATGAAATAACAGAAAAATTTCACCCTCACAACTTTGCCTAGTCCAACATGGTGACTTAAAATGTTTCGATTTGTTCGCAAACAGTCCAAAACCCAAAGATAATCATTTTATTGTGATAATTGACAAAGAAACTGAGCGAATCCAATTATTTGAGAAGCTCGTAGCAGAAAATTTGTGAAATTTTCTTTTAAGTTTTGATTTGAAAAATAATCGCGGGTCAGGATGCTTGCGGGTTATTTTTTTTATAGATGATATAACGGTTTCAGCGCTGGTTCAGTTAAAAGAAACCCCGGTGCAAGTTTGTTGGGTGCAAGAGCTGTGAGTCAGACTCTGATGCGAACCAAACAACCAGTCCAAGACAATGAGTCCATCCAATAGCAAGACTGAAACCAACTGAAAATGGCTTCTAGAAGAGCAAACAAGTCAGTTTCCACCACGGAATATTTGACTGTTTGTTGAATTGGGACACACTTGCACTGTGAGGCTGTTTGCATGTCCTCTTCTCACTACGCTGTCAGTCTCCTCTGACACACACGCTTGCACACACACACACACACTCACACACACAAAGAGCAAACAGGGTTTCCCACGCATCCCGGACAACCTGGAAACATTTAGTCCAAATTTTCAGTCTTGAAAAACACACGGAAAGGGAGAGAAATGGTTTGATGTTCTGGAAAATGATTTTTTGACATTCTTGTCTTTTTCCTTTTGCTGAGAGCAAACAGTCAAATCTTAGAGTGGCAAGGGGTCAGAGGGTACAAGATACTCTGGTCGTGAGTCGAAAGGCTCTGAAGGGCCCCTCACTAAGCTATGGGCTTGTGAAAGCACCTAGAATCCCGTCAGGTTGGTGAGGATACCGTGTGCTTCCTGGGAAAAAAGGGGGGGGCGTCAGATAACGTCATTCATTATTAGTGACTGGTGTCTGGTAGCAAATTTTACTTTTAAACATGTTTTGTATTTTATTGCTCAGCAGGATCATTGTTTTTCAGAAGTAACATTAGTTGTCCAAACAGCGACATGTCATTAATGCAAAGTTGGGTAGTAAGCTAACACTATTTACTTGGTTAGGAGCATATGTTTTCTTGCTTTTTTGCCTGCAAACATGTCTGATTTGTGATTTAACCATGCTGTGCGTTTCGTTATTCCTTGTCATAGTCCAAGCATCTTTTCCTAATTTTAATTGAGCTCCAGTCTCAGTGATATATTTATTATTCCTAGTGCATGAAAATGAACAGAATTCCCAGTTTAATACAGCAAATGTGGTTTTAGTTGCTTTCGTTGTATCTGCATCTCGTCGCTTTGTATTAGAGGTAAACTTCAATCTAGGTTGGCGGCCACCATTTGCATGCTAGAAGATGAAAATAATGAAGTTGTTTCAGTAGCAGAACAGTCAACATGGTTAGAAAAAAAAAGGTATTCAGGTCAAATCTATAGTAATATATAAATTTTCCTACAGTTGTTGTTCTCTGGTTTTTCTGAGTGATCTAGTTACTTTAGCACATGTAATTTCAGGGAAGTAATTGGGGTTTTAACACCAAAAAGCAACGTTTCTGCACACATTTCTCATTATATTTTCCTTTTATTGTTTTTTGCACTCCTTTCATTGGGCTCCTGTTTGTGTCTTCTGGATGTACTAATCTTACTACGCTCCTTCACGGGTGATCTAAGTGACTTTGATGTCAAATCCTCCTTTCAGACAAACAGTGACGTTTGCGGCCACATACATATCAAGACCTCATGAGTCACAACTCTCCCACACTGTCACCTCTTGTATCTCTCTACCACTCGTGTGTGTGTGTGTGCGTGCGTGCGTGCGTGCGTGTGTGTGTGCGCACATGTGCACACTGCCCACAATGTAACTCTGCTGTCATTTCCCGTTTGTGTGTCGGCCGTCAGGTGGAGAAGGTGGATGCCCGTGGCGTGCAGCTGGCCGCTCTCTTCATGGCCGGCGTTGACACAGCGCTGTTCATCAATGATGTGTGCGGCCAACCGTTGCCGTGGGAACACTGCTGTCCCTGGGGGTTCTTTGACGGGAAACTGTTCCAGAGCAAACTGGCCCGGGCCGCCCGCGACCGAGCCGCCCTCCTGGACATGTGCGAGGGGCAGGTATGAACCCGAGTGTGTCTTGTGTGTGTTCTTCTATCAACACTTTTAGGTCAGTATATAAACATGTAGGGGCTTTAATAATCCCAAAATTCTCAATTAGTCACAGAAGAAATTAGGGAAGGTTAGAAAAAAGAAATGCAATTAAAGGCTAAATTATATGCAGTAACTAAACAGACTAAATTAAATATAATAAATAGAATAGACACTAAAGATAGAATACAACTAGAATTTTACAATGAGAGTATTATGCTGTAATACACGTTTTTTTTTAGGTGCAGTATTTTCTGTGGATGTTAGGATTAACTGTACTGACACCTAGCATTTTAGTCCCTTGGCTTAAGGGCACTTAAGACAACAGTTTCTGGTTTAAAAAAAAGAAATCCAGTGTGATCTCATCAGTGTGGTCGCTCAGATCTCCTCCCACCCGGGTTGTGTGGTGTGTTCATGTCGGTGACTGTATGGGAAAAGGATCTGTCACAGCCGTCCTCCCTCTGCCCCATAGGAGGAGCTGGTGTCCAAGGTCGAGAAGATGCGTCAAGCGATCCTGGAGGGCATCAATCTGTCCCGCCCTCCTCCTCCTCCCCCTCCCCTTCCACCTCCTGCCTTTCTTCCCCCTGCCATGGTGCCCCCTTTCTACCCCATGCCTCCCCTCTACCCACCCCGCCCCATGGGCGGCATGCCCCCCCATCATCACCCGCATCATCCACATCACCCAGCCCAGCACAGACCCAGAGCCTTCCCAGGTACAGAGATGCTTTCTTTTTAGTCTACATAGACATTAGCTGTGTGCCAATTTCAACACTACATACTCTTTCTAAACCGCTTTTGAGCACAAGTTGTGTTCAGCAGAATAAAGTGTACTCAGAAGCTTCAAAATTAAAAGATTTTTGATTGTGCTGTCAACTATTGTAGATTATGTGCCCACATTTGCACGGAGGAGGCTTTACAGCCGATTACTTGGCAGTGTCTTTGTGAAGTGGCAGTTTGATTAGTTCGTCTGTGCAGCACCTTTTGACAACAAGACAGTGCTTTATAAAAGGCATTAAGCCAAATTATATAAGAGACACAAGGCGAGCTAAAAATACACATGTAAATAAGATTTAAAAAATATGAATAGAAATTAAAAATAAGGTAAAATACAATTAAACGAGCAAACTAAGCATAAAAATTTAATCACAACTGCAGTGCGAGCAAGATATGAATAAATAGTCCCATATATAATTTAATAGAAGACAATGGAAAACAGAAAAGTTTTAAGCCTTGATTTAAAAAGAAAACTTGAGTTGGAGCAGACCTTGTATTTTCTGGGAGTCTGTTCAAGATTTGTGGTGCAGAAAACTGGAACTGTGGTTCAGCTTTTTATGCACCACTGCATACAGTTAGTACGTAGTGGGAAACTGAGACGCAGCTTATCACTTTTGAACTGTATCTACAATAAGAGAAGTCTGCCTCAGCTGTCAATAACCCCCCTCCCCCTCAGGTATACAGTCCATCCCCCCTCAGGGAGGGAAACTGGAGATAGCTGGCATGGTGGTCGGCCAGTGGGCGGGGAACAAACCAGTCCGCGGGAGAGGGGGCTTCAACATGCAGGTGGTGTCAGTGGGAGCAGGGAAAGGGTGAGTAACACGGTGGTCTTTCGGTCCGCAGAGAGCTTTCAGGAACAATGAAGATATTGTGGAGCCTGGGTTTTCTTATTCTCCGTGTAGTTGCATGTGAGTGGTATCAGCCACAAGCGTATCACTATACAACAACCAGCTCTTCTGAGCTTGTAAAAACATTGCAGATGCAGGGCTTTTGCGGTGTCAACCAAAGGAATAGCTTTCTACATTTTGGAAACAACAGAGGTGCCTTTTGAATGGGTGGTTTACAAAGCAAAGAGGGCTCGCAGCATGAATTCTGTCTTAAAGGCTGGTGTGACTGAGCCCTAAGGCAGACTGCTGACACCAGTTGAGTTGTACAATTAAAGGGGAACCCATATTAAACAGCCGACTCTGTTTACAGGTCTTGCGGAGTAAAGCTAGATATGTGGAAAAAGGCTGTATAAAGTCTTTTGTAGTTCCAGAGGGAGCTGTTGGAAGTCTGCTGAATTTGGTTAAATTGGTTTGAAAATTGGAAGAAAAAAAAAAAGGTCTGGGTCTGTGTGAAGTTGGGAAAGAAGTGGCCTTACCAGACCAATGTGTGTGTGTGTCCAACAGTGTTACAGAATCACAATGTGTAACACAATGTGTCTTTGTTGCAGGAGGGGAAAAGAGATTCCAGCAAAAGTAAGGGGAGGCAAAAAGGCAGCTGCCAACAGAACACAGGTACGATCAATCAAGGAACAATACGACTTTTTACACTAAGCTCTGTCGTGTCTTAGTTTCTGCTATGGCATGAACATTGAAACTGCGAGAGACCGACATAGCTATAAATTCACTCTGTCTGTCACATTCCCACTCTCCTTCTCGTGCCTCCTGCTGTTCTGTTACACCCCCCCCCCCCCTCCAGACGTCATCGTCCCCTCCAGCCAGCAGTCCCCCAAAGCCCTCAGAGGAGGTGGGCTCCACACCAGAGGTTGCGACCCAGCAGCTGAACGGCAGCTCAGCAGCCTCCGCCATCGGCCAGTCCCTGGAGCTGGCCCCCCTGGCCCAGCCAATCCCGTGTGCCTTAGCCAGCAGAGACAACCAATCAGAGGGGGTGGAGGTGGAGGCCCCCTGTTGCCTTGACGACTGCCCATCAGACGGAGCGCTACAGAAGGAGGAGTGACGGCGTCCTTCCCCGGGACGCGCTGCTCTGAGAGAGTTATCTGTGTTCGACTGCCTTTCCCTGTTTTTTGTAGCCCTGCCTGCTAGCTGTGCAAAACATCACGCGGAGCAGGAGGCAGGGCGAGGCGCCTCTTCGCGCTCCCTGCTGCTCCATGTGATTGGCTAAAGCAGTTAGCTGTTACTCCCTTTTTAGTTTTCTCATGTGATTTTACATTGTTTTTATGAAGAGAGGTTTTCTCCATGAGTCTGTAAGCGCCCCACCCCTCAAAAAGTCCTTAAATGCCTCCCTCCCGCACTCAGAGTAAAATAAGCTTGAAGCCCCACCCCACCCCACTCCCCATAACAACCCGACATTTTAAAGACGAGCCCCCTCTTAAGTATGGGTATCTGTACAGTTTTAGTTTCTATACTTTGTTGTTTTTAAATGGTCCCGTTGTTTGAATCTCTGCACGCGGACGTTAAGCTTGTGGTTACGGTGACAATTGGATGTGGTTTCCATGGTTACAGCACCTAGGCCTGGCCACCGTGGTCGGTAGTTGTGTGTTTTATACGCGGTCTGTTGCCATAGCCGTCTCGCGCGAGCCCAGAGGGACGTTCAGAGCGATCTTGCCACCCTTCTGTGCAGCGACCCTCGTGCCCCCGTACTTCGCTCTCGCACTGCTAAACACACGGCGTCAGCGTACATGCTCGCAACAAACCCCTCTTATAGATTGATTGATTATTATCTATCACTGGAGCACTTCGGCACCACCATGGTATTAGCGTGCTATTTTACTTTGACCTATGTAGCATAGCCTAGTGCTTAGCTGTGCTAAGAGACCCCATGAATTTATGCACCTTAAGCCCTAAAGTATGCAAGATTTTACCCCGCTCCTCCAAGAAAAAAAGTGCATTATTATATTATCTTCCCATTCCCTTTTGTCCTTTTGTCCCAAAGCTTTGATTGTATTATCCCAACAGAAGCACTTAATGTTGTATTTAAATATAATGAAATTGAACAAGCCCCTGTACAGTTGAATTGACAGTCTGTGAGGGGTGTCCCCTGCGCCTAAGTAAATCATTATGACATGTAGAACTACATTTAAAGGTAGAGATCTATTTGAGAGACATCAGAATGTGAACACAGTGGTTTCAAACAAAGAAGCACTTTGTTTTAAAACTTGTAAAACCACACTGGACAGTCCTCTACCAGGTGATAAAGAAACAAACAACTCTGAGGCACCTTCTGGAGTTAAGGCCAAAAACAAAAAAAAGAAAAGGATAAAGCTACCCAGCGAAAGATGGGGATGAATGGTGAGGGTCTGGGCGACTGCTGCTAGGCAGAGTCCCCCCTCAGACAGGCCTCGCGCATTCAATCAAGAACTTTGCAATGAAGCTGAAAGGACTCCCAATGGTCCACGTCATGGATTCCCTGGGAATCATTTCAGGTTTCTTTTAAAAAAGAGGAAAAAAAGTTATTTCCAAAGTGTATTTTTAATGAGGCTCGCCGACCGAGGCAGCCGCGGATTTAAACAGGGGTGCAGCAGCAGAGGCCTCAAAGATCCCTCCGCCCTCTGGGTGGTGATTGAGCAACTGTTGTCATGACAATAGCCCAGCACCAAGAGCTGTTGCCCCCCGCGCCCCCCTCCCCCCACCCTCCACTCCCCACCCCCCACCCGCAGAGCTCCGTTGTGTCACTTTAGACCAGCAGGAAGCACTTCCCCGCCCCCCCGAAGCGCCACGGCGGGTGGGGGGGGCTTCACGGGTCGGATCACGTGTCACATGACAGGGGAGAGGGAGGCCTCATGTCGGAACCTGAGCGGAACCGCTCGCAATCTGAGACTTATAAGATACTGAATCGTTTTTATCAGAGCACTTATGTTTGTAGAGAATGAGACGTGTCCCCTACACTAGGTTTCATCCAACAATGGAAATACAAGTATGTACTTCTTACCAATTACTGGTAGCACAACTAAAAATGTTGGGAAAAAAAGCAGTAGACCGTCAAATATTGCCTGAGAGATGCTGGCCATGAACTTTGTGTAATCTCTAAATGTACCGAGAGGTCAAAATGAGCTCATTTTAAAAAAAGGAAAGAAAAAAAAGAACATGGCAAGTCAACAAGAAGCACCTTATTTTCTTACTATGTTGATGACTTGTGCTCTATTGTGTGACACAAAATTGACATGGGAAAAAAAGCTCTACCGAAAAATGCCGTTTGTTTTTTTTTTTTTTTTTTTTTTTTTTTTTTGGACGGAAGAAGGAAAAAAAACCCTGACTATATATATATATATGTAAGTGTTAATGTAGTCGAGTCAGACGTCCCCTCTGTTACAAACTCAACTGAATTACAGTGAAACGCTGACAGTCTGACACACACACACACACACTCTCCCCCACCCACCCACCCCACCCTGGCCGCGAGTGTGTAGACCCTGTGCTCATCTTTGCGTGGGGGGGGGCAGGGGCCGGGCCAGGGCCGGGTTGCGCCGCCGTCTCTTACACCAACGACCAAACGAAATCAAAAGGTTCGGACTTGTTAGCCGTTATCGGTAGGGATAAAAGCGTACGAATGCCGTAGGTGTTCATAGGTTAAGAGTTAGGTAACAGCGTCGGGCTTAACACAGGACTGTAATACACAGACACCAAGACTAGGCTAGAGAATATAGCTCCACTGGCCGAAATACTAAGTCTAGAATTACTAGGAGTCATATACTTAACTGCTTTCAACTTTTTTGACATTAGTACAAATATGTGTATCGCAAACAATACATTGTTAGAAGATGGCTTTTTTTCTACAGCGAGCCAGAGCGTGATCCGGTATATGACGCCCTCTCTCGATTCGCTCGCCAGATAACCATTACACACACCAACGCACACACAAACACACTCACAACAAAACAAAAAAATCCACGTACACCAACACACACCACGAACAGGTACTCAGTCGCATCTGTTACCAGGATAATTCTCTCTGCTTTTGTGCCGAAGTTTTGTTTTTTTGGGGGTTTTTTTGTGCCGTTTCAGTTCCCAGTGGAGTGGTTGTCAGTTCATCAGAGATCTTTCGGTAACACATTCTACTGACTAAAAAAAAAAAAAAAAATCCCGCACTACACAAGTTCGCACAGACGGTTTGAGATCTACGCGTTAGCGTTAGGTGTCGTCAGGTAGGGAAGGAAATGACCATCTGTATGCACACGACACGAGGAATACACGCACACACATGCACACTCAGACAGACAGACAAACACACAAGTACATGCACACGGATACATAGATGTTAAACCCTGAGTTACACAGTAGCTAGTATGGAAAAAAAAAAAAGTCAACACAACACATGATGTAGTGTCCCTCTTTTGTCCTTGTCTGTTTTAGTTTGATAGATCAGTGATTTTTATGCTTGTTATCCTAACCCCCACCCTCACACTCCCCCACACCCTCACACATCCGCCTGCTATGACACTTTCTCTCGCCTCCCTTCCTAACGACCCCCCGAAACTGTTTGTTCATTTGTTTTTTCCTCTGCCCTCATATCTTCCTCATAGATTGCATCCACTCATATCAATACACTCACAGTCACACATGCGAGCACACACACACACACACACACACACTCTCTCTATGCCCAATTGATTCTCATTTTTAAAAAGCAGTGAAACACAAACAATATTTTACACACAGGTTAACACCCCCCAACCCGCCGTATCTCAGTCCTCTCTTTCACTCTCACCACCTCCCTCTCTGCCTTTCCTTTTTAGCCCTTAGGACCGTTACTATTGGCCGTTTTTTTCTCTCTTTTTTTTTTTTCTCTTTGGGCTGCCCCGCCCCTTAATCAACCCAACTAACAGTAAAGGTTATATTAACGTTGATAATCAGTTTCTGTATGTATCTAGCCAGAGTCTGGAAAAAAAAATCAGAAAAAAAAATCAAAACTGTTTTATTCAATTGTGCAAATGTGTTTTTTCTTACTATTTTTAATGTTATTACATCTTCTAATCTAATCCTTTTACCATCGCTTCAGTTAGTACTGAAATACGCTTAGCCAACCTAGAGATTTGAAACTGTAATGATTGCGATTTTCCTTACCTGTATTTTATATGGCATCTTTAGACCACTTCACCATCTATTATGTACGTAAGTAAATATTGCCCATATTTTTTTTTAACTTTCATTTTTTTTTTGAATTGAAAATCGTTGTCTGCACTATGTTTGATTCTCATAATATCCCTGATAACGATTTTGTGGTCGACTCATTATCAATCGAAGGTGAACTCTGCACCCTTGCACAAAGCAGCGAAAACATCTCTCGTAAAGACCTGAGAACCAAAGTGCACCTAGCATCCCCCTTCGACCCCCTTATAAATCCCCCTATAGCCAGCCCCAACCCCCCCATCCATCTTCCCACCTGCCCTGACATTGACAGTTTGCCCCCCCCCTTTCAAGTAACAAGTTTTCTGATGAGTATGGTTATATATATAATGACAGTACAGCACGTGTGATTCATCTGACAAAGTCTGTGACGTAGCAGTGTTTTGTTTTTTTGGTTTTTTTTGTTTGTTTGTTTATCTTACACTGGTTGCTGTGGAGACGCAGACAGACAGGGAGGAAAGGAACCAAAGTGTGTGGTTTTTTTTTTTTTCTTTTCTTTTTTTTGTGGACAGCGAGTGAGGGGACGAACGAGCGGGCGGGCGCCGGTGGTCGGTTTTGTTGGTGGGCATTGTGGGTAGGTCTGCCGCTCGCTTGCTCCCGCCCAGCCGTATATTCTCCGCTGACTGAATTTTGGCTGCATGAAGCCATTGCACACACTCACATCAGATCTACACTAACGCACATGAAGGAGCGATCCCTGACAAATGTCGTTTTTTGTTTGTTTTTTCAGTCATGCTGGGGCTTTTGCGCCCTCTTTTGCAGTTTTCTTACTTGTTAAACTGTTGTGCTCTATTGAACTTGCCCCCCCATCCCCAGCCTCATATTGACAGAGAACACATAGCCATACTGAGTCTCTTCATACTGTGAGTGGGCATGGAGGCTGCTGAGAGCGGTTGACCCCCCCCCCCCAAAAAAAACCAAACAAAAAAACCCACACAGATCTGAGGTTGTTCGGCCTTCCAATAGACGTCAGATAAAATGGGCCGTGCACACCAGACATAAAAAGCGAGAGGAGGACAACACTACTCGAATAATTGATAAGTGATTGATGGGAAATTAATGTGCAAATAATTCGATAATTGTTGAGTGTTTTTAATGCGAAAATATCAGACATGCTCTGTTTCCAAGTTTTTCAGTTGGGGAGATTTTGCTGCGTTTCTTTTAGAGCTGCAATGATTAGTCAATGAATCGATCATTCGTTTGACAAATAATGAATTGGCCAGTTATTTTAGTAACTAATAGATGGATTCAGTCACTTTAAAAGCAATGAGTAGAAGCATCAGCCGACTCCAGCTTCTCAGTAAACAACAGTAAAGTGAATATCTGAATATATTTGGGTCTGGAACTGATAGTTGAATAAAGAGAGAAATTTCAAATTCACAAACTTGAGATGTAGGAATTTCTAACAGTCATTTTTCACTACGGTTTGATTTTTTTTTTTTTTTTAATGCAAAAGAATTGAGAGCCCTGATTGCAACTTTTCTTACTTTATCTCATGTGAAGTAAAAACCCTTGGGTTTTTGGCTGCCAGCTGGACCAAACAAGGAGGCTTTTTATACCTTTTTCACTTTCTTTTTTTGACACTTTATAGACCGAACAGTTAATAGAGAAAATACTGTACAGTTGCAGCCCTAAAAGATTTAGCACCGTGGTCTCATCAATGAATTACATCCATGGCTTAGAGCTTTCTTTTAACGTCTGTACAAATCGATTTCCTTGGTCGGTCTCTTGTCTAAGACGAGGGGAAGGCATAACAACAAAGCATCTCAGCTGAGGTGACACGGGGAGGGGGTTCATCCTCTCCATGAAATAATGAATTGTGTCAGGTGGATAAAAGCACCTTGCCTCTGTGCCTAAAAAATACAAAAAAACAAAAACAAAACTGGGAGCATCTCTGAAGAGTCCAGCAATGTTTAGAGAACCAAAAGTCCCAGGGTAGAGATGTGCTATGTAGTGTTGTAGAAGTTGAACAGTATTAATATCTGTCGTACAGAATGTGGAAAGAATTCATCCGTTGTTTTGTACCTGTTCTGATCTATTTGCAGGATTCTCACAGCATTTTGTCCAGTTTGAATAAAAGGTCCCTATTCTTTCTGTCTCTCTCTCTACACTGCCAACCCCCCCCCCCAAAAAAAACAGCCCCCCCCAGGCCCCAGTAAACCCTTCACCCACCCTGACCCCCTTCCTCCTCCCTCCCTCTATGCCTGGGTCCCTGTAAGGGGCTCAAGTTGATATTTGTGGGCCATTTCTTGTCATGTTGGTCAATCACGCCCTCAGCAAACATGTGTTTCAAGTGCATGTACTTCAGTACCCAGGGCCACCCAAAAACTACCTGTGCAGCGAAAAGGGTTAAAAAAAAAATTTATCCATAATATTATTGTTATAGAAATATTATCATCATCATTATTGCTGTTATAATTATGGTTGGTATAATTTGTCATCATTGTTAGCATTATGGAAGCACCAGACTGTTTGTGGAAAGACGAGAAGAAAAAAAAGAAAGCTTTTCGTTTGTTTTTTTTTTTTTTTAATTTGTCTGGCTGTTGGTGGTCTGATCTCACAGAGGGAGGGGAGGAATGGTTCAGAAAGAGACAAAGATGGCAGTCATGTTTGTACTGGTTGGGAAATGACTTACAGTGCTGAAATAAAATTTATTCTTTTAGTAAAAAAAGTATTCGATGTGTCTGGTGTCATGATTTTTCTTTTCTTCCTTTTAGATATAGTTTGGCTTTTATTGTGAAATCCTGAAGACAGATTGAACACTAATGTATTTGCTGCTGTGGTTCAGGAACTGTAATTGTTTAACCATGAATAACTGTAATTTCAATTTGATAAGTAACTAAGTATTGATGAAACAATCTTTCTTGAATAGTCAATATTGAATTTTAAAGGAATAGTAAGAAATTTACCTGACTGCCCCAATATAGAGGAGAATTTTTCCACAACCTGGCAACCCAAAAGATGTTCTTAGTAATAATATACAATCATGGCTGGATTACTGAACGGGCCTTGAGGACACAGACCCACAGGGTCAGTCGGCGCCTGGTCATCTGCAAAATGTTCCAGAAAGAGAAGCAGAAACCTCTTGGAGGAGATGCACAATGAACACACAGAGACACAAAAAATACAGAGGATGCATAACGACAAAGATGCAAACAGCTGCATGTTTCTCTTTCTATCGGGGGGTCTGGCTGGAAGCAAACCGCCCGCCCGCCAGGACTTGTGGAGTCGGGTCGTACGCACCGGGACGTGAAGGCCTGCGAGGGCAGGGGAGCGCTTGGCCTTAAAAGGCCCCAGACAGGCTTAAAGGCTACGAACGTCCAAACACACAGGCGTCAAATGGTTAAATAAGCTGGGCGTTAGTTACAATGGAAGAGTCCCCCCTGCTGCTTTTGGCCATTTTTCTTATCCTGTATATTTGCCACGGTTTTTATTGCCTACAATCAGTTAAGGACTACAAAAATAAAAAGCATTTTGACCCTGGCTTCTCATATTTCCGTATCATAATGTGGTTAAATATTTTTTCTGGCCTAAACCGTTCAAGTTACTTTAAAAGAAAAAGTAACTTTTTTTTTTTTTACATGTTCACAATAAGACGTTTCTCCTGTTTTTTACAGTAACGTCCGTGTCGCAGGGAACTCTGGGTAACGGGATCCGCCCCGGAGAGTGCGCCCCCCCGTGGACCGGATGAATGACGGCGCGGCCGAAGTCTCGCTCTGGCGCGCCGCACATCTCGCGACACCTACACGCACCGCCAGCTCTCGGCCAGCGACCACAAATCCGCTCCGCCAGGAAAGATGGCGAGGTGATAACGGCGCCGCCGGGGCCGGCTGGGCGCGCCTGAGGTAAAACGCCCCCCGCCGCGTTGGGGTTTCCTTCTCAGCCGCACAGACGACGGGTCCGCGGGGTCGGGGGGCGGACGAGCCCGCCGTCGCGGACGCAGGCAGCCCGGGGGGTCTGTGGGAGCGTGTCCCGGACAGCGGATGTGACAACAGCCGGAATGAGAGGTCGAGAACCGCCAATTCCAGCTAGCTGTCAGCTAGCCGCTTAGCTGTGCCTCCCGAGGCAGGCAGCTCAGAAAAGCTAAATTAACTCCCTCGCACCATCAGCAGCAGATAGTTTTCCATATTACTCACATAGAATAAATGTCTACGTAATGTCCACAAAAGCCAAAAAGCTAATGTTAGCCAGCTTTGGAGGCTGAGGTGGTGCCCCAGGTTAGCCTGTTAGCCTCATCTGGATCAGGATACATGCTGCAAACGCTAGTTATTTAATATTTATCAGTTGGTCGGGTTCATATGCGTGTATGTTGATACCAGTCCACCATGTCCTGCCCCTTATCTCGTATGTGGTGCTTTTTTTGTTCCCTAGATGCTGTTTTGACCACTGCAGAACCTCCTCAAGGACAAGGAGCTTCTGTGAAGTAGGTTTCATCATTTCCAGAGGAGCCGGTCGCCTCCTCTTTCTCCTCACGTCTTTAATCCCGGTCCCCTACAGATCCACCGGCACTGATGGACGAGGCCTTTTGAATTCACAAGCCTAATCAGAGTGTCGGCAATCTGGAGAGCTGAGGAGAGCTGAGGGGGGGGGCTGTGGGATGAGGTAGTAGTTTGTATAGTTTTAGGATCACACCAGATCTGGGAGATAACTATACAGCCTACTGTCTTTCTCACGGCTTCCAAACCGTCACCTACACCACAGGAGACCAAGGGCGACATGGCTGTGTCTCATTGCCATGGTGATCGTGAAAACCAGATCCGATTCACCGGTTCTAAGTCTTGTCCCAATATGTCCCTGGTTCTTGACAAATTGGATGCCAGTCAGACGATTAACAACTGTCTCATGAATAATTTGACTGATATCATATTTAATACCAGTTTGTCTTGGAAGGGGAAATTTCCTGCTGCAAACATGCAAAAAAAAAATCCTGCACTTAAAACATGCCAATATAATAACTACCTGATATTACAGCTTTTAAAATTAAAGACCCAAACGATAGTCTGCCCTCGCACAGCGACACCACATCTGCAGGAGGTGTTTTGGGGTCCCGTTTTTCATGGGGTGTCGGGGCAGGTGTGTTCAAAGCTGTGCTGTGGTGAGGTAGTAAGTTGTGTTGTTGTGGGCTGTGGGATATTGCAGCCCCTGTTCTGGAGATACAACTATACAACTTACTGCCTTCCACAATGTGGCAGCATGATACACCTCCATCATTTGTGGGTCTCGGGTCTGCCAGTAAATAGCCAGCCCCTGCTGTATGAATTGTGTTTTACTGATTTTTATTTTTTTTTTTTAAAAGATTCTTTATTTTGACAGAAAAATTCACGTTAACCATTTAAGTAATTTTTATATACCAAAAAAGAAAAAAAATACTTGTAGCAGCTTCTCAAATGTAGAAATTTACTTTTGTATATTATGCGATGGTATGAAAAATATGTTCAATAAATAGTTTAAACTTAAAATAATGTATGTGTTTATTAACTTAGTTTTTCTCGGGAATTAGAAGGTCTCCTATGAAGACATTCTATTACAGCTGTTTTTTACAATATCGTCATTCATTGGCTGTTTTTTCTTCACATACCAGTGTCCAGTAGAGGAGTTATAGTCGTTGGCAGGTACATTAATAAGTATTTACATAGATCTGCAGCTATTAGAAACTAATTGACTAGGCAATCAACAGAAAATTGATTGGAAATCAATTTCAGATATTTGAAGATGTCACCCTGTGGCTGTGAGGTTTTTTATGCCTTTTTCTTTTACTTATCCATTATTCCATAATGGAAATAATTGTTATATGCAGACCTATTGGTATGCTATAAATCACTTGTTAAATGTTTCTATACTCATATTTTCATTATTTATCCGCTGATCATTACACAGATTTATTGTGTGGACTGAAAATTGTGAATAATGCAGATCATGGTTTTCCAGAGCCCAAGGTGATGCCGCCAAATGTCTGGTGTTGTCCGACCTGTTGCCCAAAACCCAACGATGTTCAGTTTATAATGATATGAATCTGAGAGAAATTTGCAGTCCCTTACTTTCAAGAAGCTGCTACCAGAGTCTCTGCTTGAAAAATGACTGAAATTATGACTGATTTTTCAGAATTGGTCTGATCTTTGCAGATCTAAACTGAACACGTTTCAGTTCTGGGCTGGTGGTTGGACCTAAAGATAAATATGTTCATTGTGAAAATGAATAATCTCATCAAACGACGATAACTATGAAACGTTATACCTCTGCTTTTCATTTCCCAACTCAATGCTGAAGTCCTAATACATTATATTTTAATTTTTTAGAAATAGATTCTTTGATAGATCAGTAAAATAAACTAAAGGATATACCTCTGATAAATGTTGTCCTTTTTCTTTTCTGTTCATCATACTGAGACATTGGTTTTGTATCTAAAACGTTTAACCCACCCTGATTTCCAGGACCAAAAAATTTTGAGTAAAAGAACCCAATTTATATATCAACCTAATATCAAACTTATTTTCTAATCAGTACAGAAAACAGGTAAGTTCCTCATTGAGCAGTTATAACCGTTAAAAAAAGATTAAAATTCAACTTGCAACCCGTAAATGAAATGAATAAAATCTCCTGAGACGCCGTTTGTCACCTGAGCTGACCTTGGTGAGCCGCAGAGCCTCCGTGATTGGACGACATCCCTCATATTTATCATGTCCATCAGCCTATGAGGACGCGGGGCGTTTCCCGACGGCCCGCACCGATTGGTCGGATCAGAACGACGAGGGCGGGGCTTACGCGCTATTCCACGCTGTGACCGAAGAGACGTAAAGTAACAGAGGTCTCACACTGACTCGGATCCGACTCGCTCAAAAAAAAAAAAATCGTAGGGAACACCCGGATCTTACATCATTAATTTTTATACTATAAACCCACGACATTAAAAGAGCTGCTTAACATACAAACAGAGCTTCAGAGATTGGCTGATTGAGAAAAAAAATATTTGTCGACTATTTGAATGATCGTTTTGGTCATTATATAAACCAAAACTAAAATATTTGCTTTTTCTAGGTTCCAGCATTTGAGGCTTTGATGCTTCCTTCTCTTTCACACCTGACAATAAACTGAATATCTTTGGGTTCTGGACATATAGTGATGCAGCCCTGGTCCGTGGGAAAATTATTCCCTACTTACTGTCATTATATGGAGAAAATATTCAAAAAAAAGATGGTCAGATTAGTCTATGCCGAAAATAATCATTGGTCGCAGCCCTTAATACAAATGACGCATGTATATTGCAGATTAATGTACAGTTTGTGTCAAAATGAACATATGATTAAACTGATGTAACTGATAATGAAATACAACTGGAAGGTTTTTGTAATCATCCAGGGTGTCAAATAGTACGTTTTACCAAAATAATGTAAAATGTTAATCAATGTATTAATTGATCATAAATAAAATTTTCACAATTCCATAAAAGTCTCCTAAAAGCGCAGTACCAAGAGCCGAACGATCAGCGGCTCCTCTCGATCACAAACGATCTTCGGTGCAACTTCCTTCCGTCTGTCCGAACAAACATGGCGAACATTCGTTGTGTCAAGGTGAGGAAAGAAAATCAAAATCCCGTCCGCGCTCCGCGCCGCGACGTTTACGGCGTTCAGTCCGAGGGGTTACGAGGCGACGGACTTTCAACGGGCCTGTGCCGCCATACGTGTTTTCTTTATTCATCCCCTATTTTCCTTGTAGCCCAGAAGTTTAGCAAACGCGTCGGGAATCAATGAGCCCCCACAGCGCCCTCCGTCGCGTGCTTGACACCGGGGACCAGATTTAATTATTTAAAGGTTCGGTTCACTCAAATAACAGAAAAACATTGTAACCACACACACACACACACACACTTTAGTTGAATTCGACTAAACGACTAACGACGCGTTCAGACTTCACGACTTCGGTCCGATTAGAGCTGGACGGACAGTCGCAGCGCGTCGGAACGAACATGCGCAACGGGAGATGGGGGGTTGATATTTGACGGACTGTTTCCTCCACGCAGCCTTTTATAACGGAGACGACTGACGCCCCGATCCGAGGCGCCGGAAACAACAATGTTCTGTTTGTTTGTTTGTTTGTTTGTTTCCTCTTCTCGGCCTTTTCCGTAACGCCTTCCGGAACGGTTCGGGTTACCATGGCGACGACACCACTCGGCCGGCCTCGCGCCGCCTCGCGTTGTTTTTCCGGCTTCCCGATGATGTCACGCAGGTCGCGGAAGAACGCGAGCTGCGATTGGTCGAAAAGTCACAACGAGGACTCGCGTCATCCTCGTCTGTTGTTTGAGGAAGCGGTGAAAAGGGTTTTTCGTGCCGTGAATGAAAACGGACTAAAACCTTCCCTCGGATCTTCCCAACATTAATCCGTGGCCACAAATACCGTATTTCTTATTAGACAGTTTCTGCATAATTAATCACTGCTACAGATTCGACCGACGCTCTTTTCTTATACTTGGATCGAAGCACATGTAGTGTTCAGCAAATTTTAAATCCAACTGTTGGCTGATGAATGAAGTTGAGTTTTTGTCTGTTAAACTCTTAATCAATAGTAATTCAGGGCATTTTTTCCCTCCCCACTTTGCTCTTAATTGTTGCCTATTCAGTCATGAATATTTAACGTTATAGAGACATGCTGAAGATGTAAAACCACATTATCAAGAGCTTAAAAAACTTTGTATTTTCCAGAAACACTGTCTCATGTTGTTGCGGATAATCCACAGACCTCACTGTTTTCACGGTGACTGTCGCTCAGATTTAAAAAAAAAAAAAACAAAAACGAAACAGCTCCAGTGAAAACCTGATAAATTAATGTTGAACCCCTCTTGCAAATAACCATTAATTTTTTGGCTATGAAACGTAAAACGCACAGTATAAAAAAACAAAAACAAAACAAATGGCTGTTACAACTTTCCAGCTGTTACAACTTTTTTATTGTCTGACTAAAGGTTTAAAAAACGCAAAGATATTCAACATACTGTCGCATAGAAGAAGGCGAAGCAGTAGAATTCTTTCAGTTTAGGAGCTAGAATATTTTGGCATGCTTGCATCGAAAGTGTCTCGGCTCCACCTAGGTTATCGCTTGGGTAAGAAAACTCCTTTTGTCGCGAGTAAAGTTTTTCAACTCTCTTTGCATTTTAAATTAATCAGACCAGTTTTGATGTCTCCTCTCACCCGTCTTTTTTCAGTGACCCATGTTTTTCCCCCCTGCATTTCCTCTTTCCCGTCCCACCCTCCTCCAACCTGGTGTCCATCCCTGTCCACGTGTGTGTGTGTGCGCGTGCGCGCGTGCGTGCTTGTGTGCTTGCGTGTGATGGCTAGGGTATGGTTGGCCTGGTGACAGGCGGCGCATCCGGCCTTGGCCGGGCCACCGTGGAGCGCCTGGTGCAGAGCGGAGCGTCCGCCGTGATCCTGGACCTGCCCTCGTCCGATGGACCGGCTCTGGCAGCCAGCCTGGGGGACAGATGTGCCTTTGCTCCTGCAGATGTGAGTCCAAAAAAACCTGGCAGCCATGGTAGACCCGGACATGCTGACTGATAGAAAATCCACATGCAAGTATAATTCTGTGTTCCGGGGGTTGCGGTTTTTAAACTTGGAAAACATGCTCTGATTGTGCCTCTGGTCATTTCAAAGCCTCTATGATCCATTATTTAATATTAACATTAAGCGTTTTTCACAGAAGATGATTTGAGGGGTGATGATATACCAAACGGTGACGATGGCTCGTTTTTTTTGAAGCATTCCAGCGACACACTGAGCCAGCATGTACAATACCCGAGCCCCCGTAAACTGAAGCAGCTAAATGGAATTAATCGTAGATTAATTGTCATTAAGTTTATTATTTACACTTGTGTTTTTCCAGCCGTGACAAGGCCTCGGTGAAAGAGGCCTGTGCGGGCGGGGTCCCTTTGTCAGGAATCCGACTTAATAGCGAGTCCGATCCAGTAATTTCATTTGGCTTAACTTTTGATTAAACATGTGTCTGACATATCAAAACAAGGGCTGTAGGCTAATAAATATTCCACCTTATTATTCCTGTACCTCTTTCCACACAAATTATCTTCGGCCGAGGTACAGCTGCATAAATCTTACAACGAACAAAGTTTCATTTCGGTCCAACATTATGTCATTCTTCAAGATGGTGTTAATTAAATCCAAAAAATAGAAAGCAGTTCCGATGGAAACATGAAATCCAGATGGAGGCTGCAGCCGCAACTGGAGGTGTAATATACTCTCAGCTCAGTAGATGGCGCTCTCAAGTCATCCAACACTGTCACTGCTGAATTCCTGTGGTCCATGTTGACACTGCAAGTTCTGCTCCTGTCAGTTATTTCTTATTTATGGCAAAAGGGGAAATGGACCAAAAAAACTGAAATTGTCGGCGTGTTCACACATGATTATATCGATTTTGTCGCCCAGGATGCATGTTGATGTGATGTCACAAAAACTCTCCTGGGACTGAAAGAGGCCGTGTCATTTCCCAGGTCACGTCGGAGGCGGACGTGCAGTCGGCAGTGTCCCTGGCCAGAGAGAAGTTCGGGAGGCTGGACCTGGCAGTTAACTGTGCCGGCATCGCCGTGGCCGTCAAGACCTACAACTTCAAAAAGGACCTCCCTCACAGCCTGGAGGACTTCCAGCGTGTCATCAATGTAGGACGGGCGGAGACGCACACACATTCGAGAGAGAGAGAGAAACTCCCCTTGTCAGACGGTCATGTGTCACTCTACTTTTTTCCCCCTCCCTGCAGGTGAATATTGCCGGAACCTTTAACGTGATCCGCCTCGCCGTGGGTGAGATGGGGAAGAACGAGCCTGATGCGGACGGACACAGAGGCTGCATCATCAACACAGCCAGTGTGGCAGCCTTCGATGGACAGGTCATTTAAAAAATAAACACAAATATAAAAAAACAACTGTTTATCTGCCTTTTTTTTTTTTTAAATTTAAATATCTCCTTCTTGGCTCCAGGTCGGCCAAGCGGCTTATTCGGCTTCGAAAGGCGGCATCGTTGGGATGACCCTCCCCATCGCACGAGACCTGGCGCCCATGGGCATCAGAGTCATCACCATAGCTCCTGGTCAGTGCACATACGTGGTTGTCTAAGAATCAACGAGGTGATCTTGAAAACTAAGTGTGATTGGTGAGCTTCAGAGGGGCCAGTTGGTAGATTTTGTTTTGTCACGCGAGCTGATTGTAGCTTCATATCCACTCTATAAACATTAGAGAGGTGTCGTTCTTCTCATCTAACTCTTGGAAATAAAGTGATCAAGCGTATTTCTCGAAATTTCAAACTACTCCTTTAAAAATAGGTCATTAATACTGTATATAGTTTAGTTTGGAAAAAAGGATTAAATGATTTTTTTTAAAACCATCAGTCACTGTAGATTTTAGCAAATGTTGATCACACAGGAGGAAACGGTTAATTTGTTGAGGACTCTTTCAGTGCTACTTTTTCATTTTCTACTACTACTGCTACTTCCTCTTCTTCTACTGTTACTTTTTCTTCATTTTCTTCTGCTTTTTCTTCTTCTGCATCCTCCAGGTCTGTTCTCCACTCCTCTCCTGGCTGGTCTTCCAGAGAAGGTGCGCTCTTTCCTCGCCCGCCAGGTGCCCTTCCCCTCGCGCCTGGGAGACCCCGCTGAGTTTGCCCACCTGGTGACATCGCTGGCTGAGAACCCCATGATTAACGGAGAGGTCATTAGACTGGACGGAGCCATTCGCATGCAGCCCTGAGACGGACAATGTGTGTGTGTGTGTTGTGTGTCTGTGTGTTTGAGTGTGTGAGGCCACATTAACTAAAGGCCCCTTATCCTCAACTGCCTCCAATGAAGAGAAACTTTATGTGTGTGTGAGTGTGTTTGTGTTTGTGTGGCTGTCTGGTGTATTAAGTTGTAGAAAGCTCCATACAGTAAATATGAACCGGTATTGATCACAAACACCATTTTGTGTGTGTGGCTGTGAAAGTGTGTAAAAATGAGACTGTGCGTCCTTCAGAACATTGCTGAACATTGCAGTACTTTATGAAGTCCACTTTGGTTGTTTTCTATGCTAATCCAGATCATAATAAACCTCTGATGGGTTTGATTATCTGCTCCAAGTGTAGAATTTATCTTATGTTCTTTTTAAATCATCCTAATTGCACAGGTTAAATTTTAGAAAAACTGAGGAAACGTTTGCTTTCGGCCCATTAAATCTCAAAGTTTCAGTGGTGACAGTGCACATCGCCACCAAACAAATTAAAAATGTCAGTATGTGGCGGCTAATGGAACATATTGCGTTGTATGAGTTTGATATACAAGAGTTTAATTTCTTTATTTGTTTCTTTATGAATGTTAAAAGTAAAAAAAAAAAAGAACGTCTAAAAAAAAATCAAATACCGACATTTCTATTTTCTTTTATTCACGTAGTTGCTGGGGATAAGTAAAATTACTTTATCAGTTTTGTCTTTCCTTGTGTCCGTCAAGTTGTAAAGTCATGAGAATTACAATACAGCTCTTGAGAAAGTCCTGATTTATTCATGAGAATAATCAATATTTTATGAAAAAAAAAATGAAAAAAAGTCATGATATCCTTATGAGCTGCAATATACTGAGAAGATTTGTTTGAACAGGTGAGAGACTTTTGTGACAATTGTCATATTGATGTTCTTAAAAAAGAAATTTTTGAAATTTTACTTTTGAGATACAATTTTAACATAATTTTCATAATAGCACATATTTTAGCCAAAATATCGCTAAAGTATTATTGACATCTCCACAACACGCAAATACTTTTAAATATCTTGATGTCCCCTGTGCTGGACATCGCAGAGTGATCCAACGCAGTGGCCTACAACTTTGGAGGATGGGCAACTCTTAAACTGAGTTCGAGGTCAAGGAGCTCAACGCCACTGTAGAAGTTGGACCCTCTCTTTGGAAATTGCGAGTTCTTCTGCCTCTGCTGGTCCAGTGAGGGCGACAGTTGGTCTGGCGGCAGGTGTTAGTGTCAGTCTGACGAGAATAGAGGTGAAGGTGCTTGGAACCAGCTTCTCCATTGGTCGTAAAATTGGCTTGTCTTTTTTTGGGGGTGGGATTGAATGCGAATTCTGGTAAAATGTGGGTCTGTACCAAACACGGCTCCTGGTGATTCTGTTTTTTTGACTTAAATTGCAAATTTGGAGAATTTATACATAAACATTTTTCTGACATTTCAAATCTCTAATGATTTTACATTTTACATTCAGAATACATGAACAGTATAAATATATTGCTTCACTGTGATCATTAAATTTGAACTTCACAAGTAATTTTTCAGTGTCTATAATATACATATATGTGTTTTCTCACATTTTGGGGACTCAACTTCCTTCTGGGGACAAAAAGTCCCCCTTAAGTAAATCATTAAATTTTGGGTAAAGAGCATTAGGCTGAGGCAAGTAGTCGTGGTTACAGTTGGTACAAGTCTTGAGAAAATTAATTTTGAACCGCATACAATCAGTGGTGAGAGGGTTGGATAATGTGAGAGTACCATCTACTGAGCTGAGGGACTATTACACCTACAATTACAGCTTGTAAGACTAAGTCTGCGCTGATGAACTTGTCGTCAGCGCCAGAGTCGTGAGGATGAGGAGTGTTAGAGAGAGCTTTTACCACAAGAGGGAGCCCTGACACTGCAGGTGAGAGGGGCACCCCCCCCCCAGTAGCTGATAAACCCGGACTTCTTGCAGTTGGGGGCATTGTGAGTTATGACTGGTCCTGTTGACCTGTTGTTATGACTGAGTTATGACTGGTCCTGTTGGGCTGTACTTCATTTCTATATAAGAACATCAAAGTACTAATATGGAATGGAATGTCTTCTAATGAAATCTGATCTGTGCAAAAAGTGGGACTCCTCCTCCTCATCCTCATGGTGAGGTGGAAGAGTCAACAGAGTAATTAAGAGTCTTCATCTGGGGAAGGTGAACATCATGTTACAATAGGAACATATTGTAACATGACGGGAATCCGTCACAAAGTTTTTGGAATATTTCAGTCTGGATCAACGTGGTGGACTTACCGACATTTCCATCCCATGAGCCTCACCACTAGTGTGGCTTTAAATTAGAGGGTGAGAGGGAAGCCTGAGGAGACCTAAGAGACAGTACAGTGTTGACAAGTTCAGATTTAAAAAGCTAAGTTATTATTTTGTGACAAACACATTTTTCAAAACTGTTTTCTCTCTCAGACTGCAATTTGCAATAGTCGCCAATTCTGTATCTACATTGAACTCCTGATTATTATTATTATTATTATTTTAATAGAATCAATTTCATAATATTTGCATTCCTTGATGACAGTGTACAACTAGTAACCAGAAATTGGTAAAGATATACATAATGTAGAGGAACAACAGGACGGCGGCAAACAGCACAGAGACACATGAGACCAAAGGCAGGACGCAACCTAGATGGGAGGCTTGGAACGAGAATGGGGAAGAGGAGTGTACAGCATCAAAAATCAGGGAACTGGCTGCAGTAGGGTCGATTAAATAATAATTCAGAAGGGACGTTGTTCTGACCAAATAAAATGCAGACACATAACGGCTGCCTGGATTATGTCCAGTAAAGTAAAGCACTTCAGTTACGATTGGGAAAAGGCCGAAGTTTGGGTTGGATGTGAACGAAATAAACGACTCCTCCCTGGAGTCACTGTTCTGTTTCTATGTGTGCTAACACTGGGGCTATGGGGACGGAAACGCCGCAAATGTACCAACAAACGTTTGATGTTTCGCCGTGAAAAAGGTTCTCGATCCTCGGTGGATGGATCCTCCGGGGAGCCCCCGACTTTTCCCCAAGCGTGACCATCAGCCTGATCTTGGCATCTTTCTAGTCAAATACTGATTGATTGATTTCAGTCTATAAACTCAAAAAACAAAAACAAAACCAAAAACCTGATAGAAAGAAAAAAAGACTAACAAGACTAAAAAGACAAACACTTACTTGAAAGAAATTTAAAATTGAAGATGATCATGCAGCTAGAAATTGATGAATAAATGCAAGGGAACAAACTAACAAAAATGGAAATGAAATATCTCGACAGCTTTCGAATGGACTGCTTCAGTACCCGCACGTTAACACAGCCCTTGTTTAGTATTGAACCAGGCCGTGGTCTTTCCCAAACCTTAACCAGCTATTGCTATTGCCTGAACATGACCACTAAAATAGTTTGAGTGTATGTTAGTTTCTAGAAGAAGATGTTGTAGGAAAAACTAATATCTTGGCGGTGAACATTTTACTGAACACTGAGTGACTCGCCGGATACATTTACTCACTATGCAAATAAATCATAACTCAGGTGACATTACGTCTCTCAAAAAAAATCTATATAATTTTTGCAAATTACAAATAAATAAACATCATTTTTAGGAAATGGCTTGGAAGGAAATGACATTTTTGAAATGAGTCTCGATGCATCTTAGTATTTTGTGTTGATATTACATGTCGAAAATATGTCCTACATCATCATCATCATTTTTTAAAATCTGTTCTACATTATATAAACTTGTGTTAAAAATTCAAATACAAAATTTTGAATTTTGTTAAGAAAAGAACGGACAAAGACAGACACTGATTGGCAGATGGATAGAAACAGAGCAGAGCTCCAGCTCTGCGGGTTTCGAACCTTCAACCACATGAACTGCAGCTGCTGCCGTTGTTTCCGCTGCCTGCTGCTGCTCAGGCTGCTGCTCAGGCTGCTTCACCATCTCAGGGAAAGACTGTTGAGCTGGGAGCAACAAGATCATAATGAAAATCAATGACAATCGCATCTACGTGGTATAATGAAGATTTATATCCAGTAGGTCATATAATAGGCATTTTCAAACACTGGCACAAATGAAAACGCCCAGGGCTAAATGTGTTTGTTAATCTAAACATGTCTGGATATTCAAAACATCAGCAGCTGTCAGGGAACTGTGAAAACTTTATGCAAAAAAAAGGAAATGAAACGAGGCGAGGCTAGCCTGGTTTCACAGCCTCCTCCTAACATCCATCGCCACCAGTTACTGCGTATTTGGACCACTGGGTTTTTATATATACCACCTGCGAATACTCTGCAACTAGCTTATATCGCAGTGAGCACTAATTTCTCTATTTGCCTTCCAAAAAAAAAAAAAAAAAGTCCAGACATTGAGTTGATAGCTGTGTTTCTGTCTTCTTGTCTTTTTTCTGTCTGTGGTACAAATATGAAATTAGTGTTTCGGCAGCATCTCAGCAGACTTCAGGTTTCTGATCATCTGATTATGTTGAATAATGCCACAGGCGGTAGTTTGGTGATTCATTCTGCATCAGATTACCTCATGAGCACATGACATAGTTATCCAGCATATTTAGGAACGACTTGGATGTTAAAACTAAAATGACAAAAAAAAAACAAATCTGACAAAGACTCCAAGTGGTCCTGTTGTTACAGATATAGAGTAAACAACTCTGTAGATCCAAGTATCATGCCGATGTTTAGCAGATATAATAATGACCCATTTAAGTGTCTTAGTTTATACTGTTAGCATGCCAACATTGGCTTGTTAGCAGTAAACGCCAAGTACAACCGAGGCTGATGGAAATGTCTTCAGGTTAGCGACGATCGGGTCATAAACCAAATAGACCTTTCTAGTCAACCTGCTGGTTGCATTAGAGAAAGAAAATCAGAGGGTCAAAGTCAGCAGGACTTGTCCTCAGGGGACCATGAATCTTTGTGCAATATTTCATGGCAATCCATCAAAAAATTGTTGACATCTTTTAGTCATTATTTTTATATGAGGTGTGAACTGGGCAGCATAACATTTCTCTCGCAAGATGGACCGAACAGAACGTAGACTAATGACAACGAAACTCAGCGGAGACTCACCCTCTGTGACCCTGATCTCAAACTCCCAGTATGAATCGGGTAAGAAAGGCCTTTCCAAACTGCACCTGTACCGCCCCGAGTCAGACCTGGTCAACTGCGTGATGCTGGCGTGCAGAGCTGTAGATGACCCTGGAAAAGTCCCCTCCTCGTATCTGATGCCGTATCTGCCGCTCTGAGCCGTGCTGCCCTTCGTTTCGATTAAAACGTCTGTTTCTTTACATTCACCCCTGCAGAGGAACTTCTTTCTGCCCGAGAAACTAAAGGGGCAGGAAGCTACGACACTCCCTCTCTCGGTGCCGGTGAATGTGTTTGCACTGACGAGCCCGGTGTCTCCATCACAAAGTGCTGCTGAAAAGATGAAGAGTGATTACTGAAGATCGGTGCTTTTTGTTTTTCAGACCCACAGTGAAACTCTGTCTATGGCAGCATCTGTTTCAGTGCTTCCTTATTTATTTATTTTCTTTAACAGCTTAGATAATAAACGTTCCCACTGAAAGCAAGGAAAACCATATCTGTCAGTAACAGTGGTCAGTCTGCAAAAAGTACCTGATTAGTTAATTTATGTTCCTATTGTAACAAATTGGAGAGTGACGGCAAATTCACAGAAAACACCAGCAGTGCAAGAAGTACTGAGATCTTTCATTTAACTAACAATAGCCATACCCCTGCGTAAAAGCACACCACTGCAAGTAATGTTACTGATGCAATAATGTGTTATCATCATTTAACTGGTGTAGTTGCTTAAGCTCGAGCAAATTTGAACTACAATGTGCAGGGGTGGGTAGTTTGATCTATGACAATGCATCATATTCTATAAATTCATCATGCACTTTTCGTGTAAAATCCTAATCAGCACTATGGAACTATAACTTTCAAGTAAACACAGTGGAGTAAAAAGTATTTTCCTCTGAAATGTAGTGGAGTAGAAGTAAAACGGTGCGTAAAAGGGAAGCACTTATTTAAGTAGAGATACCTCAAAGTTGTTTTTAAGTAAGTACATGGGTAAATGTACTTGTAGTTGCTTTCCATTACAGCATTACAACAACTGGGATCAGAACATCTCACAGTTGTAGAGACAGTTGGGTTGTCGGTTCTCACCTGATAAGAAGCAGAACAACAGAACCTGCTGGATATTCATTCTGAATGTAATCCTAAAGGAAGAATAATCACTCAACTACAAGAGAAACGCCTCTGTCACTTCGCTCTGTCCAATCTCCGTCGGTCTGAATCAATCAGGAGGCTGAAACTGGCTCGGTTCAATCTCTTGCTTCCCTTCTGTGGTGTAAAATGTCTATACCCACAGAATGATGATGAAGAAGATGATGCTGAGGGGTAAAACTGTCACGTGACGCTGCTTGTGCATCACTGGATTCATGGTGAAGTGGCTGCTGCGAAGTGCCCTTGGTGCAGGTGATGAATTTTGACCTTTGACATTTTGAATAGTCTTCTCCAACAGCTTTTAGTGGAAAACTTTCTCTGCGCTGTGATTTGAAAAGAGATCAAAAGGTCATTAGGTACGTGTTTCCCAGTTAGTCGCTTCCCTTTTGTGCTGCTACAGTGGAAAGATGTGGGGAGGATGGGGAAGTTTAATTTATAGACTAAAACTGTGAGAACTGGGCAAATATATATCTAACTGTCGGAAGTGAAATTGTGGACTTAAATTAGAAATCTCTCTCTTTAGAACCCTCCCGCTGACTTAAGGATAGAAGTCATCAATCAAACCTCTTGAAACTTAAACACGCTTTTCATTTTAAGAGAGAACCAGATGTCTCTTAAGTTGGTTACGAGTAGAACCTTGATGTCTGCAGTACAGACTCAGAACTGAGCACACACACTAGACACACAAGACATGTTGTGGTGTGACTGTATAAAAAAGTCACTGGTCATGGTGGAAAAAAATTTTAGCTGAAGCTATGATCGAGGACTATTTGCACTCGATTAGCTTCGACTTTTTATGCATTTTCCTCTCTGGTGTTTTCCAGGGATGTAAACTAGAATAAATTGGCATTGATTTTGCATGGAGTCACTTTCCACGCATCTTTAATAAAAATAAATAAAAAGGTTTTAAAAAAAAAAAAGCAAATCTTAACATTATCAAAGCTGTAATGATTAAATAGTTTATTGGTAATGCTCCACGTCGAGTTTCAACTTTCTGATTGAAAAGGTTTGTGAGTTTAAAGAAGATCTGGTCCTGATCTCTACTGGCTGGATTGATCCTGAAGTATGTGGAGTCTTTGTATCATTTTAATGTCTCAAACTGATGAAAACAAATGTGCAACAAAAAAAAGAAAGAGAAAAATCAGTGCAAAATTGCACAGTTTAATGAATCCAATAGCTATATGTTGGCTGATATATTCAGCTCAAGCTCTGTTCTTTTACATTTTTAACAGAATTAAATAACATAGACAAAGTCTTTCCATATGTGAAAATCAGACATTTGTTTCTAATATACTGACTGTAACCGCACTAACACGCAAGCAGTGGATGTATTTACAGTTATGTCATTTAGGCAGAATAAGTATAACAAAATTGCTCACTATATACTGCATATCATGACAGTCAGAGGCAAGCAGGGCTGCACAGTTTGTGGTCCTGTTGATTGCATTGCATCATACCATCAAGTGTTTTGTTTTTTGTCTACGTCCATAAGGATAGACTAAATAACTCAAAATATAATGTAAAGAAGATTTTTTTTTCAGCTGCATGGATTTGAAAAGGTGGGGATTGACTAAATTTAACATGAATTTCTGTTCTGCAAAATACAGTGAAACTAGGAGGATGATACAATAAAACAGAGACACAGAACTTTTTGTGATAAGAACTCTCTGAATTTAGTTTCCTCCATCTTCAGTCTTCCTTTTTTGAGGACTATCTTCCTCAAGCCAGAAGAGAGGACGCGTTAATACCACCACAGTCTCCTACATGAAAATCCGTCAAATTCTGATCTGCTTGTTTCTCAGTGAGTCAGTCTTTTTTTCAGAGATGATCATACAGAATTTTTAAATTTACGTTTCAGTTTTAATACATTTACTTGGTCATGTCTCGTGTCTGTTGGTTTCTCTGGTTAAACATGACGTTCAGAGTAGGTTACAAGTAACTTGTAGTTCATTTTGACTTCAAGTTGTCTCTAAAAGTATTAGTCACTGTTTCTCCTATAAAGAAATTGTTAGGTTTACACAATTTTTTTTTGTCGATAATTTAAAGAATTACATTTGCTGCTTCTGTTTCTCTCAACTTTTTCTTAGAGATAATCTTAATTTTGTCTCTGCAATCAAATCTCGTCTTCTCCTTCTCCTTCTGGGCTACAATATGAGCATTCCTTATTAAATGATTGACGTACTAAGCAACCAGATGTGTGTGTGTGTGTGTGTGTGTATATGCATATGTATATATATATATATATATCTATATATATATATATATATGTATATGCATATATGTATATATATGTATATATGCATATATATACACATGTATAAATTATATATATCATTATAGTAAAACTGCTTTTACACATTGAAGTCTGTTTCCAGGTGTCGGGGAATGCGACTGCATTTCTGGAAAAAAAAAAAGTCTTTTGTGTCTCCAGAGGGCGCTGTTGTTTAAAATTTCCTCAAGTAATTTTCCCACTTGATTGAGTTTAATTTGGGTTAAAAAGAAATTGAATTATATCTGATGAGCAGAGGTAGAGAAAAGTGAGCTAATCCTCATCGCTGTGTGCAGCAACTTGAAGCTACAGTAGCAGCTGCACATTAGTTAGCACAACAGACCCAAATCTCAGGATCAAAGGAAGAAGAATGCGTGAAACTGTTTTAAAATGTCAGTTTCTCTGGTTCTGCCGCATCACTATTGCTCCTTTTTTTTAATCTTTCCATCTCAAGTACGACAGAGTTAAAAGAAAGCAGTTCTAAACTGATGGAGTTCCCTTAACGCTGCTTTCATAAGCAGGGACTTGGCCATTTTTTCGATCAAATATCAAACCACAAGCATCTTTTGTTTCAGGTATAAAGCCCACAAACATCAGGTGTCACATAAGCTATATATCAGATTAAACTGCAGCTCAATATCCATTTAACTTGCACTAATATATAATCATATATTATACTACCACCACCGTACAGTGTATATTCAGCACATAGTATTGCTAAGGAGCATCCCAGTCAAACAACAGAGGACGGGTTGATTCTAATCGTTAAATTTCAGATTTTTAACTTGCAAACTATGTTGTGTTTCCGTTTACTCAAAGATGAACCTCTGCTATTGGTCTTCGTTCCACTGCAGCGGTCTGTCTTACTCTGCTTTGAAGATACCAGCACTCATTAGAAAAAAAAGGAGTTAAAGGAGTTAAACTGGAATATTGCTCACTTCTTTTAAGAAAACAAGACATGAAGAACTCAATAATAGATGAAAATTAGTTGATAAAATGGAGAATGAGATATTTTAAATCTCATATAGACTTGCATATAATTGACTTGAAACAAAGGGGGCGTGTCTGAGGGAGGAACTCTTCATTTTAAAGATCATTTAGAGAAGCAAAAAAAAAATTCAGTTCACCAGTAAAGACAGTGGAGAGGAAGTGTTAAGAAACCACAGCCTCCATCATGAAAGTTCGTCAAATTCTGATCTCCTTGTTTCTCTGTGAGTCATTCGCTCTTTTTACTACGTAATTTTTCTTTATTCAGAGTCGATTTTAGTTTTCATAATAATCTTAATTTTGTCTCTGCGATCAAATCCCGTCTTCTCCTTCTGCACTTGATTAAATCTTACAGTTGCCTTTACGTAATTTTTGTAATGTAATTTTTCCTTATTCAGAGTCGATTTTAGTTTTCATAATAATCTTAATTTTGTCTCTGCAATCAAATCCCGTCTTCTCCTTCTCCACTTGATTAAATCTTACAGTTGTCTTTTGCTGTGTTTAGACAGTTTAAGGAGTACAGTTATATTTCTGCTCCTTCAGCCTGAATGTAGCTGAGAAAGTTCTGCTTTTACAACACAAGCAGCTCGAGAGGAACAGAACTGCAGAACTTCAAACCGCTGTCACCAACCCACATGCCAAACTCAAAGGGCTGTGGATTCACTAAACAACACTTTATTTCACATGCAAACAGCCTGTGATCTGATGAAAACATCACCGGACACATTAGAAGAGTTTCCATCCTGGTGATGAGTCGCTGCCAACACCTCTGGTTTTGTTCAGACGGGTCTGGTGTTGTGACCACTGACAGCTACTTTAGTGGGATCTAGAAATCCTCCTATGTAGTTAACCAGCTGCCTAAAAAAAAAATAAAAATAAAAAAAGAAATCAGACCTGTTGCCATGCAGCACAGACACAGCTCCCTGTGTGTCTCTGTAAATGTGAAGCAGGAATTATCATCATCGGTATCTTACAGGAAGATAGTAACTGTGACTGTTCATCTTTTCAGCAGTGCTGCAGGACAGTAGGACGGGTGTCATCAATGTAGAAGGCCGCGTCTATGAAGGACCTGAAGGAGGAACCGTCACAGCTGAGTTCTCAGTTCTATCATCACTTTTTATAAAGAGGGCGATCTTGTGTAAGGAGAAGTGTAAAGAAAACATTCTCATTGAAACAGAACATCAACGTGCTGAGAGGGGAAGATACAGCATTGAATATCAGCGAGGTTTTTGGAAAACAGTTGTTAAAGTGAGCATCACACAGTTGACCAAGTCTGACTCAGGACGTTACAGGTGCATTTTGCATATAGCTGTCTTTCCTGATAAATACGAGGAGTTTGACATCGTTGTGACAGATGGTGAGTTTCCGCTGAAAGTTGTTGGAAATGTTCCTTCATGTCTCTGCAGCTGTGAAGAAACCTTCACTGTTCCGTGACAGCTACATATGTTTCAAATGACCTGATAAGTTTAGTCTAAAAAACCCGGTGCTGCTTATTTTCATCACTGAACATTTCTGCTCCAAAATACCCAATAAACTCAAACTGTTACTCACATGCAGACCCACGATTTTATCTGAGTATTAATGCATCAGACAGTTGACCCAGTCAACCTCAGTCTCCTCCAACAGCCTGTAACGTCAGGAGGAAAGCTTCCTATCACCAGGATTTATCTGTATCAGTTTCTGATCGTTCACAGCTTCGACCACTTCAACACCAAACTGGACTCTCCCACCTATTACACCATCACTCCCACCGACCTCCGTGCGGACGACTACAACGCAGAGATCAAGCTCCAGCTCAGGAAGCGTCACACCTTCGTCGGCCTCCTCTGAAACCTCCAAACCGCTAGAGACATCACCTGAAGCCTCACATTACACACTCAGAGGTATTTCTTGTGATAAATGTTTCTCAGCACATAAACAGTAATATCTTGTTCACCACTCTGAGCTCCAAATTTCTATTTTCTCTTTATAGTTCAGTTAATAATCCTCCTAGTTTATAGCCGTGGCCTTTTTGACACAAACAGCATTTTTTTTTTACGAGGATTTTTTTATATCAGCATTGTAGCATCTATTTTCATTGCTTTTGGTTTTCTTAGCTCAAACCATTTCCCCTGAAAACAATAGGGAACACATACAGTTCGCAGCTTAGTTTGCTTTATCATAAATAAAGTTCAGATAAAACTGTCTCTGCACACAAATCAGCAGCAAGAAGAAAATATGTCATAATAAATATCAGTAAAAATTTCAGTAGAGAATTTAATATGTTTATATGATGTTAAACTCCGGTTAATAGATGTAAAACATTCTAGATGTTGTAGGATCAATTTTTTTTACAATTCCCCATCCTTTATTTGAACAGATTAAATTCTTTGATACAGATTCAGACCCCTTCATTTGACCTTTGTGGTGTAGATCAAATTTTAAACGGATAAAAATGACTTTGCTATGACAAGGTGTTTTTTTTTAGAAATGTTTGCAAATTTATTGTTTATTTAAGAACTGAATTAAAGGTCTGAACACTTTTAAAATGAGAATTTCGTTTTTTTCCTATTTCCATCCTCTTTGCTTCCCCTCGCTCCTCCTGCCTCATCCAGGTTTCTCTCTGGTTGCGGTTGTATGCGTACCCTTGGTGGTGGTGGTGGTGCCACCACTATTGGCTTTGCTGCTGCTGTTCTACAAAAAAAGGATAAAGGACCCTTGTGGTGAGTTACCTTCCAACCTTATCTGCATCTTTTCATAAACACTCGATATTGAAAAATCCTGTATCTGTTCCACAGGTATAAACACTAGAAGAAACTCAGGCTGCACCAATATGGAGGTGACTTCCCTTAACTCATCTTTCTGTGTTTACTCTCACTGTTGGCTTTTACATGTGTGGAAAAGTATATAAAAATAAAAGGGTGATTTTTAAATTTGTATAAAATTAAAATTCAAAAGGTTAAATTTAAAATAGATGTGTGAAGGAAATAACTCAGCAAACGGAGCGTCCAGACACTTTGCTATATTTATGTGCCAGGGTTTATATTTTATTTTTTTTTTTACGAGCTGTGAAATTGGTAAATGGACTTGTATAGTGTTTTTTAGTGTTAGCAAAATTATTCTGGCGAATACTTGGTCCAAATCTGTTTTTCTTCTGGCTCAATATACATGAGGTTCCCAAGTCACGGCAGCCAACTGTACTACTTCAAGATCTTGGCCAATTGTGGTGCACAAAGAAAAACTTGTCAGCTGTCAGTGAACACTGGAAGATAAGTTAAAGAGCCAGATATTTTTTCAGTTCTGGTTTGTGACCAAACCAGAACTGAAACTCAGTGACAGGAAATATATTCATCGGATCAACACAACTGGTGTCGATCTGTTTGGGTCCAGGACCCAGACACCCTCTCCACGTTTAAGGAGTCAGCTTATATCCTTCCTCTTTGATAAAGCTTATGGTCAGAACTGACTCAGCATTAGCTTGAGCCGTCCTCTCACTTTGCTGCTATGGGCTTAGACTGACGGGGGACTTCCCATGATGCACCGAGCTTCCCTTTCCTCCGCCTCCCAAAAATGCTTGTTACTAATGGTTCTTCCTCCTCCTCCCAGTCTGTCTCCTCCTCTTCCACCTCTCTCGCTTCCCATCACTTCCTGCAGGTTTTTCTGCCTCTGATGCTTCAGAGTCTGGATCAAAGTCTGGATCAGAGTCTGGATCAGAGTCTGGATCCAGGACTGTAGAACCACCTACTGCCCCATGATCCTGATCAACACCCACTGCTTTAACTATTAGTAATATTATTAACCCTGTTAGTATAAATATAGTATATATCCATTAGTCCCCTTATTGTGCTCTGCCCTCTCTCCTCCCTCCTCCCCCCTTGTCTCTCACTCTCTCTCACCCCGGCCGGTCGAGGCAGACCCTCGGCCGGAGTTTTTTGATGTTGCTGTTGCCAAGTGCTAATGTTAATACTAAAACTGTCTGAGCTGTGCTGTCGTTTCCTCTTTATTTATTTTTTTTCAGTCTGTCATCTATGAGAACTGTGGTCCAGCCTCCACATGTGAAGACTCCCTGTACCAGAGCCTTGATCGTACCAGCAGGGATCATGAGCAAACCTACTCTACAATTACACGTGTGCCATATAAATAATACTGAATGGATTTAGACCTGGATTTATGGTTATTGTTTAAGGGCTTGGGCATATTATGGACTTGAAATATCACTGTTGAGGGGCTGGAACCAGCGAACGACACATTTGCTTAACAAATAGCTAAAACTATCATTTGTCATAATTGACAATTCTCTCGCTTTAGTCACATGTACAACAGCAACCCTGTCTTCTAAATACAATTGTATACCAATTGTGCCAAAGAAGTTTTGGGGGAATTGTTTTTAGACCTCATAGAAGTCATAGGGGAAAGGTCTGTGTCGATTGTTGGACTTTAACACCAGAGATTCGACCGATTTACCACTATGCTCCTACAATTGTTGGACTTATATTGTACTGTAAAAATTAAATTAATAAATTGATGCCTCGGAAACCGAGATGGCCTCTTTCATTCCACACTTTTTTTTGTCAAGCGCCTCCCCTACCCACAGTGCAACCTGACTGCTGATAATTACAGTCGAAAATTCAAGTGCGCTATCCTAGTAGCTTACAATGTAGCCTCAAGCAGAGATGAGGAGCCGTCTACAGAGGTCTGGAGGTTTGGAGGCACAATCCTCCTTCCACCCGAGGTGAAAGCTGGCCCTCACTGATCAACTGCAACCTGGCCTTTTCTAACTCTGACTTTTTCAGTGTCCTAACACATTTTCTCCAAATTAAGCTTTTCTACCTGCCATGGTTCCTCCAACTCAAGCCTCTCCTCTCTCCATATGCCTACATAGCTTCTCCTGCTCAAGTTGTTGTTATGCTAAAAGCTCCCTCTGCTTTTCAAAAGTCAAGCTCACTGGCTGCACAACTGGTGGTGCAGACACCGACACAGGCACTGACTCTGCCCCAAGCTCTGCTTAATGCAGTCAACAAAACTGCTTTTCTAAGCTCATCTTTAAGACTCTTCTTTGCAACAACAATGTCATAATAGTCGGCAATCTCCACCAACTGAGCCTTTTTACAGCCATTTAGAAATGCCTGCAACTGGACTGCCAGTGTAGAGCCTCATTGTTGTGTGTTTTTGGCTTGTTTTGTGTGTGCGCCCGTTAGCAGTTAGCCCCTGTTAGCATTTAGATTGGAATAATTGTTGATTTACAGCTACATTTATATATGTATATATATATATAATCTTATATATATATGTGTGTGTGTGTGTGTGTGTATATGCATATGTATATATATATATATATATATATATATATGTATATATATGTATATATGCATATATATACACATGTATAAATTATATATATCATTATAGTAAAACTGCTTTTACACATTGAAGTCTGTTTCCAAGTGTCGGGGAATGCGACTGCATTTCTGGAAAAAAAAAAGTCTTTTGTGTCTCCAGAGGGCGCTGTTGTTTAAAATTTCCTCAAGTAATTTTCCCACTTGATTGAGTTTAATTTGGGTTAAAAGGAATTGAATTATATCTGATGAGCAGAGGTAGAGAAAAGTGAGCTAATCCTCATCGCTGTGTGCAGCAACTTGAAGCTACAGTAGCAGCTGCACATTAGTTAGCACAACAGACCCAAATCTCAGGATCAAAGGAAGAAGAATGCGTGAAACTGTTTTAAAATGTCAGTTTCTCTGGTTCTGCCGCATCACTATTGCTCCTTTTTTTTAATCTTTCCATCTCAAGTACGACAGAGTTAAAAGAAAGCAGTTCTAAACTGATGGAGTTCCCTTAACGCTGCTTTCATAAGCAGGGACTTGGCCATTTTTTCGATCAAATATCAAACCACAAGCATCTTTTGTTTCAGGTATAAAGCCCACAAACATCAGGTGTCACATAAGCTATATATCAGATTAAACTGCAGCTCAATATCCATTTAACTTGCACTAATATATAATCATATATTATACTACCACCACCGTACAGTGTATATTCAGCACATAGTATTGCTAAGGAGCATCCCAGTCAAACAACAGAGGACGGGTTGATTCTAATCATTAAATTTCAGATTTTTAACTTGCAAACTATGTTGTGTTTCCGTTTACTCAAAGATGAACCTCTGCTATTGGTCTTCGTTCCACTGCAGCGGTCTGTCTTACTCTGCTTTGAAGATACCAGCACTCATTAGAAAAAAAAGGAGTTAAAGGAGTTAAACTGGAATATTGCTCACTTCTTTTAAGAAAACAAGACATGAAGAACTCAATAATAGATGAAAATTAGTTGATAAAATGGAGAATTTTTCTTTAAGGTATGGACAAAAATATAACATTAATTAACATTAATTTTGCTTTAAATTGCAACTAAACATATTTTAAATCATATATAGACTTGCATATAATTGACTATAAACAATCATGACTGTAGAGGAGAGGAGTTGGGGGGGGGCGTGTCTGAGGGAGGAACTCTTCATTTTAAAGATCATTTAGAGAAGCGAAAAAAAATTCAGTTCACCAGTAAAGACAGTGGAGAGGAAGTGTTAAGAAACCACAGCCTCCATCATGAAAGTTCGTCAAATTCTGATCTCCTTGTTTCTCTGTGAGTCATTCGCTCTTTTTACTACGTAATTTTTCTTTATTCAGAGTCGATTTTAGTTTTAATAATAATCTTAATTTTGTCTCTGCGATCAAATCTCGTCTTCTCCTTCTAAGAGAAAGTTCTGGTTTTACAACACAGGAAACCATTTCTGTAACAGAATTTGCATCAAAGAGGACACATGTAACCTAGCATTTTTGACCAAAATAAATCTAGGAAACAATGTGAATTATACACAGAGTCAGTACCTATTGTTTTTATTAACTTGATGTTTGATAAATCACTTTCTTTAATGTTAACTGCAAGTCACATAATGTTAGAGCTGAGGAGATTAAGCAATCTATTCTTTTCGGGCACTGCAGCAGATAGACGCAGCTGAAATATAAAAGTCTTCTATGGTACATTTTTGAGAAAAACCTATTGTAGCCGACTGCTGCTGCACCAGCTGAAAACCAGCAGGACAGATGAGGCCTCTTGATACTGATTGGATATGACAACGCAAATTAGCCCCTCCCCAAAACACATCGGCTCGTTGGAGATGAACCTGCGACCGCCGCATGATGCCTGCTGGTCGGTTTTCCGTCCGACTCGGAACCCGACTCGGAACCCGACTCGGAACCTGACTCGCTCTGTTGTCTTGCAGATGTCGATAATCGAGAACCTCATGAGGTCAAGGCAGCTTCTGTTAAAGATTAGTTCTCATAGACTGCACATATCTATGATAGTTCTGGGCTACATTATGAGCATTCCTTATTAAATGATTGACGTACTAAGCAACCAGAAGCCTCTGGTAAGTCGGATGTGGGATTTTACAGAACGCTTGAATCGGGTTACGACCTTTTTATAATTTTCTCTGCCTATTTTTTTCTCTATTTTTATTTAATTATTTTGAATTGTCGACATAATTTACAGTTTAAGTACAAATCTTTTTTGACAGCATCAAAGCCGAATCCAGTTTTTTTTTTTGTGGGCAGCTCCCTGTGTGTCTCTGTAAATGTGAAGCAGGAATTATCATCATCGGTGTCTTAAAGGAAGATAGTAACTGTGACTGTTCATCTTTTCAGCAGTGCTGCAGGACAGTAGGACGGGTGTCATCAATGTAGAAGGCCGCGTCTATGAAGGACCTGAAGGAGGAACCGTCACAGCTGAGTTCTCAGTTCTATCATCACTTTTTATAAAGAGGGCGATCTTGTGTAAGGAGAAGTGTAAAGAAAACATTCTCATTGAAACAGAACATCAACGTGCTGAGAGGGGAAGATACAGCATTGAATATCAGCGAGGTTTTTGGAAAACAGTTGTTAAAGTGAGCATCACACAGTTGACCAAGTCTGACTCAGGACGTTACAGGTGCATTTTGCATATAGCTGTCTTTCCTGATAAATACGAGGAGTTTGACATCATTGTGACAGATGGTGAGTTTCCGCTGAAAGTTGTTGGAAATGTTCCTTCATGTCTCTGCAGCTGTGAAGAAACCTTCACTGTTCCCTGACAGCTACATATGTTTCAAATGACCTGATAAGTTTAGTCTAAAAAACCCGGTGCTGCTTATCTTCATCACTGAACATTTCTGCTCCAAAATACCCAATAAACTCAAACTGTTACTCACATGCAGACCCACGATTTTATCTGAGTATTAATGCATCAGACAGTTGACCCAGTCAACCTCAGTCTCATCCAACAGCCTGTAACGTCAGGAGGAAAGCTTCCTATCACCAGGATTTATCTGTATCAGTTTCTGATCGTTCACAGCTTCGACCACTTCAACACCAAACTGGACTCTCCCACCTATTACACCATCACTCCCACCGACCTCCGTGCGGAAGAATACAACGCAGAGATCAAGCTCCAGCTCAGGAAGCGTCACACCTTCGTCGGCCTCCTCTGAAACCTCCAAACCGCTAGAGACATCACCTGAAGCCTCACATTACACACTCAGAGGTATTTCTCTTTATAACCTTAACGCAGTGGCTGTTGCTATAGAGACAATGGCAGACATATGTGCTCTCTTAAGTAGGCACGTTTTTATCGCATGGGCCTCCGTTCCATCGCAATTTTATATATATACAAAATTATTTATTATTTATGTTCTGATTATATTTCGTAATATTAATCTGCATATGCAAATGAGCTCCCTTTCTTAAGTAACTAAGAAATGTAGAGGAGTAAATGGTACATGAATTGTACTGGAATAGAAGTACAAAGAAACAGAAATTGGAAATACCCAGGTAAAGCACAAGTAACTTAATATTGTTCTTAGTGGACAGCACTTGAGTGAATGCACTTAGTTACCTTTAGTGACTTCCGTGGACAAGCATAAACGCCTCGGTTATGAGATGTTGCCATGTGCCAGGCAAGAAAAACTGAGATGAAACATTGACTGGTGGCGAAACTTAGACCCCCCCTGCGCTTCCGTCTGCTGCATTATGCAAGTGCTGCTGTGCAAAGACCACAACACAGTGACTGCAATAATATCCTGTCCCATCAGTCGCTGCAAGAGGAGCCCCCTGCGAGGTCTCGAGCCGGCTGGACCCGTCGAATGTGAGCAAATTGTTCTAATAAAAGTGAGGAGGTGTGCAGGGTGTTCACGGCCCTTTTCACGAAAACGAAGAGATCAATGAAAGAAACCCTCTGCCGACAAACAGCTGCTGCGGTCGTAGGCTCCCGGAGTCGGGCGATCCCGCGTGCAGGCATTCTTAAGCCACCGAGCGGCACTTGGGCGTCTGAGAAGCCTCCAGTGTCCAAGATCTGTATTTCTCTCTAAATGAGGCAACACGCTCCAACCAATGCAGCCCCTTTGCACTGTTTTAGCACAGGGCTGAGATAGGCCCAGTGACTAAGGTCTTAGATTTATAAAAATAGTCGAATGCAGTTTGCACAATGTGACAAAATAAAGGCTGGTCTAAAATACATCTTTGTAGAAATTGCCCCCTTGTTCAAGCAGATACTAACCCTGGAAGTGGGCAGCGCCGTGGCTATCTATAGTATTCAAAGTATGGCGGCTGAGATGGGGAACAGCTACAGTGAAAATGGTTTGATTCACGGAGGAAGTGTAACATTCAGCCACTTCCTCATCTGAAAGCCCGACACCAGGGCTTTGAACATCCCCAGGGCCTCTTCCTCCCCATCTCAAGCCTTTTCCACTTGCTCCTTATGAAGTGTAATAGCATGAACATCAGAGTCTGTCAAACACCTGAGTTGCATTAATTTCAACTGGGAAAAGTTAGCAGCTGTGTCATGTAATGTCGATGTGGTTACCTACAGATTTATTCAACTTGACATTCTGACTGAGAGATTAAATCTTTAACTGGATGTGCGTTGTCTATCTCAGTGACTGGATTAGTGCATGGCAGGACTTTTTCTGTGCTTATGCATTTCAGTGCATATAAGTCTATGTGAACGTCTTAAGTCTTAAGTGCACATGGTACATAAAGAGTGTATGTGTGTGGCCTGCTGTTGCAGGGTCCCAGGGACCCTGTCTTTTATAATGGGCCCAGACAGTAAAACAAGCTTCTTCTGCCACCACAGTTGGGCTGGGTTTGGTTCTGCTTTTCATGATTGTCCTGCTGTCGTTGGCGGTGCTGATACTCTGCAGGAAGAGGAGCCGTAAACCAAAAGGTGAGCCCAAAGGCTACGGGAAATCTGTGCACATGCACATGCACTTGCACATACCAAAGACCATTTCCTACCCCCCCAAAAAAAAAATACATTGCCACAGGTTAGTTGCTTCAGGCAAGCTTTCGTATATGAAACAAAAATTCTCACAAATTAAAAAAAAAATGTGTCGTTGATGCACAATATGTATTGTATACGCGGCTGCCTCGGCTTCGGCGGCGCTGCCTCTGCATTTCTGACTTCGTCGCTATCTGAATGGTGCCAGAAATGTGTCCAGACCTCTGTGATGAGACAGTCGAATCCCCTCCTAATGTTTTGTTTTGCTTTTCTTTTCCAGAACCTCCTGTGGAATCAGAGTATGCCAATGTCACAGCGGTGAGTTTGAGTTAAATCTGGGTCGCCCCGGCATCAGTAGCTTCTGCGGAACCAGCTGACGTGGAGAGAAAACCAAACCCCTTTTGCTTCTCCCGCCAGCTCTAAAAAATGGAAGCAACCATAGATAGTGTTAGAAACTTGCCGTATTTCCCCCTCAGGGTTTACCCTGGCTCGCTGCCGGGACCAATCGGTACCATGAACCGGTACAGGCTGCTGACATCAGCTCTCATACAGGCCCACTGCCCTCCGCTTCCTGTACAGACACTGAACTGCAGCCCAAAGAGGCCGAAGAGACCAATCATCAGGTTCAGTCACGTGCCGCTTTCACAGCTTTCAGTTCCCGTTGTCGTTCTTATTTTGACTTAATCATTTTTAAGTGTTTAATCGTTTTTTCTTATTCACTATAAAAAAAAAACACTAGTAGCACTGACGGGATTATCCCAGTAAGTTAAATCCCTTCTCGATTTCATGAGTTAACGCCTTTGCATAGATTGCTGCTTAAAGCTTGAGTGCAAGACTTTTCTAAATAAATGAACGTTCATTTGCCAAACGAGGTCACCCACCACTGACCGAGCCCACCGGCACCAGGTGCATCCCTGTATCCGCTGATGAGGGGGGTTAACCGTAGCTACGGAGATGGAGTAGGCTACAGGGGCCTATGTTGGACAAGAAAGCTTTCATAGCCTCCAGACTAAAGAAGAAACCCTGCGTTCAGAGGAAGGATCACATCTCTATCACAGTCACGCGTACAGGTCCAGTCCCAAGTATACAGGGGTCAAATAATACCTGTGCCTCCCAGCAGGCAGTGTTACAAGGATGCTGCAATTTAAATAAAGATGGTCATCTAACTGTTCCACGGCAGATCAGTTAAGAGTTTATTCACACACTCAGATGAAAATTATTAGGTTCTCAAAATTCAAACAAGAAATAAGATGTTAAAGCTTAACACCATATGAGGATAAAGATCCCTTGAATTAGTGTAGTTTGTGTCCTGCGTGTTATGGCCGTTCTCTGGTTTCACTTTTTCTAGATGACTTGAAAAAAATTTTTCAATTTTTTGTTCTGCAATTCTCATTCATTTTTTTTTTTGGACATATTTGCTGATAGTCATACGTATAAATGCAATAAGACAACGTTGGCCGATAATATGAGCTGTTAAACATGTCAGTTAGTGGATGACTGGTTGTTTTACATTACTTCAACTCCACTTATATTCAGCAATAATGCAGCTTATTTTCATGAGCTGAGACCCAGAGACCCTGAGATCCGAGACCCCAAAGTGTTTAGATAATAAGATAGATTTTTTTTTAGAATTTTTAAACTGGTGGATCGATCTTTCAGGAATCTTTAAGGATGCTTCTGTGTACATATAAAGACAAGAAAAATTAATTAAAAAAATGAAAGCATTAAGATGTTATTAAGACTGAATCAGTCGGTGAGTGATCATTTTCTGCCTTCGTCTTCTTCCAGGCCGTAGAAGACAATCTCACCTATTCTGAGGTGGACTTCCTCAAGGGACCAGCCACCTTGCCCAATGTCGCCCCCTCCGGCGGCACCAACAGTATCATCATCTACTCTGAGCCTCGGTTGGCACGGGGCTCCATCGGCAACGGCAAAGATGCTTCGGCCCCCCTGTACTCGACCATCATGTTTCACTAGCGGCAGCCTCAGCGTTGCCTCGTTTGCTCTGTCGTCGGCCAAGAGGTGACACAAAGTGGTTTGAATGAATATTGTTCACACAGAAAAACTTTTTTTTTTTTATTAATTGTGTGGCTTCTTAGAGGAAGTAACAGCGCCGTTGTTTTGAACTGTGGTTAGAGATATTTTAACTATGTCATGTGACATTAGCTAAGTTTACCACACATATTTAATTTAAAGTTATTGAAGTAAATTATTTTGGGATTATCATTTAAATTATTATATAAAAATAATGAAATATTTTTTAATTTTAAAGATCAGTGGAATGAGGTTGAAAGGCAAAAAACCCAAACTGTGTCACTTGAAGGGTAAAATTTGCCTGGAGGCTTTGTAGTATTCAGTCCCCCCCTCAGTTCACCATAATGCTTTTATTTTCACCACCTTCACCTGCAAACATTCAGAGGTTATACTATTGTCAAATTTAAAAAAAAAAAAAAAAAAAGAGACTTTAATTATAAAAACAGTTTATATGCAGTTAGGTCTGAAAGTTGCTGAAATAGGTTGTTGTTTTGGTTTTTTTTTTAATTAAAGTTAAGGCGTTATTAATTCTATTATAAATGATGTTATAAATATAGCTTTTTATCTTAAATTGTTTTAGTTAAATAAGCAGTAAACTACTTCTTATAATAATTAATTGTTCTTGATTTAAAAAAAAAAAAATTAAGTATATGCCCAAGAACTGCTTGCCCCCTGAAAACCCCACACAGCGCTGACAGCTGGGAAAAATGAAATATGTTGGGTATTCAAAATGCTAACAGTGAAGATGATACATTTCTATGAGGTATCTACATTTTGTTATTGCAGTTCGATTCTGTATTTATTCCGCTTTCTTTCTATTGTTGAAAACTATAGTTGTTTTTTTTCAAGGCTCTGAAATAAATATCCAGTATGGAAGTCAATCGTGATTCAAAAATTTGTCTCATTTGAAGAAGCCAATTTTTTGGCAAGTGGCTCATTACTAGAAGCCCAATTTAACAGTAGCAATAACAATAGCGGCCCCTATTGGTGAAAACCGTTGAGGGCGGCCAAGTCTTAGGTGATCATGCCTGCTGCTGAAGGACAAATATTATGCAGGACATGTTGCAGCACTTTGGGGAACTGCTGAATCCAATAAGGATTCTTTAATCTCTTTATACCTTTTCATAAACTTCAGTTCTTTTCTTTACTTAGTTTGACTGCATGACTTTTTTTGACAATATATTGTTCCTCCCCTGCCTCAGTGAAATCCCTCACAGGGACACTGGAGGCTTGGGTGAACAAAAACTGTAGCATCGACTGATGAGTGTAGACTTGCGTATTTTTTGTTCTGTTATCTGAGTGTATATAAATAAAAACAAAAGAATAAAACATCAGTTTTGACTGATTTTAGTTGACATTGTACAGTCTGAAAATCTTGTTGAAAAAAGTTGTTATATCTGAGCAGCAACTTACAAAATCAGTAATCAGGAGAAAATGAAATAGAAGAAAACTGGTTGCTCCTACTCTCTGTGCTCACATATACATATAAATGAGCTATATTTCCTATAAAGCTGTTCTCATTTATGTTTTCTGTTTCTGTTGTAAGATAAAGTAACAAGAAAGAAATAATGTCTGAAACAGAGAGAAACTAGGAGCTCACTCACATCTGTGTCAGCTAACGTGGTCAGTTGAATGAGACATGTAGAGAGGTGTGTCTATGGAGGGAAAGCCTGACCTCGAAACGGATTCCTCATGATTCTCTGAAAAACGAAACACACCTCGATACGAAGATTCGGGAAACCACCGCAAAATATTCACTATTTCATCTGCCTCCAATCTCCTCTTCAACCTATTTTTGTTTTTCTCTGGTTAAGAATCAACAAACCAAACTAAACTACTTCCGCATCGTTCAGGCACAAACACCCTCAGTCTGAAGCTAACTGAATAAAGTATAGTAGAATAATCAATAAATAGAACAATCAACAGAAGCGGTCAATTACAACTTTTTAATGAAAATAAATTTGACATGACTTGAACATTGGCAGTTTAAACAGTATATGGTCTTTATCCTTTACAAAATATTTCTATAAATATTTCATCCACTTCTCCTTCAGCCTTGTGTTAAATACCCACGAGTCTTGCAGTGTAACTGACTCCACCATAAAAAGCGGCTGGTAAAAACACAAGCCGGAGCAGTTTGATATCTGTGAAGATAAACTTCACGCTACAAAATACATTAACAAGTTGATTTAACATGTCAACGACGTCTGATTTTTTTCCCCCATCAGGATTATTACGTGTTTATAACAAGACCTGAACCCAAAGTCAACATAAATATTATAAACACAGATTTATGTCATGATGCCTTGACTGCAACTCTGCTCATCAATGTTGTCGATTAAAAAAAAAACAACAAAAAAACATAAAAGAAAAAATTAAATTAACTTAAAATAACCTTTAAAATATTAAAAAAGAACAATAATTATAAATGGAAGACAAACACTTGGTAAATATTTCCCTTTACAGCCATACAGTGCTTAGAGAAGAATAAAATAATGTCTTGATACAAAAGAAGGAACTAAAAAGTGTGTGTGTGTGTGAGAGAGGTTTTAAATAAAGGAGTGTCCGGTAAAAATAATCGCTGTGGCACATTAAAGGTAATAGCACTGAGGAGGGGATGAGAGTCAGCTGACAGAATAAAAGCTGCATAGAACCAGTGTCACAAATCTCTAATGTAGAGAAGACGACGACTTTTTGAAGCCTGTGTGTCGTTCCTATTCTCAGGCAGAGTCTCATATCGATCATGTTTTTCTGGTGAACTTCTTCATTTAGCGTCTGAGATATTTCGGGAACCTCAGGAAAGGAAGCCCTGCCCTTTATTGCCAAAATATGCTTCGACAGAATTTACCAAGAAAACAATATACAACTCTGCTCTGAGGCGTCTTGGTCCAAATTTTGTGATGTGGATTCTTCTTCGCCACCTTCGTCGGAGCAGGACAGAAAACTTTTTAAAACCAAAGTTCTGCATGGAACTAAAACTGAAAACTTAGCCTCTGGCTTTAAAGAGACATCCCAGTGTTTTTGAACATTTTACTTTCTACAAATTATGTCCATTTTTTTTTTCCAAATTTTTTGAATGTGTATTTTGTTCCCATTTCACCTGTTTTACTTTCTGTATCGTATAAAAATCAACTTGAAACTTGCTTTAGTTGAATAATTCATCACAGTGAGCATAAAATCTGCATTATGCTTTTCTCCAGGTTGGATTATTGTTGCATGGAGATTTGATATGAAATGCATTGTGTAGTATCTAATTGGTTACATACCTTATGAAAGAGACTCGACATTCACTGTGACGTATTACACAACTCAAACGAGTTCCCCCGAGTCTTGGTTTTAAATGGAGCTGAGCGTGAGGCTTGACCCAGCAAAACAACAAAACCTGGACCTGGAAACTGATACCTGAACCGGGATACGCTCGGGTCCCATAGCAGAGCTCTAGTCCAAACTCGGCCTCTAAACCCCGAGTGAAAACCCATTATCTCTCCTGCTCCGATGTTCTGGCACAGACGAACCCGGCTCCAAAATACAACGGAGTCCCTCCAACGCGCAAGAGAGAGAAAAGAACATCCGTGGAAGAACATCGATGTAAAACCTCAAGATGAAGGATCACGTTTCCAATTAAAAAACCTTAGCGGAAATCATTTTCTACTGAATCACCTTGTGTGAGTTGCTTTGCATCATGTTGCAGGTTTAAAACTGTGGCTCCGACCCAAGTTTGATGCTCAGACAATTCAAAAACGTGATCTTTCATCCACAGCTTTAATGGTAATAAATAAAATTCAATGACTCCATCAGTTCTCCAAACACAACAATAACAATACAATAAGATACTTCACATGTAGAAAAATATTATTACCCTTGTTACTGGGTGATAAAATAAAGATTCGGGATTTGGAAGCAAAAAAGGCAAAGTGCAAAAACAACAGAGGCTCTACAGAGAATAGTTGTGCAGTTGTGTTACCTCCAACATGTTTGACTGTAACCGTGGTTGTAAAATGAAATACCCAATACTTTATGTTCCTGGATATAACAGGCGAAATGCTCCACTGTGTCCGAACATCCCGTTTTTTTTTTAACTTTACTGCTGTAACACGGAGGACAAACATCGTCGGAAACATCCTTTCAGAAGCCTCTGTTCGGCTGAATGGTCACTGTTCCGATCTAGTGAAAGCAGAATAAATAATGCTTTAATGAAAAGTTGCCCCCCCCCCAGGTAGTTCAATAACAGAGAGGTCTTTTTGGCAGCAGTGATGTCCCTTCACAGTGCCGACAGAGCAGGGACATCAGATGCCACGGTGAATTTCTTCTATAAATCATGAACCGCGTCTTTACAGTCAACCTCAACAAGCTGGAACTGGTAAAAAAAAAAAAGAACTAAAGGAGAAAGTGTTGGTCAGTCATCGTGGGCTCGTTTGTACCGTACCTGAGCCGCTGTTTTTCAGCCGCCATGTTTTGTGTTTCTCCAGCCGATTCTAATGAACCACACGGCACAAAACGATGGGGGAAAATTTTAGTTAACTTGAGCTGGAACTAAAGATTATTTTCATTAACGATTAATCTGTCAATTATCTCCTCATTTGATGAGTCAATAATTTGGTCTTTAAAATGCCCATCACATGTTCTCAAAGCCCAAGTTAACATATTCAAATTGTTTCTAACCAGCAGATTAAAAGATATTTAGCTTATTATCAAGAAAGGTAAGGAAACCAGCAAAATTTATACCACAGTGACCTGTCACCACAGTGACCTGTCACCACAGTGACCTGTCACCACAGTGACCTGTCACCACAGTGACCTGTCACCACAGTGACCTGTCACCACAGTGACCTGTCACCACAGTGACCTGTCACCACAGTGACCTGTCACCACAGTGACCTGTCACCACAGTGACCTGTCACCACAGTGACCTGTCACCACAGTGACCTGTCACCACAGTGACCTGTCACCACAGTGACCTGTCACCACAGTGACCTGTCACCACAGTGACCTGTCACCACAGTGACCTGTCACCACAGTGACCTGTCACCACAGTGACCTGTCACCACAGTGACCTGTCACCACAGTGACCTGTCACCACAGTGACCTGTCACCACAGTGACCTGTCACCACAGTGACCTGTCACCACAGTGACCTGTCACCACAGTGACCTGTCACCACAGTGACCTGTCACCACAGTGACCTGTCACCACAGTGACCTGTCACCACAGTGACCTGTCACCACAGTGACCTGTCACCACAGTGACCTGTCACCACAGTGACCTGTCACCACAGTGACCTGTCACCACAGTGACCTGTCACCACAGTGACCTGTCACCACAGTGACCTGTCACCACAGTGACCTGTCACCACAGTGACCTGTCACCACAGTGACCTGTCACCACAGTGACCTGTCACCACAGTGACCTGTCACCACAGTGACCTGTCACCACAGTGACCTGTCACCACAGTGACCTGTCACCACAGTGACCTGTCACCACAGTGACCTGTCACCACAGTGACCTGTCACCACAGTGACCTGTCACCACAGTGACCTGTCACCACAGTGACCTGTCACCACAGTGACCTGTCACCACAGTGACCTGTCACCACAGTGACCTGTCACCACAGTGACCTGTCACCACAGTGACCTGTCACCACAGTGACCTGTCACCACAGTGACCTGTCACCACAGTGACCTGTCACCACAGTGACCTGTCACCACAGTGACCTGTCACCACAGTGACCTGTCACCACAGTGACCTGTCACCACAGTGACCTGTCACCACAGTGACCTGTCACCACAGTGACCTGTCACCACAGTGACCTGTCACCACAGTGACCTGTCACCACAGTGACCTGTCACCACAGTGACCTGTCACCACAGTGACCTGTCACCACAGTGACCTGTCACCACAGTGACCTGTCACCACAGTGACCTGTCACCACAGTGACCTGTCACCACAGTGACCTGTCACCACAGTGACCTGTCACCACAGTGACCTGTCACCACAGTGACCTGTCACCACAGTGACCTGTCACCACAGTGACCTGTCACCACAGTGACCTGTCACCACAGTGACCTGTCACCACAGTGACCTGTCACCACAGTGACCTGTCACCACAGTGACCTGTCACCACAGTGACCTGTCACCACAGTGACCTGTCACCACAGTGACCTGTCACCACAGTGACCTGTCACCACAGTGACCTGTCACCACAGTGACCTGTCACCACAGTGACCTGTCACCACAGTGACCTGTCACCACAGTGACCTGTCACCACAGTGACCTGTCACCACAGTGACCTGTCACCACAGTGACCTGTCACCACAGTGACCTGTCACCACAGTGACCTGTCACCACAGTGACCTGTCACCACAGTGACCTGTCACCACAGTGACCTGTCACCACAGTGACCTGTCACCACAGTGACCTGTCACCACAGTGACCTGTCACCACAGTGACCTGTCACCACAGTGACCTGTCACCACAGTGACCTGTCACCACAGTGACCTGTCACCACAGTGACCTGTCACCACAGTGACCTGTCACCACAGTGACCTGTCACCACAGTGACCTGTCACCACAGTGACCTGTCACCACAGTGACCTGTCACCACAGTGACCTGTCACCACAGTGACCTGTCACCACAGTGACCTGTCACCACAGTGACCTGTCACCACAGTGACCTGTCACCACAGTGACCTGTCACCACAGTGACCTGTCACCACAGTGACCTGTCACCACAGTGACCTGTCACCACAGTGACCTGTCACCACAGTGACCTGTCACCACAGTGACCTGTCACCACAGTGACCTGTCACCACAGTGACCTGTCACCACAGTGACCTGTCACCACAGTGACCTGTCACCACAGTGACCTGTCACCACAGTGACCTGTCACCACAGTGACCTGTCACCACAGTGACCTGTCACCACAGTGACCTGTCACCACAGTGACCTGTCACCACAGTGACCTGTCACCACAGTGACCTGTCACCACAGTGACCTGTCACCACAGTGACCTGTCACCACAGTGACCTGTCACCACAGTGACCTGTCACCACAGTGACCTGTCACCACAGTGACCTGTCACCACAGTGACCTGTCACCACAGTGACCTGTCACCACAGTGACCTGTCACCACAGTGACCTGTCACCACAGTGACCTGTCACCACAGTGACCTGTCACCACAGTGACCTGTCACCACAGTGACCTGTCACCACAGTGACCTGTCACCACAGTGACCTGTCACCACAGTGACCTGTCACCACAGTGACCTGTCACCACGAGTAACCTGTCACCACGGCGACCTGTCACCACAGTGACCTGTCACCACGGCAACCTGTCACCACGGTGCTTGGGCTATTTCCCTTCCTGGCCTGAAACTTAAAAACGAGACGGCATCGTTTATTGCTTCAAACTTACATTTCACACGATCAGTGACTCAAACTTGGGGATGTCGGCAACATCTTCGCTACAGCTGCTGAATATACACAGCGCTGTTGATTTTCGAGGCCATAAAATGATTGTCGATACATAAATTTGTCGCCAAAGACAACACAGCAAAGACGACTGAAGCTTTAGAGAACACAGCGGTCTGGAGAGAGTCTTGTCAAAATGGATGATGGATAACAGAACCATCAGGAACCTGAAGGCTGCAGTTTGATTGGCTGTGAGCTCGTAAACATCTTAGGAAAAAAACCCTCCCCCTCTTTTTCTGACTTTCTCCAGATTTCTCTGAGCTTATCAAGACTGAACAAGTTTATTTTTAAACCCAGATCAAAACTAACTTGCACAATCGACTGGTTTTCTCTTTCCCCGTACACGTATTAACTGCAACTGATTAAATCACGTTGTAATTCACCGTGTTAGACGAATTCCCTGTCAGTTAAAGTTTTTTTCTTCTTTGCTCCAGAAGTATCTCATTTTCTATCCCTGTCATCCAACGTGATTTGATGTTTCAAAGACGCTGATACAGAAAAGCTGGTGTATTTAGAGCCATGTCAGACTTAAAGGATGAGTACACAATTTTTCAAGTCTGCATTATAGTCAGGAGCCGTGTGAACATCAAAACAGGTTCTGCTTGTTGTGATATAAAGGTGATGGGGGACAAAATCCACAGTGGCTGTTATGTGCAGAAATGTAAAGGAAATGTAAAGTTTATCTGAAGTTGATATGAGGCTTATCTTCCAAAGTCTTTTTGGCATAAAATTTCCTCTTCATGTTTCCACAGTTTAAGGAAAAAGAGGAAATTTTGAACTAAAAAAAAAAAATGTTCCAGTGTTAGAACTGTTTTAAGACAGATTTGAAAAACTGTGAAACTATCCTTTTGCAGAGATTTTAGAAAGAAAAAAAAAAAAAAACAACCGCAAAAAAATAAACCCAAAACAAACATAGCTCTACTAAAATCTGATATCTGACGAATCGAGTCGCGTCGAGTTGCATTGGATCGCAAGAACTAAAATCTCTGCAAAGGAGCTGGTGAAGCTCTTGTTTTTTTTGTTTTTTTTAAACCACCTGAAATGACAAAGATGAAAATCAGGTTAGAAAAAAAATAAAAATAGAAATAAAAAAAGCATCATTTTCTTGAAGCGAGATGTGATTTTTGAGGAGCTGTGATGAATCGCACTCTGCTGATCTCCCTGCTGCTGAAACCTCAAATCACAGTGTGTCGTCACTTTGGTGTTGGAGGGAGGAAAGGAGGCCACGTTGCCCTCTGGGCATCACCGGGCCTCCTTCCTCTGACCCTTTGAGCCGGGCGTCACCAGTATCCATCCATCACAGTGTGAAGCTGGGAGGTGCTGGGGGCCCCGGGAGGTGCCGGGGGCCCCCGGAGGGGTGGGAGGGGCCGGGCGGTGCAAGGCGCTGCTATAACTGCTGCTGCTGCTGCACCAGCCGCCTGTAATGGGGCATGACTTTGCTCTCGGGGAGGTAGAGCGCCATCTCCAGGGCGACCAGGATGGTGAACTCGAATGAGATCAGCTCCCTCCTGCTGATCCTGAAACGCTCCTCCAGCTTCTACACGGAGACGCAAAGGAGACCAAAGACTGAGCGACGGACAGATAGTCTCTGGTGTTTGGTTAAACATCTAAACGTTAACTCGTCTTCACAAGCTTCTCTTTCCCTTTTTATTAACGTATAAAATCATGAATTTTGTACCTTCTTGAAATCTGTATTGTAACTCAGACATGCTAGTTAGCCAAGCCTGCTAACGTTAGCGGTGGTTTCCACTAGACACTACATTTGGTTAGTCACGGCAGAAAAATTAATCAACATTAAATTTCTTCTTTATGGTAATTACAGTTATGACTAAATTAGTAAAAGAGTCAAAATTTCAGATTGAGTTGACAGTGTTTACATAAATTGGATCATGTTAAACAGCCAAGTTTTGCCAGAATCAACACAGTAGTGATTGATTCAGTAACATTGTTTAATGGTTTGAGCTATTAATACTTTAGTCAAAAGTGGATTTTTGAGAGGATTTTTTTTCCTACATTCATTTTTCTATATGAACCTGTTTTGGTTCCAATGTAAGTTTTTTTTGGACATTTATTCTACATCTGCAATTGGAATTGACACTGTAATGACGGATCAATGAAGCGATGAAATGTACGATTATTTCCACCAAAGATTCATCCTCTCAATGCTTTGTCCAAAAGCCAAAAACGGTGATGAAACAGGAAACAGCAGAGCTTCAACTCAAACTACTGTACAATTACCAAAATTGTTTTCTCTCGATCGACTAATTTTGCCTTTTTTTGTTTTATAGGATCCATTAAATATGGTTAATAAAGAACTGTGACCAGCTGAGTGGATCCTGTTAGTTCTGGACAGATTATGCCATGGAGATGCTGTTTTTAATCACCTCAAACATCTTTTATATTTCTTGCCGTTTCTACGTTCACATATTGGTTGATATGCGTAAACCTGTGATGTGCTAACATCAGCCTGTAACAAGTTTTGATGTGTGTTTGGGGAGAATCATGGGTAAAAAGCAAAGGACAGAAAACTGTCCTCAGTCCTGCAGCTCAGAGACGCTGCAGGTTGTTTTCCAGCTGCTAAGGTAGATCAGCTTCACAAATACCTGAGCAAGAGTAACATGATCTGACTGTGCGTGTGTGTCTGTCCCAGACTTACATCGATGAGGTGTTTGACCTCCTGTTTCTTGAGGTCACTGCTGATCTTAGCGGCCAATAGGATGCAGGCAGCTGACACCAGCTTCCTGTGAAACAACAACAACGTTTTTTTAGTGACAGGACGTAAAAACAGCTGCAGGATAAGTTGTAATTAGTTGTAGTTCAATATTTTTAAGGGCGTGATGCGTTCAGGTACCTGTTCTGTTTATTGAGTCGACCCTGCAGCACCAGCTTCTCAAAGTAGACAAACGCCATGGCGATGGTGACAGGCTGCAGGCCGCAATCCTCCCCAACCACCCTCATCTCTCTCTTCAGGCTGAGACACGGGGAGAGGGGGTCAAGAGGTCAAAGGCAAATGAAGTTCTGATCTATTTTATTAGTACGGTATAATTATGTTAAGTCTCTTCAGTGTTTTAGTCGATACAAATTCAATTTCTTTCTTTTTAACATTTTTTTTTTTACCTGCGTATTTTGCTGAGAGTAAGTTTGATGTGAGGAAACTTCTCCTTGAATGTCTCGTTCATGTCTTTCTTCAGATCAGATGGTTTGACGTACTCTATGACTGTGGTCTGGAGGAAAAAAAGACGAGAGGAGAAAAAAAAAAAGAAGATGAGAAAATGGAGAAAACAACACAGGAAAAAGAAGCAGAGGAGGAAGAAAGCATAAACAGAGAAAAGAAGGGATTTGTAGTCAAGTCAAAACGTGCAAGTGGAGACATTCAATTCCAACAGTGAACAGTGAATGTAAATGGACTCCAGGAGGTCGTACATATTTTTGTCCAATTATCTACAGCTTCGATCTGAGCGTGGTACAGTCACGTCTACACAGAATATCTGAGAGCTTCTATTGGTACATTATTACTCATCTCATTCAATATTCATATACTCATTGATCAGTACTATGATGCCTGTGTACATGCAGTCTCGCAACCCTGAAGTAATTCAGCTGAAATCCTGCGTTGCAAACACGGATGAATGTGTCGTTATTGCCGGAGTCGTCGGAGTCTGACGCCCGGATTGTGGAGAGGAAAGAGCGGGAGCAGGAGTCGAACCTTCAAAGGGAGAAAACCGGAGCTTTTACCACTTTACCGCTGCCGAGATCGCAGCGTCGCCCGAGTGGGGTAACTGTGTAAAGCTCTGTCGTGTTTCCGTTTACAGCCGCCTCGGTTAATGTAGCGCTCTCTGATCCCCAAGGCCCAATCAAACCGTTGGGAAACTAAGGAGCTGATCCCGAGACAGCGGCACTGCACGTGGGTTACAGGTGCCTGGACTCTGGATCAAGAACAGCCCCTTGCTCACAACTTTTGAAAATAAAACTTAAAACTCATCTTTTATTTTACCTCAAAACACTTTCCTATATTGCTACCTCACCTACAGTAGCAATGATCTTTTTATTCACCATTAATTCTATTTGTTTTTTAATCTCCTTTAATATCCTTTCTGCTTTTTTTTTTTTTGAATCGGTCTTATGTCATTTTTGAAATCTTTTTTTCAGCACATAGTATTGTATGTTTTTGTGTTTTTACTCCATCACACTGAAGCAAGATTAAAATATAATTTTTTGCCAGAAATGAATCTTGCCCATTGATCTGATGAACTGACAACAGAGAGTTGACACCAATAGTAGTTGGGGAGATAACATTGTGTAACATCTCACGCAAACATAGACACACACACACACAGACACAGTAGCATCAGTGACAAAACAGCCCACCTGAGATGTAATCTCCTCCGATGGATTAAACAGTAATGATGCAGTGTGTGCATGTGTGTGTGTGTGTGTGTGTGTGTGTGTGTGTGTGTGTGTGTGTGTGTGTGTGTGTGTGTGTGTGTCCATCGCTTTTAATTCATTTCAGTGGAGGGATAAAAACTAAGCTTCTTCCTATAGGATAATTAAGCTGATGTGAGAGCTGTGATTATTCTCAGTTCCTGGAGCTCTGATCTACTGTCCTTTTCTCTTCTCATCTTTATTTTCTCTCTCACTCAGTTTTTCATTCTGCTCCTTTATTCCTGTTTCCTAGAACATCGGAAAATAAAGTTATGGTTTAATTGGATCAAATTTCGTTCTTAATCCCACACAAGTGTAGTTGTCATTTTTCAGACACAAAAAAAGTATAATAGGGTCGAGGCTTATGAAGATGATTTTCATTGCAAAAAATGAACTGGATCCAGAACTGAAACCATATGGTAGACACACACAAAACCACCACAAAACGAGATTAGCTGGTAAATGGCTGCCTTCACGTAGTGATTACAGCTGGTGAGTGCGTGTGTATTTGTGTGTGTTGCCCAAGGAGCTAGGGATCAAACCACCAACCCTGTGGACGACGGGCTCTACCTGCTGGGTCACATCTGCCCAGCTGTGTGTTTTACTGATCGGCTCAACGGATCAACTACAAACAATGATTATTCGACAGATCAAATACCAAATATGTTTCTTTGCGACATTTTACATAAAGGCCAGTTGATGTGAGTCTGTACTATGGCATATTGCTACTTTTTGCAGTAAAGCAACTTGAATGCTCTAAAACCATCTGTCCTCTGTTCATTAAGGGTGTCAGTCTGTGGGGCTCTGGACCAAGTTTGAAAGAGGCGCTTTTTTTTTTTTTTTTTTTTAATGCAGCACAAACTTGAAACGCTAAAACAAAACAAAACAAAACAAACCAAAACAAAAAAAACTATCTTCAGTAACTTACCATGTAGGAGGCAAAGATCAGCACCCGCTTGTGTTTCCCACAAGGCCACTGGTGGTCACTGAGGAGGTTGGGGTCATAGTCTGCCACATCATCCAGACCTGGACAACACACAGACAAACACACATGTGCACGTGCACACAGACAATCAGATCAGTGGATTTAAATATACAGAATGTCGAAAACTCTTTCTACTGATTTGTTTTCCTGAGTTTTCAGATTTGAGAGAAAATACTGATCAAGGAAGTAAAGGTGGAGGCATGGGACTGTAACTGGTGGCCGACAGAGAATGAAAACGCAGAAGAAGAAGAATGTAGAGACAGGAAGAAGAAACAAACACAGGACGGAGGGATGAAGTGGATGACGAGGGATGAGGCAATGAAGAGAAACAGAGCTGCTGCAGCTGCACCCGAGCGGCTTCGTCTTTATCATTTAAACACGTGTGAGTACGTATGTATACGCCCCTTGTGTGTCACATCCTATATCTGTATAAACGCTCGCGCTGGCAGAGCCCTGCATCAGCCCCCAAACCGCTACCTCTCTTCCAGAGCCTTTCATTAACACTTCACAGCTGCGCGAGTGCATACGTCTGCGTCTGTGTGCTCAACACGGAGCACGCTGTGTGTCGGTGTGCACGCTGACAGCAGGGCTTATGTTTGTAGTCTTTTTGTGACGCATCTCTTCGGGCTCAGCTCTCAAGGCTGCCACTATTTTCACCTATGTGTATGTTTCCAAACAAGCTACAAGCCCTGTCACGGTATGTCCAAGGTGTGTGTGTGTGTGAGAGTGTGTGTGTGTGTATTACCCAGGTCCAGTCCCACAGTGCTGTTCAGCCTGCTGGATGGATAACTCCTGCCTGGCATGCTGTGTGTGCTCCTGGACACGGGGATCTGCAGGGTCAGGTCGCTGGCCGACGACGGCTTCTGCCTCACCAGGGCGTTGGTCGGGTACAGGAACTGGGCGTACGACACCGACTGAGTCAGGGGAGGGAGGAGGCGATGGAGAAGGGGAGATGAACACATGAACGCGTGAACCTCTTAACATCTGCTCGTGTGTGTGTGTATCTGAATGTGAGTGTGAGCGGTTGTTGTTTATCTACCCGGCCGTAGGTGTCCAGATGGAAGCCCTCTAGCCCCGGCAGCATCTCCAGGGTGGTGGAGATGTTTCCTGACGAGTGTCTCCTCCTCGGGTGGTTTAATGTAGGGTCACTAAACACGTGTGTGTGTGTGTGTGTGTGTGGGGGGGGGGGGGGCAGGGCAGAACAGACATTCTTTACATTCCATTAAAAGGTGCGCTGGTGTCGGAATTAAAATTTCCCCCCTCGACACAACTTCATTGGCTTCTCCATCTTTCCAAAACTTCTATTAACAGTGAGATGAAGGGGCTCCACATATCCATGGTGCCCAGAGGATGAATCCTAAGGATTTATTGACCCCCTGAACTGTCCTCTAGAACCATAACCAGAGCAGAAACCTTCCCAACTGTACCAAACAAAAAGCAAATTATAATTGTCCGATTGAATTGAAATTATCTGATCCTATTCTTGCCCCCCAGAGAATAAACCCTTTTGACAATTAATAGACAACTATTTTCATTATCGGTTACTCTGCCGGTCATTTTCTCGCTTACTTTTGTGGACTTTAAAATGTAAGAAAATAGTGGCATGTGTCCAAAACTGTTGTTTTTTTTTTTTTAATTTTTAAAAATTAAATATCTTTTCATCTGTTTGACTAAAAATTCCAAACCCAAAGATATTCAGTTTACTGTTTACTGAGCAACAAATACTGACAACGCCCCAAAGCTGGAAAAAAAAGAGAGAGACTTAAATCAAGCAATTATCACAATAGTTGCTGGTTAATTTTCTGTTGATCCACCAATCAGCAGATCGATTAAATGTTTCAGCACCAACTACAAGGAAATGGCGACGTCAGGTGTTTTTTTTTTTTTCCCTTTTTCACAAAACCATCATCGTCCTCCCTGCCTGCGGAATTTGAGGTGAAAAGGCGGGACACCAAGGCCGTGCGTCACTTCCCACTATAACCATATGCTCTGCTGAAAGACACTGCACTTTCATTTTCACACCAACAGCCGCGAGATAAGAGTGGAAATGTGACGCCTGAGCTCGCTTCCTCTGCGGGTGGAAAAAAAAAAACGAAAAAAAAAAAAACACAGAGAAGACGAGGGTTGCTTCGGCTCAACCGTTATCTGTGTGTGAACAACCACAGTGTCTGGTGTTTATTTATGTGCCATGTTTCAACGTGGACATCCCACACTGTAACATTACACATTAAATATGACAGAAAACCCCTTAATCTGTGTGTACATGACAGATTAATGTTTCCTTGTGTGTAGTGATGCTTGCATACGCACTGTATTGTAGATTTCCATCTGAAACTGTGTGTGTGTGTGTGAACGTGACAGAGAGGAAGGGATTAAGATGCGTTTACATAACTGCTACTCTGCGGATTCATCTGGCTGTTCACACGGTTTCTCTGTCCACAGTGAGTGTGCATCTGCAGGGATGTTTTACATGCGACTGTCAGTGTGCAAGAGTGTGTGAGGGTGTGTGACCCAAGTCAGGGAGCTCTTAGGCACATGGGAAAAATCAATCCCAACTTCTTCTCCTCTCTGCCCCCCCCTGCAAGCAACTCTTCTTCACTTGCTCCTCCCCAAGCCCCCTTCCCTTCTTTTTCTTCTTCTTTGCTCCTCAGTGAGGACATCGCATCTCCTCCTCTTCCTCCTTTCTGCTGCCAGCTCTACTTCTTCTCTTAAGATCTCCTCCTGCTCTTCCTCCTTGCCTCACACTGAAGCAGAAAGTGTGTGTGTGTGTGTGTGTGTGTGTTCGTGTGTGTGTTAATTACCTGAGGTAGAAGCTCTCTCCGTAGGGAAGAACAGAGAAGGCGGCACACAGGGACCTCTTGGCACAGATCAGCACGATCCTGAAAAACAGGCAAGTGAAAATGGCAGCGGTTACGCTGTTAGAACATCTGGCCAATGTTTTCAGTTGCAAAAAAAAGAAGAAAAAAAAATCGACATCATCAAGTAAAGGAAAAACAAAAGAAAACAGACACTGAGACTCTCAGTCCGGCCTAAGTTTAGTGATATCATGGCTCAGGCGAGTCAGGTGTGCAGTTACCTGCAAATGTAACAGCGAACGGTGGATATGAGCTCCAGATACTCAGATACTCAGTCATGATTCGTACTTGTCTGTTTAATTTCAGCATTAAGTTTCAATAAGATCTCCATTCTGGGGATGGAGAATCTTGTGCACTGGTGTATTTAGGAAGATATCGTTTATTAATCACGTCTGAGGCAGATGAAAATTATTTCGTGTTGTTGATTTTAGTATGCAGCAACACCTGTTGGGTAAAGAAAAACTCAATTGACAGACTGACACTTTTTTGCTTGTGGCCTCCATCTGGGTTGTTCACAAGTTGTATGCTTCAGCCACTGGCTGAAAAGCGCTGATCTGAATATAAAGTTGTTTGTCCTACTACAAGCGTTGCTGGAGTTTCTATGTCTTCAGGCTTTTTCTCTCCTCCGTGCACCTCAGGAATAGGTTAGGTTTTGCCAGAGTTCCCTGCTCTGTTTCTGTTGAAGAAATCTGATATAAGGGATACAAACTTCTGACAATTAGATATAACAATTTGATATAACGAGTCAATTTATTCCAAAAATGAAAATTAGGAATGCAGCAGTGCTCAGACTGTAATTGCCTTCCTCTTGCTGGGCCATAAATGTCAGAGTTGAGCAAAATTAGCTTCTTTCGCTGTTTTGCTTTTACTTTCTTCAACTGTATGTGTTCAAATCTCAATCCTTACTCTCACGGTTAAAAGTTAAAAGTTCTTTTTTTTTTAAAATACCTGCCTCCATCCGTAAGAATCTGCAGTAAACAAAAATGCATTTGCTGAATAAAAAGGCAACTAATGCTGGTAGTGAGTCAGGTTTATTGTTAAAAACACTCTGTGTTTCGCTAGACTCCCGTTATTGACCTGTGTCCATCTGTATCTATACAAAAGACCCTGCTTAACAATGTGTTATAATGGGGCTTCTCAAGAACAGTGTGTGTGTGTTTGTGTGTTTGTGTGTGTGTGTGTGTATGTGTGTGTGGGTGTGTGTATGTATGTGTGTGTCTGTGTGTGTTTTTATTGCAGATCCCCTGGAGCATAAACCCCTGCAGCACGACTTTACTTGCCTGGTTTGTGTCTCAGAGGAAAATGTTTACAGTCATTATCTCTGGGAGGAAGCAAAAACACTGGAAAAATGATTTGAGGTGTGTGAAAACATACACACACTTATCTCCGAGTTAATCACGTTTGCGATTAATTCTTTTCCCTTTATGTAATTTCTGGGGCTTTAGCAGCTACTGGGAGACCTCGAATCAGTGATCTCCTCTTTCCCCCGACAGCATAAAAACATCGAGAAGACCAAAGGCCACACACAGTCGGAGCTCCACAGAGAAGTGAACCCAGGGGCTGACCACAAAAATAACATCCACTCAATCCTGATAATGTCAGTTCAAAATATAGCCAAATCAAACAGAACACGAGCAGAGGGGTTGTAAATCTACCAAAGTCGGTTAGTTACATAACCTCGATTAAACTTATAAGCGAATAAAACATGAGCTTTAAAGGGAGCAATCCTTGATCTTTGTCCCAGTTTAAAATTTATTTTCACTCAATTTCTTTCTCCTTATTGCTCATCTGTTACAACTGCAAGCCTGAAAGTTTGTCTGTCCACTGCCTGCGAAACCACACAACTTGGACACAACACCAAAAAAACACTTTAAACAAAACAAAACGAGTAAAAACCTCGACCAGAAGTCATTGGACAGGTGGCTGTGACTTGTGGTGACTGAAGCAGACATAGACTGACCTACAATACATACCACAGATATTGCGGGTCAGTGGTTCCAAACCCTTATTTTTTGGTTCTCTCTGTTGACGTTCCCCTATAATCCTATCAAATGAGCTCAAACCTTCCATCAACACCACTATTCAGCTTGTTCATTTGAGTGTCACATGGTTATCCTCAAACTGTTTGGCAGGTTCAGTCCTGTTTGCCTTCTTACAACCATAACATGGAACAGCTGAGGCTGGACTGACCTTCAGTAATTTTGTATTGATTTCTTATCTCACATGCTGGTAACTGGTTTTTAACCACTCAGCACATGTTAGGATTTTGCGTCAAACCTATGGCGAAGCAGCTACGTATGGCCTACGCTGCCGTATACTTCCGCGTTCTGTTGTTCTGCAGTTACATCATTAAACCACCAGTTGGTGGTAGCGTTAACATGCCACCGTGTTGAGTTTCTTTGCCGCCGTTTTCCACAAGTTTGTTGGCGCACTTCGAAACATCGGTGACTGAAACTGAGCGGATCATGATGGAGTCGGAGCTGATGAACAGCGGTTAGTTTTTCCTCAATTTACCACAACACAGAAACGAATGAAAATATTGGAGGAGATGGCCCATATGACAGCCGCAAAGGAGGAGGAGCCAGGAATAAATGGTACCAAGCTGACCAATCACAGTTCTTGCGGTCTTTTTTGGGAGGTACCCATCAGGTTATGGTGAAGTTTCGATCCAGAAGCACAGATTGGCCTTTAGGGTTTACAACTGACTCTGGTTGGTGGGGATCATGTCCTATGCAGTCACCCTGCTGTTGCTGGTTGTCAATTGATTATTGTGGCAATTAACATAAATAAACAAACAAACAAATAAATAAACAAATAAATAAAAAGAACTAGTTTTCAATCCTATTTGTGTATAGGTTCCTAAAAAAATGTGTATGTATGTTTTTTTTTTTCGTTTTGTTTTTTTTAACCAAAACATAATTTTTAGTTTTATAGAAAATTACAGCACAATCTTTTCACAATCTCTTCACTCTGCAGATGCGAATGTTCCCTCCGGTATACAGGGACCGCCCGTTGGGAAACACAGTAGTTTACTGGAGCAGCACACTAGCCAACTACAGTATAAAGCAAAGATCAAGGCAAACATTTCTACACTTTGGGAAAAACTTCTTGTTTTATGTCTTGCCCAGAACTAGATAAGAAGATCAATATCAGTCTCATTTCTGTGTGTCCACTTCAGAGATAGTTCAGATACAGGACCTCTAGATACTGGTTGCTCGAATTGGACATATAAAAGGTTCTTCTCGTTTGACTCCAGGTTTGAAGACAAAACCATTTACGGCACTGAGAAAACCTTTTGGGTATTTTAGATTCACCTCCATGATGCTACACCATCAGGGAGGCACCTGATCCGTCCCAAGACTCATTCTGCAGCAGGACGAGTCAATGCATAGACCCAGAGTCGGAAAGGACTAAGACAAAAAAGGAGTCCCGAAGCAGACAAAATCCACAGGAGAACCGAGGCAGGTTCTCCGAGATGCTCAGAACAAACTACCTGACAAGTGCTATTGAAAAACTGCGAGCGAGCATAAACTCATAAATAAAATCTATTAATAAAATTATTTTTGAAAGCAACCTCACTTCACTATTAGTTTCTAAAAATATTTGCACTGTACTGTATGCCTTAATTTTAGACTGTCCCTTTAAGAGTTGACAGGTTGTATTGTCTTCATAGTTTGTAGGAAAACCAATGTCAAACACTTAAATCTAGCTCAAAATTTGTAAATCAAATAAATTTAACTTCTAACAGAAGGATTTATTTGTAATCAGCAGACTTTTCTGTGTTGATCTGTGGTGGGAGGAGACCTCACACTGGTCTCCGAGTTCGGCCCAAAGGACAGAGTCTCATCTGACCAGCTAATGCTTTCATGTAGTGGAGTCACAGTTGCTGCAGTTTGTTTAGAAAGTCACACCGGGATAAACTCATGAACAAGAAATGCTTCAGGCAGAAGTTAATCTAAGCTCTCTGGTTGCTTTTTAAAGACACGACATGATCCGGCTCAAACATACTGTACATTTTTAATGAGATCCAACTGGGTAAAGAATCTCGCTAGACTTTAAGATTAGAATCAGTAAAAAGACACAATCTCATCCTGTGATTTATAATTCAAAGGGGGCAAAGGGAATTAAAGAAGCAAATGGTTCAAAGTTTAGTTCTAGCAAGAGCTTAATATGTATAATTGCCGGCTGTAAAATTGAACTTGGAGAGTAAAACTGTGAATAAATCATTGCTACTTTAGTTAGGACACATCTTTTAAAAATGAACTGTCCCGGCTGCTGCCGCTCCTCTGTCCATCCCATGAGACAGATTATGAGTTTGGATTCACACACAGAAACAGTGACCTTGGTCAGTTTTGGGGGGCATTACATAGACTTGCATTCATTTCCTGGAGATGACCCAAAAATCAGCCTTTTTTTCCCAGAAACTACGTAACTTTTGACCCTGGGTGGACAAAGCTACCCCCAATTAATTGGTCTTCTTCACCCTGAGAATCCCCAAAAGCAGCCTATGACAGAGACAGACACGCACACACAAACACAGAGCTTGTTCCGTATGATGCATGGGAAAGTCGAGAGCAGGAAGTCACCAGGGAGTTCAGTGGAAACAGCAGAGGCATCACAACAGATCCGCTGGAAACGTGACTCCTCCGGGGATTGTGTCCCCTTCACTCGTCCATTTATTACAACAAGTTTCGTAACACTGGGGGCACGCTATTCCATAATCACCTACTGGAAAAACAGACAATGATCTCACCGGGATAGCCCCCCCCCCGGGCAACCCACTAACTACTGAGCTACACGCAGAATTGCCCAAGAAAAACAAGGAAAAATAAAAGCCAAAAACATCCAAAGATTTTTGTGGACGGCTTTGATAAGTTTTAAAATGACACTTTTAAATTCACTGACCCTTTAGCGAAGCCCAGGAAATTAACAGTCACCACTGACTTTATGTTATCAATTTCTATGAACGAAAGTTCACTGTCACACAGGACATGCTTTCAGAGCAGTAATCCCTAAGCCTTGTTCACAGGGTTTGGGCATGGTCGCGTCACGTCTAAACTCAGAATTATATACATATATATTGTAGTTTCTAGGGAGAGGTTAGCTTCCTGAGATATACAGTCATGTAGCACACAGAGCTGTGGTACTTTACATCTTCTTAGTGGGTGAACGTCAACAGTTAAAAGTTAACAAACAAACAAAAAACAAAGATGTCCAGAAAACTTTCAACTTGTGTTACCGTAGAAACAGTCTAATTCTGATTATGATGAGTCAAGATCTGTAGTTTTACGACATTTTTATTTCTAAGTGGATATATGGATATTTATCCCCAACAAACATCAGAGGTTACTATTTTAACCAAAAAGAGCTAGTTCCTCTGATATCAGCAGACTGTTTGTACATTCGGGACTAATTTATGAAGCTGAGAAGGAGGAGTGAAATGTTTGACGACGCCACTTTGCCAAACATCAACAAAATTTATTATTGTAGATTTTTATTTATATTCCCATGATTTTGATTCTCTCTTGCTGTGAAACACTCTGACATCCCTGGGTCTGCTGGAGCCACCGACGCCGCAGAGAAAATCACAACAACCACTTGGCAACCTGTTCAAAATTCTGGGGTCGTGATCGAGGGGCTCAAAAGCAGCAGCAGCAGTTCAGAGGCAGGAGAGCTCCAACGTTTACTTACTTGCATCAGCTTCCTCGCTAAGCCACTGTCTCCGCGACGCCATGGAGACCCGGCTGAACCGCAAACAACAGCTCCGCAGCTCTTAGCAGGATCTATTTTAAAATAATCAGCCCTGAGTGTATTATTATCTGATGAGCAGACCTGCGTTCCTTTGACCCAGAGCTCTGATTTATAAACCTGGCGAGGAAGGACGGGAATAGAATACAATAGAGGGAGAACTGTAAGGTACAGAGAGACACTGCCCAGGCTCCTCGAGGTAAAGCAAAAGCTCAGTTCCCCTCCTGCTGTGGAGCAGAGGTGGGCAGACTTCTGCAAGTCAGCTGAATGTGTAAAGAGAAGGAACTGCAGTGGGAAAATCAGAGCTATGACTCCAGTGTCCTTTAGAAAAACCTTTCAAACAAGAATTAACTTAAAAGACTATGGAGAGGAAGAAAATTTCCAGGTTAGGAAAGATTTTTGGGGCGTATGTTCTCAGTGGGATGCATTCAGACGCACTCCACGGGGAGGTGTCCAGCGGGCATTCTGATTGGACGCTCAACCCGCCCCCAGCGCTACAGTCCGCTGTCATTACACATTGGACTGGAATGGACTGACTAACTTCTGGGACTGTAGCTTTCAGAACAGTTATGAGAAGGCTCAGGGTAAACAATCCTACCACCCTGTACTTCCGCAGTACCAGTACCCACACTTTTTTCTTTGGGAGACCCTCAGCGGAAGCGGTCGCCCCCGATGACGCAGGTTTCAGGCTCAAAAAAAACAAAACACAAAAACCCCAAAGAAATCTGAACAAAATTCAAAAGTTTAAAGAGGGAAAATTCCAAAAACTGATACTGCTATTGTTTAAAATACCCTTTTTTTTTTTTTTTTTTTTGATGCCATAGAAAATGTATAAACCTAAGGCCTGAGACCACCCTCCTGACCTTGCTGTGCTCTGGTGTAACCCTAGACGCTGTGGACAGTTGGGGTAGGCATGCTTCTAAACCTGGTTCACACCTGCACAAAGATTTGGGCCGGAGCAGTGGAACGACGTTTAAATTCTACCTTAATCTTCACTGTCCTTTTAGGGGATATTTGCCCCCAAGTGAGACAGAGAACACACTCAAATGTAACACATTTAAAACAGAATGAAGTATATAAAATAAAGAACAAAAATAAAGCTAAATAAAACCCTCCATTTTGCTACCAGACAGGAAACATGATTGGACTTTGAAAATGTTTTTGATAAAGTTTTTTTTTAATCTCTAATATTAAACTGATATTTCTTGCCTGTAAACCTGTGATGTTTGAGACTAAAGAGTGTGTGTGTGTGTGTGTGTGTGTGTGTGTCTTACCTGCTGCCTCTCGTGTCGTACTGTTTCATGTTCTTGATGAAGTGAATCTTCTTGGTGTGTCGAGGTCTGGGAGAACCACCAGAGAGGTTACGAGTCCTGGAGAGAAAGAGGCCGACAGAAGCAGAGATGAACGGTTCGTATCACTCCCAGGTCATTTAAATTGGGAAAAAAGGATGCGAAAGGTATGTGAGCAAAACATAAGCACGCGTGCACACACACACAAAAATAGGCTTGAAATCAAATAGAAGAAACTTAGGTACTAGATTCGATACCAAAAAAGCAACAATATAGAACCAATTCTCTTTCAGAAAGCTCAGCACTTTCTCATCACTGGTGTTTGGATGAAATGTTACCAAGGTTTCTTTAACATAAAGACACACACACACGTCCCCCCCACCAAACCTTAGCAGGTTACAGTGATGGGAGAAATAATCATAGAGAAACATTATTAGGGAGTTTTAAAACATTTAATCCTTCATATTAAAAAAAAAATGTTAAGGTTTGTAATTCATTATTTCCATTTTATACCAAAAACCTGCTGATCTGTAACACCAAAGTTGAGGTTGTATGTGTGTGTGTGTTTGACTGTGTGTGTGTGTGTGTGCGTGTGTGTCTGTGTGTGCGTGTGTGTCTGTGTGTGTCTGTGTGTGTCTTGCTGAAGGTCAGGTTATGAGCCCTGTTGTGTTGCTGTGTCGACTTCATGGATTAATACAACAGACCTCGATGTGAAATCGGGCCAAGGAGCTCAGCTCACTGACATCACAGCAGTTACGTAACATTACTGACATCAGCATTAGTCTTACACACGCAAACGCACACACGCACGCACACACACACACACACACACACACACACACACACACACACACACACACACACACACACACACACACACACACACACACACACACACACACACACACACACACACACATGGCACCTGCAAAGACTAATTGCATGTTATGCACAGTGTGCATTTATAAGTCGACACTCACATTAATATACAGGACACATGCATTATCTCATGGCACATAAACAGATGGAGCACACAGCCACAGCCCTTCAGCATATTTTTCAAACCTAACACAACCCTAACACACACAAACACACACAGAAAGAAATGTCTTATACAGAAACCATTTCTATTTCCAACATTAATGATGTAACTTGCCACGAGATCAGGGGGCCAGTGCTCAGAGATATACATGATTATGCTGTTATTACTTCTAGAATGATTTGTGAATTTCTTTTTTTAAATATAAAATTAAAGTATACAACAAAACTGATTACATCCCTGTGAGATATGATTCACAATTGTACCATTTTAAGTGTAGGTTATCTAAACTCAAGTACGATTAAAAAGAAATAGTTTAGATGTTTTAAAATAACACATTAGAAAAAAACAGCTTTCTCACTTCTGCCCTGGGTTGTGTCTAATGCAACATGGCTCCATATTGTCAAGAACTGCCAAGATACGAAAGAACCCAGAGTGTGAGACTTCATATCGAAAGGAGAAGGATACAAGAGCATCGTCAGGGTAGTTAACATGAACTAACAACAGTTGCAGCACTGGTTAGGAGGTGTAGGAGGAGCCGTGCTACCAACAACAGAAGGTTCAGTGACCGTCCTCAAAGAATGACGGCACACGCTATTCTTCATTTACACAACCTTATATTAAAAAAAACAGATGAGTTAGTGCCTCTGCCTTGGAACAAGGATCATCCGTGGAAACTGGTGTTTCGGTCACTGATCAGTGCATGAAGTCAACCTCCATGGACGGCGGCCAAAAACAACAACCACCTGACAAAAACTGCACAAAACTTCAAGAAGAAACTTTGCCAAAGAAATGAAAAGAAGATTGATGGAGGTTGGCGGTGGATTGTTTGGTCAGATGAAACCATAATTAATTTGTTTAGGATCACATAGGGTCCAGTGTGTTTGTTGTGAACCCGGCCAGGAGCAGCGTGATGCAGTGAAACATAGATGCTGGAGCGGACTGATATGGGGCTGCGTGAGTGCAAAAGGTATAGGGGAGATAACATTTTTGTAAACCCCCCAAAAAAAACTAAATGAAAAGATGGCTCTGTCTCAGGGAGCTGTGAAGACAATGGCAACGAATGATCCCAAAAAACACGGCAACTATCAAACTCACCAGAGTTTGTACAGAAGATGAAAGTGAAAACTATGACATGGCCAAGTGTGTTCCTGAGTTGAATCTGACAGAAAAACCTCTGGAGTATTTCAGAGTGGAAGGTGGAGCAACAAGACCCCTCCAGCAAAGAGCGGCTGAAGTGAATCATCCCTGAGGGGGGATTTCTCCACCGCTTCATGTTTGACTGGTATCAGCCTTGAACAAGGGGAATTGAATCTGTCATCATGAACCAAGGTGAACATATGGAATATAAAGAAAAGACAGAGAAAATGGTATCTAAATAAGGAAGGGCACGCTGACTTTTGTCGCAGCTGGTTCTTCAATATGAATCTTTAATCACAGCTCAATAAGTCTAACAGACCCACAGCTCAGATACCGTTTGAGGTTTTTTCAAATTCACTGGCTTTCTTTCTTCTTTCTGTGGCTAAAAACAAATAAATCGTGTTAAAAGGACAGGATTTGTGATTAGCTAACATTTTTAATTATTCTTACCAGGGTGTACTAATTTGTTTTGTAAGCACTACCTGATGATGAAAATTAAACAAAAACCTGAAATTCTGACTGCATAGCAACATATAGGAAATGTTGTACTATTGACTATTGATATTAACATAGAATTTTAATGTAACAAACATTTATTATGTCAGTATGATTGCCAACCGGTACAGACGCCAAGATTAAAAACACACACCTTTAAGCTGCAAAGCTTTTTTTTTTTTTTTTTTTAAATCAAGGTGAATCCAACATAACACCTAGTCTAATATCACCATACTGATACTTGAATCAAAGTGGAAGGACACACAGTAGAGCGCAGATATGCACCAAGGCCAATGTCAAATACCATGAGCCAAACTTCAGAGGAAAAACTAAATCTAATTAACAATCAATCCAGATCTGCCCCCAATTTTAATGGGGTTACTCCCTGGTCAATAATCCGTCCCTCCACCAAGTTGGGTGCAAATCGGTTCGGCAGGTTTTGCAAAACCCTGCTGTCGAACAAACAAACCAGTAGACAGACATTATAATGTAAATATGATCAAGCTCTGTGTGAAGGACAAAATGAAGACACGGAATAGTTTTAAACAGAACACGCATTTAACACACATGCAAAAAGCACATTTAAGCCACAAGCCTCTGGTGGAAAGCAGAACACTGAGACCTTCTGTCTGAAAACAAAACAGTTACACAACTGTGAACACGCACACATACAGAGACACACACAAACACACACACAGACACAGAGCATCTGCTACTGTTTTTTTTTTATGGCTGACCGCATGATTCCACGGCACATGGAGTTTAAATCACTGTTTATGCTCATTATCTGACTCTGTGATAAACACACACACGCACACACACAAACACAAACACACACACACCTTTCTACCATCAGCCCTCTGTTCTCATCACAGTGCTGTTAAGCAGATGTTCGACATTGTTAACATCTGGGTAGCTAGATGCGTCTCCTCATTCAGTCAGGTTGAGAATCAGGCTTTAACAGGACGTTCCTACCCTCTGCTCCTCCTTTAATGTTCCACCCAAAAAAAAAAAAAAACACAACTCATACATTTCTTGCCAAATCTATAGTCGACATGAGTTAAGAGGTTTTAAAGGAAATTCCATCCATCTTTGAAAACAGCCATTAAAAGCTGTATTTTAAATTCCTGGCACATGAAGTTCTTTGAATTAGTGTAACATTTCAAAGGGTGTGTTAGAATCTGCTCTATATTTCCTTTTTTTCTTTTTTTTTTGCTAAGAAAAATACTGAGTAGCTTTCTGCTTTTTTTTTTTTTTTAAGTCCTGCACCAGGCTCCCCAGCAGCAAGAGGTGTTTACTTAGATGTAGACATGATGGTAAGTGTCCGAGCTGCCCTTTTTCACTAGAAGAAGGAAGTTAATGGACAAGAGTATACGCAATTTGTGTTTTAAAGTCAGCGACCAATTCAGCGCAAGGTCTAAAATGAAACCAGTTCGCTTCTGTGCCCCATCAGAGCCGGTCCGACGAACTGGCCAAGGCGACTGATCAAATCGGCCGATGTCGGCTCGTCGCGGATGTGTCAGCAGCGGCGACCACACTACAGCACTGTATCGTTTATCACCAGAGACTAAAACTCGAGAGCCTCAGTAACCCAATGCGTGAATGTCTGGTCTTGGACTTTCTGAAGCAAAGCATGGGAGCTTTTCTTTTTTTTTTTCCCTAGAGCTCGCACTGACATTGAATGGAGTTTTTCATTTTTGTGGATGTGTTGCCGATGCCGTCTGAAGCACATCACTAAGTCAAGGCTTTGCTTTTTATTTGAACACAACTGCCTTGTTCTTTTTTAATCAGTCAGTTGAAAAAAACCCATCAGGCTCCTGTCATCGTTTTAACAGCAACCCTGATGCTATTTGGATCGCTGTCGGCGTTCTGGGAAATATGCTAAGACTTAATCGGAGCTAAGTGCCCTGATGGAAACCAAGCACAGTGTCTGTCCAATGCCTGCATTCTCACATCCATACACACACTGAACACTACAAACACTGCACAGATGTTGATGGACGTCCAATAACTAAATGTAGATTATCATCTGTTCCGGTAAAGATGACAATCGGTCGGCCTCCTCGAGATATAAATGTCGACTAAAAAGTAAAAATATCCAGAGAACGTCGCTTGTCCAGTATTATTAAAGCAGTTTACTTCAAATATTCTATCCAGGGCATCTACTGTAACCGCGGTCACGTGATGGAATCTTCTCAGCGTTCCATTTCCATGGGAACCATCATTCCGCAGCCTTCTGGAATGCGGTGGAATGTTTCCGTCGTGTGGGAATTGAGCCTCTTGGCCGACGACCCCGTGGAGGATGATGATGATGATGATGATGATGATGATGATGATGATGATGATGATGATGATAGCTTATTGGTATTTAAGATGGAGACAAATGTGGCCACAACGTTCGACACGGTGACATTAGAGTCACAGGTTTGACTCTTACGGCCGAATCACCGGCGCATGCTGAGGTGCCTTTGAGCAGGGTCCCACTACACCCCGAACCTCTGTCTGACAAAGTAACATGAATGTTTCTTTTTACAACCACTTTGGCCCACAATGTTTATGAATCTCAGGACATACAGCTGGTTCTCACATGTTAAATGTGGTGTAAACACAAGCAAGTATAAAAAAAACCCAAAACAAAACAATATAGACTTAATACAGTCTAAAAATGGCAAAATTAATATTTACATCATTAACTAGCAAAGAGTAAACATTTTGGTCAATGGCAAAAATAGCACAGAGGTTGGGCCATTCTCATGAGGTAACAGGCCTGAATAATGAGTAGTGTTATTTAGTGCTGCAGTAATGACAGTAGTTACCTCGTCTCATGACTGACAGCTATAAATAATAACTGGGGCTTGACAACATGTCTGGACGGACCACAAACAAACCCCCCACCCCAAAAACAATTATGAGGAGAAGACTGTGACTTCCCTTTAAATTATTTTCTCTGCTCGGAGGCTCCCGAACATAAACAGTATCTGGAAAGGGCAGGGCGATAGCCGATGGCAGGGCTCCCCGGGTTCTTCTAAATCCGTCCCTGGTATCTGAGCCGTGGATCTGCAGACTCAGTATCGCGGCCGTCTGACCAGCGACCTATTTCCATGAGAACGGGTTGGCTCCAGCTCTCTGGGACGCTGTGGAAAGTTTCCGTTTCGGTGGGAATGGAAAAATCCAGCGTGTGATCTCCCTCGTCGCAGAGGCTGAGGACGGCGATCCGTGTTTTGACGGAGGCGTGCGCTGGTTTGCATGTTCACTAAATGCGCTGAGGGTTTTTTCCCCGCACAAGCTGCATGTTTACTGAACATATTTACAGTCTCAATCTGGAGGGAGACGCTGTGGGAATTGAACCGGTAACGCTCACAGCACGAGGATGCGTGCGACTCCACCATTTTCCGCAAAAAACAAAACTCAGATGGGTTTAGATGATCTACTTTTAGACTCATAATTTAGATTCTTTGGGAAGTTTTTCTGGTTATTACTTACATTTTTTTTAAAATCTCTGTCCCATTAGAGGCAAAGGTCAGCCAGACAAAACAAAAGACCGATGCCCTTTTCCACAGAAGTATGTGAGGGTTGAGCATGATCTCTGTTTCTGATAATATGGCCGTTAACTAAGTAACAACAACAAAAAAAGGATAAAAAAAATACATGAATATATCAAAGACTAAGTGAATGAATGAAAACATCAGGTTTTCCTCATCTGACCACACATAATCGTGTCAGTACATTTGCAAAAACGGGTTGAGGGCAACACTGTGCTCATTTTAAAGAGAATCGTCACGTAAAAAGAAGTGACAGTGGTAAAGAGACATGACAACTATCAGTGATTTAAAAGTGATTTAAATAGTAACAAGTAAAGCTGTTGCACAGTATCTAGATTTTTGGATACAGTCTCTGAAATTTCCACCTGTTTAGGTTAATCTAAATTTCTGTTGAAACTTTGTATTTGATGTAAACCCCTTGTGACAAAGTGATGATCAAGTTTGTCATTAACTGGTGAACAGTTCTGACTCACTGTTAAAGTCAAATATAGAAAAACATTTGCAAAACTGAACACTTTTCCTTGTTTTTTTCCGTTTTTTTCCGTTGCACTAAATAAGCCGAGATAATGATTCAGGAGGAAGCTGCATCACTCTGCATCTTTATTTCACCGGGTTGGGCTAAGTTAGGTCCCTTCTGCATTTTTCTCATTACTTTTAATGCATTTTCATCAGTAAACCTTCCTGAGAATCATGAGACAAGCTACATTATTTAGGGTCTCTGTCCTGTTGTCCTGTCCTCTGACTCCAGCAGACGAACTTAAAATAAACAACTGCCAACATTTTAAGTAGAACCCTGGGGTCTTTTGCCATCACTCCTTACTATTTTTTCATTTAAGTTAGGTTTGAAATTGCAGTGGGTCATTTTGGGACAAGACTTTGTTAGTAAATTTCGAGCCCTGTCATCTGTTTTCCCGTGTTGCTGTGTATAAAATGACTCATGAGAAAAGGCTGGTTTAACCAGGGGAAACTCAACTGAAATTTTATGGGGCACCGATGGGTGATTAGGTTTTGGACAAATGGTACTTAAATATTATCGATCCTCCGCTGTATGTTTGACTTGCAGCATGGAACTGGACGGGCCGTGGCTGTGCAGGTCAGGAGCCAGAATCGGCACTTTGCCGGAGGGTTTTGTCTCGGACTTGGAGTTGCTTTATTTAGTCTGAGTCATGGACAACACCAGGGTCATGCTATTAATAGCTGGTGTCCTTTTTCGGCTTAAAAATAAACTGGTGCAAACACAGCGTGACACAACACTAGATTCTTAATATAGTATTTAAAAAAAAAAAAAAAAAACCTCGGGTGTTTTCGTTCTGTATATTTTTGGTCTGATCTCAGCTTTCATTCATCTGTCACTGTTTTTATTCCTCTTTGCCAGTGACAGTCGTGGCCGGGGCTGTTATGTTTTCAGGTTTTCCGTCTGTCCCTCCCTCCGTCCGTCCGTCCATCCATTCATCCATCCATCCATCCCTCCATCCCTCCATCCCTCCATCCCTCCATCCCTCCATCCCTCCCTCTGTATCTCCCTCCGTCCGTCCATCCGTTTTTTCCAGGCCACATGTCATCAAGTAATAACTATAAATAACTATAAAGAGTCTGGTCTAGACCTGGTCTGTATGAAAAGTGCCCTGTCTGTCACGTCTGTTATGATATAGCACTATATAAATAAAATTGAATTGAACTGAATCAAGTGTCTATAGCATTCACGCCCCCTCAGCCCTAGAGATCACTGTGCTCTCGTGTACGCAGACCAGCCAGTAGCTGAACCGATTAAGGTCACCTGGACAAACGAAATTAAACCAGAGTTAATACTTAATATTTACCCCCCACCCCCAACCCCCACCACCACTCTTATCTTCATCATGCCTTCATCTCCGTCGCTCTGTGCCGTGATTAAACTTTTGAACAGTCTGTCACAACACCACAAAGAAGGCATCAGATTATCCAGCTATAATCTTCTCATCTGCACTGGTGCCACTTTTAACTGTCGTACCTTTTCCTTGTGGGTTCATCTCTCCCTCCTCTCTTTGCTCAGAAAATATCTGCTTTCATTTAAAAAAAAAATTACAAGACTTGATGATAGGCATCACATTTTACTCTTCATTCTATCCTTAAAAACAAAACACTATTACCATTCTGGGTGACATGAAACTGAGAATCTTTTTATGCAAAAATCCGACTGGACTTCTTTACTTGAAATGAAACTGAGTGATGAAAACTGTTTGGTGACCATCATGGCGAAGGATGAGCCAGTGGAGGGTTTTTTTGTTTTGTTTTGTTTTGTTTAAGAGCCATAAAAATCTTTTGCTATATCGCCATGAGCGAACTGACAACAGCTTCCTCAGCCCAGAATAGCCCCTGTACACACACACACACACACACACACACACACACACACACACACACACACACACACACACACACACACACACACACACACACACACACAAATACACACACACCACTGGCTTATATTGACACACACATGCTTAATCTGCCTCTGCAGATCTCTTGCTCTGCAGGGACAGGAATCAATGTCGATTCTTTAAGCCCTCTGCCATGTTTTCGATTCTCGTCTTTGCGCTCATACTCATACATCACGAAGCCGAATTTTTCGTTTCAGACCAATGAGTAGTAATATCAACAATAAAATGCCTAAGAAACTCAGACTCCATTCACTGAGTACAGCCACTGTGTTTAAATCCTCCTTCATGTTTTTTAAAGTGGGTTTTCAGACAGTTTAAACCATGGTTTAGTTGGTTTCACCAGGCAGTTAAATAGAAGCATCTATACCATTACTATTGATTCTGCAATCAAAGGTTGAGCAATATATATCAAATTAATTAAATTAACCTGAATATTTGTTAAATGTCAGCATCATGAAAATTGAGTTGCGGAAGCCTGCAGAGAAAAAGGGAAACTTTCGGTCACGCAGCAACGCAGATGAAAGCTGCCTGAATTTAACTGAGGTGTTGAGTTGAACGGCTGCACTGAATGGACACCTGCTGCAGTTCATGGTTGGCTGGGCTGCCTCCTGTTATCTCACAGTGAATCTTAACAGCTGCATCAACCAGAGGAAGTGACGGGGAAAAAGGACGCTGGACACTCATCTGTGCTCTCTGCTTTGTGTTTGTTGACGTTTTTCTTTTTTCTTTTTGGTTTATTATTCCTTTTTCGACTGTGTTATTTTGCAGTGATACCAAAAACCCATCATTTCAGTCATGTTTTGGTCTTGCTGCATTTTGTAGGACAGAAAAAAAAACCCAAATGAGTTAAAATTTCAAGTGGACCCTAAATTTGGAATAAATACATCAATAAACACAGATTTCCACTGTTGATCACAACTTAGCTGGGTTTGTCCAGTTATACAGTTTCAACCAATGGGGAACCGATATTTGTTTTCATGCAGAGTCATCGTATAAAAAAGAAATTCGTCATGGGGGTCACCCCCCCCCCATTCTGCAGATATTTATTCGGATCTGTAGTGTATTTCCTGCTTTGTGCAGATTGTTTTTCATTCTTCAATGCTGCTCACCTCAAAGGACATGTCTATTTTTCTTTTTTTTTCTTTCCAAACAGCCTTATCTTAGGTAGGAATGCGTTGCTGTATCTGCTCCGACACCGGCCTCGTTCAGCCTCTCTGGTTTCAGGCAGACACATCCAGCCTACCAACGCTTTGTTGTCCCGCCTGGTTTCGTTTGGTGCGTCGAGAGACCGGTGCTGGCGCCGGCTGCTAAATCTGCACTGTTGTGCCGCGATTGAAGGAATCTCGTGAGTTTAAAACATCGACGTAATCGATATTTTTACAAGCCTAACGAGGACGTTGGCGTGGTAGGAGCTACAGCCGCACAATAACCATTTCGACAGGTTTTTTTATAAAGGGGGCTCGTCTCGGCTCCGACTCTGTGACTCCCCAACTTTAGCTGTTCCGACCGTTGCCCGTATCGGTCTCTGGATTTGCTCTAATTCACTGCGGACATCCAGAAATGCTCTGTGCTACAAGTCAATGTAACTAGAGGGACACCAACAGAAATAATGGCCTAATGGGACACCAGGTTGTAAAACCCAAGTGTCCTTAAAGCTGTAAAACACGGTGCTCTCTCGCCCTCACTGGCCCTATGTCTCTCTAACTCTCTTTCTGACTGAGTTCACAGAGACTTTCAAAACACACACACACACACACACATACATACACACACACACACACACACACACACACATGCACGCAAAAACACACACACACACACACACACACACACACACACACACACACACACACACACACACACACACACACACACACACACACAAACAGCTTTACTTAAGTACCCCCTATACTAAATCCTTACCACACACACACACACAGAGACACACACACTTTGTCGCTGCCAAACCACCAGCCACAGATTAAATGTTCAGTTGTCTAAATCCTCACCCCGCACCCACGGCAGGCAGCAGCAGTGTGTGCGAACTGGGCGTCCACACCCCTGACGCTGACTGATGGTTACTGGACGTTCCACAGATTAACACTGCAGGGACCTCTGACTGAGCATCACACGAGCGCACGCACACAAACACAAACTAACACACACGAACAAAACACAAACACGGGGCTGCCCAGCAGGCCTGTTGTGTGTCTTACATCACCAGATTAACGGGCTCCTACTGCTTCTCCTTCTGCCTGATTATAGAAAACTCGTCCCTCATTTCTCATCCTTCTCCCTCGCCCGACTTCCTCTCCCTTTCTCGGCCGTTTGCTCGGTTTCTGCGTTTCATCTCAGACACAAATGGTAACTCTGGAAAGTAATGCTTTAAATGTGAGGGCCTGATAATTAAAAAAAACAAACAAACAAACAAAAAAAAACACCGTTTGAAGAAGTATATTCTCGAACCACAATGGATATGCACCACACATCTCCACATGTGGTGTGAAAAACTGTTTCTACATCTGTTTCTTCCTGCTTTGACAGAATTAACGTGTAAAAATGTGTGGTAGCTGCTGTCGATTACAACCAATAAGGAGGTCTGTCTGTTTGTTTGTTTGTTTCTGTATGTTAATTTGTCAGCAGGATAACGCAGAAACTCCTGAACAGAAACTCGGCGGAGGGATGGGCCATGGGCCATGGAGGAACCCTTTAAAATTTGAGGCAGATCCACATCACTTACTATGAATATGACTTTTTTCCTCTGAAGTCTGGTGGATGTTGTTGGACACTGGCCTTGACTATTTCTCTAGTCCTTTTCTGGTTATTATTTATGCAAGTAGGAGCAAATCAGGGACTGGAATCTGGCTACACTGATACTCAATACATTTTACATTGGTTACTGTTTTTCTGCTTTTTTTTAAAAGAGCATCTTCTCCACTATGACTTCCAAAGACCTTGACCTGACATGGACACCATTCAATAAGAGGTTCGTATCAGATTAGCTCAGTGGCACCTACCTACAGAGTTAGGGCGACAACTAATGTTTTTTTTGTCACTATTGAGTGATTTTCTAGTTATTTTTCCTATTAACTGATTAATGTTTAGTGTAGAAAGTGTCAGAAACCAGTAATAAATGCCCATTACAATTTCACAGAATCCAAGGTGATGTCTTCAAATTGCTTGTTTTGTTCTAAGTCCAAAACCAAAGCTCTTCAGGTTACGATTATAATGTATAGAACAGAGAAAAGCAACAAACTGTCTCGTTTGAAAAGATGGACATACAATAATGTTTCACGCCATTGACTGATAAATGACTTAAATGATTGATACATTATAGAAATTGTTGGTTATCATTTTTCTTTTTTTAAACCAACTTTTAAAACGTAGCATTTGTAGTCAGCCTTGATAAAAACCTGCCGACAGATGCCGTACTAATACGCGTCCATGCCAGGAGTACCCTTGTAAAATTAACGTGTAATCCAGCTCCGTTGAAAGGGTTGTTCTCAATCTGATTATAATCTCAATATGATATAATCCAGTTAAGGTGTTTGTACAACAGAGCAGAATAATCCAGTTACGATGGACTTAAGGTGTCTGGGCTGTTGCTGCCAATCAGCTGTAAAACTCTGGTGTCCTCTTTAAAATCTCCTCTTCAAACTCAGCATTCTAAATATTGTTTTAATTATTTTTAAATTAATTTAAACTATTTATCTGACTTAGATCTATAGCTGTTTTTTTCCATTCTTTGTTTTTCATTGTAAAGAACTTTGTAAATGTGTAACTATGTTCTGGAGGGTACTGTAAAATAGATTTTATTATAATGTTATCATTATCATTATTATAATACTGTATGAATATGTAGCTGTTCACAACTCTATAAATAACCTAAAGATTTGAATAACTCGCTGTGAATCTTACAGAAGAAGAATAAGAAGTGGAAAGTCCCTTTATCAGCCTGCCAGGGAACCTAAGCTGTTTAAAGAGAACAGATCTCTCTAAACTGGTGGTGACTGATAAGACTGAGAAAGAAGGAGAGAGAGAGTGTGTGTGTGTGTGTGAGTGTGTGTGTGTGTGTGTGGGGGGGGGGTGATGAGCATCTGTCCTCTAACCATGTCGACCTTTATCACACTTCCAACACACACTCTTCCAGCTAAAAAAAAAAAAATTAAAATCAGGAGCTTGTGTTCCGGTGTGGGCAGAAGAAGAACAAGGATTCAGTACGACGTTTGACCGCCGGCCTTCACAGACGACGTCATGGTCCTGGTCCTGGTCCTGGTCCTAGTCCTGGTTTCTGGTGTCCAACATAAGCCAATGTTCTGCCTCAGAAAATAAACAAAGATTTCATGGCGGCCGCAGCCGTGGATTTACATTTAGCCCGGAGCTTTTATGAGCCTCACCGTGTCACTGATTAATGCATGTGCAGTCCGACGGCAGTAAAACAAAGATGTGACGAGACCTGGGTTGTGTTGACTGTCTAAAACACGACAAAGCCCACACAGACCCAGACAGCACAGACTACAAAGACTTTCCAGCCACTGATTGTGGCTGAGGTAAAGTCTGAGGTAAAGAGCCTGAATAAGAGAAACCGAGTGTGCGTTGAGTGTGTTAAGGGCGTGGAGGGGAGGGGGATTCGGCTCTGTTTTCACTGGAGAGGCATGTTAAGACAAACACACACACACACACACACACACACACACACACACACACACACACACACACATACCGAGACATACACATGATGTCAGACAGATTCCATCTATCTGGGTTCGTTTGTTCTCATAGCTCAGTGTGTGTGTGTGTGTGTCTGTGTGTGTGGTGTGTGTCTGTGTGTGATGTATGTGTGTGTGGTGTGTGTCTGTGTGTGGTGTGTGTCTGTGTCTGTGTCTGTGTGTGTGCGGTGTGTGTGTGTGTGTGTCTGGTGTGTGTGTGTGTGTGTGTGTGTGTGTGTGTGTGTGTGTGTGTGTGTGTGTGTGTGTGTGTGTGTGTGTTAGTCCAGAGGGTGTGTCTGACTCTTAACTAATCAGCGTTCCTGCTGAATCTGATAACTTTTCTGCTTCAGGCAATAAATTTGGGCACAAAGCAGCTCACTGCTCCAACTTACGTGGAGTTGATTTTGGGTGTGTGTGCGTGTGTTTGTGTATATGTGTGTGATTCAGAGAGAGAGCAAGAGCGAGAAAGGGGGGAAAGGGTTCAACTTAAAAAAAAATTCAAGGACGAAAATCAAGACAACGTGTATCTGTTTGTGCATGAGAGTTAGACTGATCACCCACAGTGATACTGCTATTTCTATTTCAGACAAAATATGTTCTCGCCCTACGCAGAGCTCAGAGGTTCTTTAATATTCAAACATTTCATGTTTTAGTATGAAAATGGTAAAAGAGAAAAAAAAATGACAAGTTTTAAGTTACCAAGATTAATATCCGCCTTCAACAAACCATATCAGTCCAATTCATGTCAGCGGAGTAGAGATAATGAGTAATGGAAAGATAAGGAGAAGGAGAAGAAACTCAAAAGACTCCAAAGATACAAAGTAGAAGTGGACTGTAAGAGAAACTGAATAAAGACAGAAAGACAGGAAGAAAGAATGGCTGAGTAACAACCAGGTCGAGTTTGAACAACCGAACCCTAAAGCTCTGTTTACCCTGCTGGGAGAAAACGAGGGAGGGGCTCCGTGAGGAAGCACATGTACATAAAGAACAGGCAATGACAAAAAGGCTTATTTTCTCCACGTTTTTGTGCGCATTTTTAATGCTTTTGTTCTATAGAGTGATAGTGGGAGATGGCAGGAAACGAGGGAGACGGAGGTGCAACGAGGTTCCTCGGCCGGACTCGAGTTGTGGACGTCGCGGTTCATGGTCAACATCTTAACCTCACTCAGCTACGGTAGCGCCCTAAATATTGGATAACCTGAATACCTGGTGGTTAACGTTCCCCTTTAAGTGGGACTATCAGGAGCAGTGCTCAACAAAAATATCATCTACGCTGCATAAAAACATTTTACTGTGGATTGCAGTTTGCCCCCATCAACAGGGATAGAATCACCTGAGATATGTCTGACTATGAATATTCAAGACATAGACACAGTATCATCAATATTTGCACAGCCAAACTTAAATTCAAAGCAACCGCTGTGCAGTTTTTTCTGCTCTTGTTGAGCTTGTTATAATCAGTTTCTATTCTGACAACAACACTGTGACAAATTCTTTCAACCCTTTGGTCATTTTTTGAGGTTGCACATGGATGATTATGCATTTTTATTACTAAAGCACTAATATATTGCAGTTGCAGAAACGTCAGACCGTCAAATAAAGTCTACACTGCATATCAGTCACTTTGAGGTGCTCCTGCTTCTTTTTTTCTTTTTCTTTTTTAATTCATCACACTTATCTGCTGACTGATATTCATCAGAGACGTGTCTGCCCCTCCTGCACGTATGAGAGGTTAAGCTACACTTATTAATGTCTGAGCATCAGTTGAAATAATGGGAGAAGAGGTGGATTCAGTAAGAATTTAAGCATCGTTTTCACTGGTATTTGACAGCAGACAAAAGCTTGGGCTCGGTGTCAGAAAAAATAATGACGTGATTGTTAAGGACTGGGTTGAAATCGCGGGGCTGCAGTGTTAATTATGAGAGATGATCACAGCTTCCCCTGTAAAACCTCCGCTGTGTGAACAGAGCTTCAGTTCCTCATGTGGTGCTTATTTTATCTGAGTCACACCGATCCATCATCTTCCTTGTTTGTCTTTTCAGGTTTATCAGCCACTAACTGCTCTTAGATTTTATTTCCTCCTGGCAATGAGTTTTTGACTGAAATTTGATGCAACCTGAAATTTGAGCCAGCAAAAGCTGCAGCAAATTAAACCCAGAGAGTCTCGTGGTCCTGATGTCGTCTGTGTGTGTGTGTGTGTGTGTGTGGGGGGGGGGTCCTAATTTAAACCAGGAACAACCATCATCAGTTAATGTAGGTTAATAAACAGGTGATGTCATTGCAGGGTCATCCTGGGAACACCTGACGCCTCCCGGCCAATTGGACCGGACTGGGTGTCCTTACCTGGTTTACAGGTAGGTCACCCCCCCCCCCCGCTGTGTTAAAAAATTAAAAAAAACAAAAAACAAAACTCCATGTAAAAAATATTACCCACAGTCTAACTATGGCTGTCCTGCTGTTTTTTTTTTATTTATTTACTTATTTCTTCTGAAACCTGAGCCAAGTGACTTGATGAAACAGTCTCTTTCTCCAATTCATGGTAAATGTCCACACATACGGCGAATAATACAGCAGCTCAGTGCACAACGGTACATGTCATCTTATGATCAGTTTATTTAACGACAGCCTAAGCAATGGGGACACTTATTAAATATACTCTGTAGCATTTTCAGTGTGATATAGTGCCGAGTTTTATATTAATGTGTAACCGGTTATATGTAAATAGAGGTTGGCTGTTTTTTTTTTCGGTTTGTGAGTCAGATGAATTGCTCTGCTGCAAAAACACTGTGGGAAACACTCACAATCATCAATATCACTTAAGTCAATCTGAATGAGGGAAGAAAAAGAACCATACCGCAAATAATACTATAATCAGCGCAGAAGATGCTAATGCTACAGTCTAGACCATTTTTAAATCAGTGTTCTCATTTATTCATACATTATTATTATGTAATTTGACTAATTTTCTTGGCACTAACTGAGGAAACGAGTTCCTGGAAGCAGTGCATCACTAAAAGGTTTATCTGTGAGTGAGAGGACAGCAGAGATCCTGTTAACCAACTGATGATGGCATCGTACGGCGGAAGCAAACCGAGCCGGTGCATTGTGGGCGGATTCTTCGGCGCTGCGATCAGTCTGGCCCCCCGGGCTACGTTGACACTGCAGCTGGACAAAGCCAAACACAGACGACACTGCTCCGGGGAGCCGTTTAATCCCGCGGAGTTGCCGCTGTGAGTCTGCCGGGAATAAGTCCGAGCGGCAGGTAGATGATGAACAAGATGAAAGGTCAGGGACGCACATGATGAACTGTTTTCCAATCCTCAGTAAGTTACTGGCTGACCGTGATGAGAAGCGAGTGAATTATTCGCAATCTGGACTGATTCTTGCCGAATTTCAAGTTTGGAAAAAAACAAAAAACAAAACTCCATGTAAAAAATATTACCCACAGTCTAACTATGGCTGTCCTGCTGTTTTTTTTTATTTATTTACTTATTTCTTCTGAAACCTGAGCCAAGTGACTTGATGAAACAGTCTCTTTCTCCAATTCATGGTAAATGTCCACACATACGGCGAATAATACAGCAGCTCAGTGCACAACGGTACATGTCATCTTATGATCAGTTTATTTAACGACAGCCTAAGCAATGGGGACACTTATTAAATATACTCTGTAGCATTTTCAGTGTGATATAGTGCCGAGTTTTATATTAATGTGTAACCGGTTATATGTAAATAGAGGTTGGCTGTTTTTTTTTTTCGGTTTGTGAGTCAGATGAATTGCTCTGCTGCAAAAACACTGTGGGAAACACTCACAATCATCAATATCACTTAAGTCAATCTGAATGAGGGAAGAAAAAGAACCATACCGCAAATAATACTATAATCAGCGCAGAAGATGCTAATGCTACAGTCTAGACCATTTTTAAATCAGTGTCCTCATTTATTCATACATTATTATTATGTAATTTGACTAATTTTCTTGGCACTAACTGAGGAAACGAGTTCCTGGAAGCAGTGCATCACTAAAAGGTTTATCTGTGAGTGAGAGGACAGCAGAGATCCTGTTAACCAACTGATGATGGCATCGTACGGCGGAAGCAAACCGAGCCGGGTGCATTGTGGGCGGATTCTTCGGCGCTGCGATCAGTCTGGCCCCCCGGGCTACGTTGACACTGCAGCTGGACAAAGCCAAACACAGACGACACTGCTCCGGGGAGCCGTTTAATCCCGCGGAGTTGCCGCTGTGAGTCTGCCGGGAATAAGTCCGAAGCGGCAGGTAGATGATGAACAAGATGAAAGGTCAGGGACGCACATGATGAACTGTTTTCCAATCCTCAGTAAGTTACTGGCTGACCGTGATGAGAAGCGAGTGAATTATTCGCTTAATCTGGACTGATTCTTGCCGAATTTCAAGTTTGGATTTTTTTTTTTTTAAACCAAAACAAAAACAACAACAACAAAAAAACAACAGTTTACTTGTGGAGTAAGAAAAAAAAAGAAGAAAAAAGTAGAGTTGAGAGGGATGCACCTATTGGATTTGTCGAATCAATATTTGTCAAGGTTAGAGTAAAGATTAAAGTTGGCAGGTGGTTTGTTAGCAATGAGTGTTGAGGGTCGGGAAATACACTATGTCATGACATCGTCATTCCAAATGTGCTGCAAACGCGTGTGTGTGTGTATGTGTGTGTGTGAGTGTGTGAGTGTGTGAGAGTGTGAGAGAGAGAGAGAGAGAGAGAGAGAGAGAGAGAGAGAGAGAGAGACGTCTCTAGCCCTGCCCTCCAAAGTGTTTGAGGCTCAAGTTGTTATTTAGCCAAACTAAGATGTTTGATGCAGTAAAACATCTCAGAATCCTGAAATCTAAAAACAGACGCCATACAACAGCAAACAAACAAACAAACAAGCAAACAAAAAACATCCCCTATGTGTCCCCTAAACTGTGAATTCTCCTGACTCTTTTTCTACCGCACACATCATCATGCGAACTCAGCAGGCTGTGAGCTGTGTCTACTTTAGCTGGAAGACACCGGCTGGAAAGCTAAACTGTCAACTGCACAGCCACGTTTCCATCCGAATACCGCAAAGACTGAAGGGAGCCTCTAACTAAAGAGAAAAAAAAATGTTTACGCTTAATATTCCAGACACTTTTGGTTGTCTTGCTCTTGCTGACACATGGCCAAGAGAGGAGAGAAGAAGCCAAAAGGTGAAAACACAGGGAGGAACTAAATGAATAAGGCAAACATAGGGTTCGTAAAAAGGCTGTTAAAACCCCATAAACGTTGTAGAAACATGCACACGTACATGGAGCTCGCCTAGAAGTCAAAAGTCTCTTTGCACAACAGTGAAAATCAGGAATCAAAATTGTAAACAAAAAGTTCAGCGGCATGACTGTGTACATTACCGGCCGAGTGTCCTCGCTGACTGTGTACAAGAGCATCGGTTAAACGGCTAAACTGTTGATACTGTTCGTGTCACTGAGTGAGTGTGTGAGAGTGAGTGAGTAAGTGTGTGTGTGTGTGTGTGTGTGTGTGTGTGTTCACTCAGCAGGCTAATGAAGCATTTGGCTGGCTGGCAGGGCAGAGAGGCTTCAAACAGAGCATGACCAATGACCATGACTACGACAATGGCGGCGACCAAGACGACGACGGCGGCGGCCGCCTTCGTCACGCCAGGTGAGAAGAAGGCCATTTAAATCCAGCCACTTAAGCCCCAGAGAGCTGCCAAGCGCAGGGAGCTGTGTGTGTGTGTGTGTGTGTGTGTGCTTGTTCAGCAGGCCACAGGCAGCTCCCCCAATTCCCCGACACACTTTCACACTTTAACCGACCGACTGCAACTAAGGCAAACGTTGAGTCACCTGCCAGGGTTCTCGCAAATAGTGTCACGTTCCAAACGTAATAATCATTTCGCCATCGATTAATAATTGCCGCAACGGTCTGAAGACATCATTACAGTAATCGGCTGAGCGCTGTGCTGCACCATCATGGAGAGTCGTTCCCCTCACAGCAAAACGGAAACAGAGTTTCATGACTCTCTGGTGACAGAAAATGATGAAAGTGCCGAAAGGCGAATGGAAAAACATTTGGGACAAATGAAGAAAACTCCTGGGAAATGCAGCCCTGATTGTGAGAAACAACTGACCCGATGCTACGGCTACGAGTCTCTACACCCACATCCAAGATGTAACTATCTGTAGAGTCCAACCAATAAATCAGTGATTTTTCAGATTAATCAATTAATCATCCTTTTTTTTTTTTTCTAAGCAAAAAATGCCACACATCACTGACTTCAGCATCTGAAACCTGAAAATTTGCTTCTGTTCTTCATCTTCTGTAATATTAAACTAAATATCTTTGAGTTTTGGACTGTTGGTCGGACTAAGTAACATCTTAAATATGTCAGCGTGGGTTTTGGGAATTTTTGATTGTCATTTTATTTCAAGCTTTTCTTTTCCAATATTTAAAGCCCTATCAATTAAAAAAAAAAAATTACTGATAAGTACACTGATACGATAATAATTCTTAGTTGTCCATCTAAATCTGAACGCATTAGCTGCGGGTATTTTGGTAAACTGATGTTTGTTTTTTTTTCCTGGTTATTTTTACGGACCAAACAATTAACTGAGAGAAATCAGCCTCATACATTTTCCACATTTCCAACTATGAAAACGGCCTCAAACATCTGGGATTGGTAATTGAGGGAATCTCGTGCTGGGAATGTCTCCAATAAGCGATGCACCTGACCTGAAAAATGTTCAGTGATCCCTGGTTCCAGCACCAAAAATGAGAGCTTATCGCTTCCTTTCCTTTCTCTTTAATGTCACTGTAATTGAATGTCTTGAATGTCTGTGGGTTGCAGACTGTTGGGCAGAAAAACAACCAACCAAAACGCTGTTGGGCGGGAAAAAAAGAAAACAAAAAGCTAACCAAAAACACCAACTTGAGTCCTGCTAAACTGCAATGGACGTTTCTGAATATTTTACGAACAAATCGAAACATCTAAGCGAAATTCAGTTGATGATTGCAGCCCTTTTCAGGTGGAAAACTAATTTTTAAATCTTTCTCATCAAGCTCCTGATTATTTATACCAGGTACAACCATCCATGGTGCGAAATGCAATGAAATAAACTAAGTCAAGCCATGCAGCAGGTGCTACAGTTTGACTGATGAGCTCTGGTCTACTGGTAATTCCACAGCCTGGTTGTTTAGGTGCAAATAGGTTAAGTGGTGTTTATGGCTAACGCGCCCGTTGGCGCCCACACAGGCCGGCAGCATGACAAGGAAGTTTTGTGAAAACACAGTCTTGCTGCAGTCTCTCACTTCCTTATAAAAAACACTTTTGCACGGTTTATGTCCCTAAATTCTCCTGCTGCTGCGTCTTTCTCGTCTTGTCTGCGGGTCCAGTTTTACTCCAGTTCTCCGCAGAGTTGTGGCAGTGGACACCAAAGTGAAAATGACTCGGGGTTACTGTGCCACAAACAGAAAAACCAAACCAAAACTAACAAACAAACAAACAAACAAACAAACATAAACAGCTTGACTTCATGTTGTCTGTTGGTGGTTTTTAACGGTCTCTGGGTTCACTTCCCCTCTACAAAGACCCTGACCTTTCAGCAGGGTACTGCTGCTTTTGAATTGATACTTCCTGCCAGACAACAGATGCATGCAAGCTCAAAGTTATCAAACACAGCTGTTAATAAACCCATGTCTGGATTTCTTGCATTATTTAACGTATGATACATTTTTTTTAATTTTTATTAGGGATACCAAAAACTTTCAGGTTTGTGCTTCACAAGGTGAAGAGGAACATCGACCCAATCAGAGTCTTTACCTGCAGAAACCGTTTAGAGCTATTCCCCTATTGTATTCTGATGTTATTTTTGATTTTTAAGATTAAGTTAGTGGGCGCACTGCAGCTCACAGGTGCTTGTTAGTGTAGAGCCCTGAAATGAAACAACAATTTAAGATAAATGACCATGGTGCATACCGGCCTGTGTACTGCAAAATTCTTCTTCAACAATATTGGGCATTGAGTATCGGTACCAACAGCAAAACAACACTTTGTTTAATACCTTATTTAGAAGAGTATACAAAACTTTTTATAACAAAATACCCTAAGGTTGTAAAAGACATCTGAACTGCAATTCAAATCAGAAAATATCTGATCAAAAGTAAAAGCAAGACTATAAGAATCTGACCAAGCATTTGGTGCCAACTTAAAAACTAAAGTCACTAAAGTCACTTGTCCAGTCAACACACGATCAATAACCAGCAGTGCCGATAAATGTCTTGAATGATTCATCAATGCAAAATGCAAAAAAATGCCAAATGTTCTATGGTTCCAGTTTGTCACATGTAAGCATTTTCTGCTTTTGTCTTTTATATACAATTGCAAACTGAGCACCTTTGAGTTTTGGGTGTTTTGTTGGATGAATCAAGCTGTGGGATTAATAATCACCTGGGGATCTGAAAACTGGAGATTTACAATTTTATGGCATTTTATAAACTCAACGATTAATCAGAAAACAAAGATCGGATAATCAAAAATGAAACAAATGATGCTCGGGCTTTGTCTAAAACAAAATACACAATAAAACCAATTAAATGAAGACTAAAATATGAGCCGATCTGAGCAGAACAATTAAAAAAGAGAAAAAGTATCCGGGACAACAGTTTCTATACACAGTACTATGGCAAGGGTGTGGTCTTTACTCATGGAGGTTCCCACTCCCCTGGTCACTCTGCAACTTGCAAGGACAGCATCAAGGGAAATGAGCCCAAGGCAGCATGGCCATCTTTCACTTTTACCTTTTAAAAGCTGACATAAAGACTCTTTGCAGCCGCAAAGAGACTCTCGACTTTTGACAAGCCAACCGCCCAAACTCAGGTGAGGGTTCCTCCTCAGAACTCACCTGAGAGACATGACCCACCCCCCTGGTCTGCAGCAAGTGTCCTGGGTTCACTCTTCCCTCCGGGCAGAAACAGAATGACTTGATTCGGAGGAAGGTTGCGTCAGGACCCAGTCACACACTCTTAAAACTCCCTTTAAACGCAAGCGAGTGCGGGGGTTGCGAAGTCAAAATACCCGGAGCATCATGATGGGAACCAGCGGAGCCACAACACAAACACCGCTGAGAAAACCAAGGTCCCCAGAGCCTAGAACCCAGAACCGAAGCTCCGCTTGCGAACGGGAGCGTTAATAATCCTTAGCAGAAGTTAAACTGGACCCAGCAGCCAGGCTGCAGTCTGCCGAGGACAACACCCCCTAAACTTTGAGACATTCAAGCTAGCTAGAGTCGGTTTCCAGGGCATTTCCGGCCACAAACATGCAAATTAGCTACAAATGTCAACCGACGAAAACACAGACCACAGCCGCGCGTCTCTCACCTCTGTCTCGGCTCCGAGGACACCGAGTTACAGCTCTGAACCGACAGCAGCGTGGAGGACTTCCGCGGTCCCAGCGGCGACGGTAGCAGGCTGGTGTTGGACGGGGACGGGGAGAGCAGGTTGCTGTTCCCCGGCGGAGGGAAGGAGCCTCTGCGGCACTCCAGCAGCACCTCCGCGTCCTCGGCATCGCTGTACCCCGCGGAGTCCGACGGCAGGACGAGGATGGGCGGCACGTTGAGGTGCCCCGTCCTCGGCGCCGTGGAGGGACTGACGTTCCCGCAGCTCACAGACGCTGACAAACCGGAGAAGTTCCCGTAGCTGCCGCTGTTACCCAGCTCCGGGCACAGCCCGGCCGCCACCGCGGAGCCGCAGTCGGCTCCCTCCGGGTCGGTGTCCGTGTGGTGGCGGTGGTGGTGGCGGCTTCCCCCGGTCTCGGCCGAGCAGCCCTGGACCGGCCGTCCGTCCAGGGAAATGTTACTGAGAAACAAAAGAGCCGCTTGTCTCCGGCGAGAGTTGTCCCGGTTCCTCCGTCCCTGTTCCCTGTTCGCATGCGGTTTCTTGGCGCCAGCGGCTGCGCCCTGCTGGCCGAGGGCGGCCGCCGCCGCCGCCGCCGCCGCCGCCGCCGCCATGGTGTCGGTGCCGCCGGAGGAGGGAACCGAGCGATCGGCTCGAGACCCGCAACTGTCAAATCCCTCTTACCCGGCGCGAGAGCGCTTTACAACCACCTGCGCTCTCATTGGTCCGGACGGGAAAACGCGATGACGTCAGGGCCGGCGCATCGGGGGGGAGGAGCTTGGCCACGCTGAAAAACTACACACTGTTAGAAATATGTAAATACACTGACTATATTTGGTAAAATGTCCTCTTACACGTAGCGTTTCATTATCATAATTACGTTATTTTTGTTATTTTTGTTCCAATTACGTCAAACGATCGACTCCAATTTTTTTCTTTTTCAAATATTTGTGTTAATCAACCCTCTTGTTTGTCATAAATAAATAAATAAATAAAGCTCCCTTTGAAACGGGTTAGAAGAGAATAAGTGTTATTGTTACTATGTAAATTTGCAGGGCTCTGCAAAAAGAAGATTTTTATTAGTGGTGGTATTAGTAGCAGAAGATCCTTTTAAAAGCGGTGATAGAATATATATATAATACAGCTTTTCGAAATCCTTCTACTCCTAGCTTGGACAGGATTTTGATTTTAAACTACATAGTAAACACTTTAAGCTAGTTTTTAAAACAAGTGGTGACATTAACTCAGACTTGACGGATAGACACTCAGCTGAGCTCACTGCCTGCATCAATACTGAGCGTCTAATTGCTATGTAGGGCCACTTTAGGAAGCAGAATAAATGCCCATTTACTGCCACAAAACCTTTTAGTCAGCCTGAATCAGCCATGACACCTTTTTCACCAACCGTTGTGATCGACTGTGTAAAATCTGTTTAACAAAATACACTGACAAAAAGCTGAAAAGTAATAACTGGCTGAAATAGCCAGTTTCTCTGTCACCGGATGGTTGCAGCATGAAAGCAAACGTGACTGACTCGTGAAGAAATAAAGTGCAATGTATAGACTCACATATACCCAACACAACCACTGTGCCACCCACCACCATCACCACACCTCTCCTCTGCTGAGGTATTAACTGAGAGATCACTGCAGCTCTGCCTGTGAATGACAGCCGGGCTTTGATTGGCTGTTGGCACTTGTGTCATGAAACCTCGGTGGATTTTCTCTGCGCTGATCCCCCGCGGTGACACCAATACTGAGCCAAGTGAACCCGGCTCAGCGGGACGACCACAAAAGTGTAGCATGTCCGGTTCGCCAGCTAAATATAACCTGCAGGATGCAATAGCCTGTAATCCCTGCTGGCCTAGAGTTTGTTATTGTACCCCCCCCCCCCAACCCCCCTTCCTCTTGAGCCCCTGCATCTGCAGAGCAACAAATGAACCATAAGTGACCTTCCAGCTCAGCTGCAACAACAAGCAGGATGCAAATCCAAAACTTACATCATGCAATTCAGCCACATTTCGTCTTTTTTTCATCTATGTGAAGGACCTGGCTTAACTGGAGGTATCTGAAACAGGAAAGACACAGAAACAATGACCAAAAACCTCTTCCTTGATAATGTGTGAGAAAAAAACCTCCACGCCACGGCTCATGTGTTGTTGCCCTGAGCTCTGTGCTTTGAGAGGTGTAAGTCTGTCATACGTTGATGTCGTGTGTGTGTCCCTGTGTGTGCTCTGCTCTGCTGCGTTCGTGGCCATGCCCGGCTGTGATGTAGCGGTTCAATAAACTGGGATTTAAAGTGCTGCACTTCACAGGGTTTTCAGAACAGTATAGAAACACCACTGGTCAGATTATTTCACTGCATTTAGTTACACTTTATACTGCAATTTAATTTGTTAAGCGTATAATATATAAAAAGATACAGAAATTTGATCTCATTGCATTTTAAACACACACATGAACATGAAGAAATTGATTTTGCAAAAATGTGGCTGTGTCTGCTCTATCAACTGGTAAAACTTTATTAATTTTTTATCACTATTTTACAGAATACTGAGATGGTGATGATAAGACAGGATAAATGTCAAACGTCAAACATGGTGTTATAGAGTACGAGGAAAAAAAAACAATATTTGACTCTGGACTGTAAATGGCGTAATCATAAGGCTGTGAGGCCACATATGAAAAAACAGAGGAGAGGATTATCTGTGTGTGTGTGTGTGTGTGTGTGTGTGTGTGTGTGTGTGTGTGTGTGTGTGTGTGTGTGTTTCAGTAGGAGGATGATGATAATATGACGGTAAATGCCGCCACATGGATGACTGCAGAGATTACAGCGCTGTAATCCAATGATGCGGATTGAGTTTATACAATGAGTCTGCTGCTCCCTTCTCACACACACACACTAAAACACATGTACACATGCGCACACACACACAAACCTCAGAGTTTACCTCCTGCACCTAAACCACAGCTGAGCATTATCTCGTAGCATTTCCTGGTATCGTTTTGACAGACGTGAATCATGATCTTTGGCCTTCAGAAGCTACAATATCAAAGTTTTCCCCCAACAGAAAAGAGAAAGTTTTCATCAGTCACCACTTAAGGGAGCCTTTTCTGGAAAAATACAAAAAAACAAAAAAGGCTTACTATTTTGGTAGCATGTGTGCTGTGAATCAGTTTCAATATCCAGGTGAATTTAGGTGATTTCAAAGCGCGAACCCTGATCCACCTGCAAGTTTGATTCCCTCCGTCTCTTTTTGTTCAGCTCCCAGTTCTCCCCATGAATGAGTCCTATTTAAATAACCATATTTTTATCTGTATGATGTCATTTGTTTGTGTTATTTGTTTGTGTGCTGAGAGATGCTATATTTACAGTGATGTGTGCTGATGACGGACAAATTGATTAATAAATGCACACGGCTTTGCTCTGTTGCGTAACGGGGGTGAGGGGACGGACACGAGTGGGGTGAAGCCCCCGGGGGCACTGACTCCCCCCCTCTGAGGCCGGCAGAGGAGAGGGCTGGGGGGGCGGAGAAGCAGTGCACCATGGGAAGGTCACAGTGTCAGGACAATGGGTCAATCCAGCGTTGGGAGAGAGAATCACACATACACACAGTCACAGAAAGAGAAAAAGAGATTTTAGATTTCTCTCTATCTATCTATCTATCTCTCTATCCATCTGTCTATCTATCTATCTATCTGTCTATCTATATATCTGTCTATCTATCTATCTTTCTCTCTATCTATCTATCTCTCTATCCATCTGTCTATCTGTCTATCTATCTATCTTTCTCTCTATCTTTCTCTCTCTATCCATCTGTCTATCTGTCTATCTATCTATCTATCTATCTATCTATCTATCTATCTATCTATCTATCTATCTGTCTATCTATCTGTCTATCTGTCTATCTATATATCTGTCTATCTATCTATCTGTCTCTCTATCTATCTATCTCTCTGTCTATCTGTCTGTCTGTCTATCTGTCTGTCTGTCTATCTATCTATTTCCAGCTCCTATTAAAACCAGTCATCACTCACACTTCACTAATGGAGCCTTCGGTTCTTCTCTATCCTCAGTTGCCTCCGTGTGGTCACTGGCAGATACTACAATGCCTCAGAGGAAAAAACCACCATAAAAAAGCTCTGTAAATTATTTAGGCGCCTTCATTTTATGCAAACTTAGAGATTTAGGCTTGGGTTCAAAAATAGACTGTCCTTATTTTTTTTCCTGTGTGTGTTCCCTTTATGACGATGCATAATTTACGTTGTTATGTTTTCTCCTTGTAGGAATTTCTTACAAATTCATTAGTGTTGCAAAGTGAAATCAATCTGGTTTTCCTCCCTTTTTTTCATCCTTTATAAGATAAAATGATCAGACTGAGATTCGACTGATTTCTGTCTTAAGTAATAGCAACAGGACGAATATTCTGTTGCAGTCATTACTCTGTAATACAAGTAACATGAATTAAACAGAGTTTTGATTTCATTGTAGTAGCAATGATGTGTCATGAAACATAAATAAACATTTTAAAACTAAACATTTTGCATTCTTTAATCATAGTTCTAGTTTTACTATACATACATGATGCACTGAAAATGAAACTGCAGTATTATTTAATCAGTTAAATTGATTAGTCAGCTTAGATTTTCTACAGAATAACTTTGCTCTTATGAGACTCACCTGCTGTTTTGGTTTCTCGCAGCAGGATTTTTCTCTTTTTCTTTTTTTTTTTTGCATCAGCATTAAAAAGCCCTCAGACAGTTTATATTTAGAGGTTATTCCGGAATGAACATGGGCCGTAGACATGCTGGTCTTGCCCTGAGGCCCTAGACAGGTTCAGAGGTCAAAGGCCGTGTGGATCCAATCAGGAGTCAGGCTCCCTCTTCCCTCCGTCCCTCCGTCACAGGTAGTAGTCCTCCTCCTCGATGTCTCCGTGCGTGTCCTGGAAGCCGAGCGCCTGGATGTCGTGAGTGATGTCCGTGATGCGTCGGTTGAATTCCTGAGACCCTGAGGCCAAAGAGCAGTTGTCGTACCTGCTGGGAAAAACAGAAGAAATTTATCCAAACGCCACCTCGTCCCTGCATATTCACATGTTCGGGAGAGAACGGCTGTGATTTAGCAGGAAATTCACATTTTATTTTTTACTAAAAGAAATTAAACGTGATATTGTGTGGACCAAGTGGACTCAACCTGGACTGGTTTTTGCATAAAACCGGTAAATGAAACCAGGACCAAAACCTTGACTCTACGATAGTCACCGAACATAATCTCCAACCCGGGAAACTGAACAGAAACTTTTATTATCTAACAAATATCACAAAATTACCTCTTGACACCTAAAAAATTTCATAATTAATCTTTTTGATAGTTACATCTTTTCCTGGTTTACCTAATTAGAATATAACATCGGGTCCCAAAGAAACACTGACAATAATGTTGAACATACTAATCCCTAAGATACTAATTAGGCAAAGCAAAACACCACATGCATGAAATTGTGATTTATTCATCTTTTCTTGTAAGACTTGAGTGATATCTGTTGCAGTTTATTTATTGCTGATTAAAAAAAGAAATTCACCCACTGGGTGGCCTTCACCCCCCGACCTACATACCCTCTCATGGCCGTGGCCGACGTGTTGCTCATGCTGCGTTTGATGCGCCCGAAGCTGTCGGTCAAGATCCCGCCCTCCCGGATCCCGATGCTCTCCAGGAAACTCTCGAACACCCCGACGTCCCTATCGGGGATGAACGGACGCATGCCTGGGAAACGGGGGACACGTGATGAATTCACCGTGATGAAAAGTTGCTTGTCCTGTGCGGCGTTTGCGATGGAATGGCTAAGGTTGCAAAGACTAATACTAGAAAATAAAGAGTACTAAAATATAGAGACAGTGTCAGAGTATCAGAGTTCCTACATTTTTTTTTTAACCTGAAGTATAATTTAGTGCAACATGAGAGCCAGATTCTGGGCTATTAAAACTTCTAGTGAATTCATATTCTAGTGGTAAATTTGTACTTGTGTGTTAACATAAATGCAACAGGCACAAACTAACTAAAGGCTGTTATCAGTTTTAATCATTAATATACTGACAAAAGAAGTAAAGTCCTTCCTTTTTGCTACAAGAAGTAGCTTTTTACAATATTTTAAGGAGAGTTAAGTTTACGTGTTTGCGCATTTTGGCTTCTTCAGTCCAACTTTTAAAAAACCTTTTTAGTCAAGTGAAAAGTCGTGAACCGCCTTCAGCCTCCTGCCTCGGTTGACCCCCCCCTCTCAATGGGGGCAGGGATCTGGGAGACTTGAGGGCAGAGTGTAGAACCTTTAGAAATCTTTATGAATCTTCCTTTAAAAGTAAACGTGTGATGAATGAATTAGAAAGAATGTACATCCTAAACCTTCACCTTAAATCCACGCTAGGCATTTTTTTGGAAACGTGTGATCTTGGTGACTCCTAGTGGTAAAAAAAATTGAAGAAAATAAAATTTAAAAGAAAAGTGACTGTGGGTTGAAGCTGAGGGCAGTGCATTTTTTTTTTCTTCGCCAGGGTCTGAATCATCTTTCTAGAAAATTTGAATTTCTCCACGTCTTCCCCCCGTGATGAACTCCGACAGCTCCGATCTCTGTGGGGTTGAGGTCCATTCATTCTGACAGGGGCGGATGATGAAACAGAACCTCCGCGTGCGTAAAAAAAGAAGAAGAAAAAGAAAAAGAAAAAAAGCAACTGCCCTCTCCAGCTACTACACAAATGAAATAAATAAATGAAAGGGAAAACAGCAGTGTCAGCTATAGTTTGCACTGCGACTTTGAGAAAGGTGTATTCGACAAAAACATTCGAGCCTTGCAAGTCAATATTTTGACTGAGAAGGTTTGAACAAGAACTTATTGCATAGATGCCTTTGATGTGAAAGTGCAGCTATGTTTAAATAGCTTGACTTTTTGACATTAATGTAAAACTAACGTCGAAGCAAAGAGGCTTTCAACCAATCTTAGTGAAAAAAAAACATTGTTTTAATGAACTGTGAAGCTATAAAGAGGTGAATTACTGTAACAGCTGTCTTCGTTTAATTTAAGGGAAGACAGACACAAGTATAAGTGAAGCCTTTCATAATGATGATAATACATCAGCACACTGAGCATTAACTCGTGTGCAGGGAAAAACACACCCGCCTCCCTCTCTCTCTCTCTGTCTATGTCTCTCTTCCACTCTCCCTCAATCGCTGACAGGAAGTTATGGTTTCCTCAGTGGAAGTGGGTCAGAGCTGAAATTGTCAAGGTGAACTCACACACACACACACACACACACACACACACACACACACACACACACACACACACACACACACACACACAGACACACAAACATACAAATACACACAGAGCCTGCTTCCTCTGCACTAAAACCACATAAAAGTTTATATAGCAGGTTGTGGTTTGCCGCAGAGTTTCAGTGAGTTATTGAGCCCTTTCTCTCTTTCTCTCTCTCTCTCTGTGCTCCATCTCTATGCATCTCACCCAGGAGCAGGAACTTGCGGTCGTCACCGTACAGTTGCAGCAGCTCGGAGCAGAAGTGGTCGATGTTTGATCCCAGTCGGTATTCCCTCAGCAGCACTGCGAAGTGCTGCAGCTCCACGGGGCCCAGCTTGTTACGCAGCTGCATGCATGCAAACACACACACACACACACACACACACACACACACACACACACACACACACACACACACACAGGAGACTCAGAAGAGCAGACATACATATACATACACATATTTATCATTCATTAGCTACGATGCAAACTGTCGACAACCTTTCGCTCAGTGATGGTTCCTGTGCACTAATACCTTTTAGTCAGTGACACTCTAGTGCAGATTCCTCAGCTGGTGCAACTTAAAATGAACAACATGACAAAAAAACTGAAAAATTGCTAGCAACAGTTGACAAATAATATAACATCTGATTCAGTCAAGGTCAGAATCAGCTGAAACAAAACAGGGACTGCAGCAAGTCAGAGTCGAGGCCTGGTAGCACCAGCACTTTAATGAGATTTCACTTGCGGACTGGTGAATGACAGCGTCTAAAACCACATGTAGTTCCCGACGCGCCGTTTTCTGGAGTAGTCGGGCCTCTTTTAACCATCATTGACAATGAGGGTTAACTTTACAGATGCATGACTGTCAACCAACCTTGGCTCAGGCATGAGGTACAGACTGACTTCCAGTGGTTGAACAGCTGTCACACACACACACCCTCTTTTCTTTTTTTTTTCTACAGGAGCATGCTCTATTAGCTTGTGTGCTTATTTTCTAGTTGGCGTTAGTAAGACACAGTAGCTCTCCAGAAGCCAACAGCTCGCTCAGTAAAAACTTCAATTCAATTAGCATACAACACTTAATGAATTTATTACTAAATAACATTTTATCTTTAATAGAAATGAAGTATATTCCTGTTTTAGACTCCAATCACACAGCAAGATAAAGCTCCTTTCGCTGCTATTGTGACTTTGGAAAGCTCTTAACTAAGGCACCTGCTGTTTTTTTTCTTCCATCTGCCATCCTGCACTTTCTGTATGGAGCGGAAAAAGAGGAGAACCATAAACTTATGGAAGCTGTACAAATGGGAACTGTTTTCATCATCTGTATTTCAGAGTTTAATCTGTGAATTTTAAAACTGTTCATAATGCACCACATTTGGCACAAAAATATGACGTACCCACCCTTTACGTCGCAAATGTATGGATTTTATCACAAGAGTCCTAAAAGTCGTTCGACTGAATTCAAAGAGATAAAAGCTTAAAAGCCAGGACTCACACACACACACACACACACACACACACACACACACACTTACACACACACACACACACTCACCGTGATCATGTACTCCTGCATCAGCAGCAGGGCGGGGTTACTGTCTCCTGCATCGCTAGCTGAGGCCAGGCTGCGATGGGAGTCCTGCAGCGAGATGGACGAACTCTCGCTGTACGTCTCACTGTAGTAGAGCTCAAAGGCTTCCTGGGAGCCATCGCTGGGGGAGGGAGATGGAGAAGGAGAGGGAGAGGGAGGGAGAGGGAGAGGGAGGGTGACTGACACGACCTCTACCGCAGAGCATCACCTGACGTACACCGAGAAACTGATAAACTGATAATAAATAGATCAGCTTCCAATCACCGAATTAGTTGTCGTGCTACAGTAGCCTAAGGTACAGTGCACACATCAAAGCATCTAATAATTATTCCTCCATGTTAACTGTTCATAGTCAGTCTCAGGATTCCCCCGGATTAAGATAAATCATTCCTCTAATCACTGACATTAGAATGTGTTTTTTCAACAGTCGTATTTCAGAAACCAAAACGTCAGACAACACTTGCAAAAGGAAATGCGTGATCATTCCATCAATAGGTATGAAAAAGGGTAAAATAACCCAAATTCAAAACTGAATGAGGAAAAAAAACCCATCACAAACGATGAGAATATAAAATGAGAGAATATAATGCTAGAATATAAAATCCCAGACTTTAATTATCTGAACCTTTAGGATGTTTAGGATGATAACAATGAGCCAGAAAATCTGAATAGAATATAATGAGGCCAGGGAGTTTACATCCCGATCCAAATATTTATGTTTCACCACATAGGCATGAAGTGTATGGGAAGATTTCTGCTTGACTTATGGTAATTTATGGACATTGGACTCAGAAGATAATAAGTTAGTGAGGCTGAAGTTGCTTGTTCATTGCTGCGTTTCTTTATGTTTTGCTCCGTTTTTTCCTTCGTTTCTAGTTTTAGGACTGTGTGTTTCTGTTTCTGTTCATGTGTAAAGTGCCTGTGAAGTAGGTCTCTCTCTCTCTCTCTCTCTCTCTCTCTATATATATATATATATATATATATATATATATATATATATATATATACACACATATATATTAATGGAAAAATCAAAATGAAATTTCCAGAAAAGGGCACCACTGCCTTCTGTAATCATCATCGTGGTAAAACCCGTAGCTTTATGGGTTTCTACTGAGACTGCTCGCTGTAGCAGAAGCTGTCCAAGCTCCTGGCTGGAAGTCGTCGCTTTGGGAAAAAAAACCCTTGAGTATGTGAAATTGTACCGAACTGCATCGTAGGGCGACGTTAAGCGTTACGGCCCCGGCGAGGCCAGAGGTTACTCACTACGAGCTGCAGCAGCTGAACTCTGGATCGTAGCTGTAGGACATGTCCGTCAGACAGCTGTCGCCTGCACAGGGAGGACGGAGACAGACACACTGGTTACTACTCAGACCAACCAAGACATCGCAACTAACTTATAAGGTGTAACCCCCCCCAAAAAAAACAAAACAAAAAACCCCCCAATGTACCAATGACTGTTTCCAGAGTTTAACAGTAGCAGAGCTAAAAATGTCGAGTTTCATCGTTTCACCATTCATTCAAATATTGATCCTCTGGGGAGCAGGAATGGGATGGACACCTCTCTGTTAATATATTATACAGTATTCCTTATAATACAAGTGGAAAATGTGACCTGGTGGTCATATTAGATTATTATTATTATTATTATTATTATTATTATTATTGTTGTTGTTGTTGTTGTTGTTGCTATAACATTCATCCATTTGTGACCATGGAGATTAATTAATTAATATTAATTAATATCAATATCAAATTATTATTTTTTTATGAGGCAGTGTGGCCAGCAGAGTTTTAGATTCCTTGCTCTGTCAATATAAAGGCTGATTAACCAGTATCACCAAAATGAGGTCATCGAGGTCGAGGTCATTGGTAGATTTCCATGACAGTGCATAAGAAAGTAAAAAGCTTGTGCTTAAATGATATAGTCTCCACATGACAAACTATATTTTGCTCAGAAACAGGGCAGGAGCGGCGCGTCGCTCACTCCTCTGCAGCCAATAGCGGTCCGGCATGGTGTGGTGAAACCCCGCCCTGTCGACGCACTCAATGGTCTGATGGCCGTAAATGATCTGGAACATTTGACAGATCAGAGAGCAGTACTCCTCTGCGGCTTCCTGCACACGGCACACACACACACACACACACAGAGGCAAACATTGCACTGGGTTAGTTAACACATCACTAATACCTGTCACCTTCACTGACATCACAGCTGTGTTGACCTCCTGCAGGGAGAGAAACTACTTTACCGCTATTATCTTATTACGTTTACCCTGATTTTATTTCCCGTTGGCCGAGTGCACAGAGCAAGTTCTGCCGTTCGAGCAAGTTCACTGCGGCTGTTTTGTCGGTTACCACCTTGTTCAAGGGCACATGCCCAATAATAAATGTCAGGATTTGCACCAGCAACCAAGCAGAACCCAGCCAGCAGCGACTGTTGATGGTGTTGTTGTTGTTGTGATGAATCCTGACTGGAGTCTATGAGCCAGCAGAACAATGTCACACTAATGCTGCCATTTTAAACGAATTATTGCTGTGTGGACGTGGTTGACAATGATCAAGGAACACAAAGAAACACACAATCATGCACACACACACACACACACACACACACACACACACACACACACACGCACACACAAACAAATCCAGAGACAAAGCTATTCTGCTGTAAATGATACAATGGTTCAGGTTGTGCAACAACAGAGACTAAGCATGAGTGTGTGTGTGTGTGTGTGTGCGTGTGTGTGCACGTGTCTGTGTGTGTTTGTGTATGTATGTAGATGAACGAGCATCATCAGCGCTGCCCTACTTTCCATCGCTCCGACATGAGCCAAATGATTAGTGAACCCTGATGAAAGAACTGTTCCCACTGTTTTTTATTTCCTGTCACTGTTCTTTCTCTCTCCAGCCCGAATATCAGACCGCACCGAATGTCCGTGGCGACAAGTTATTTTCAGTCAGATTTCAGTCGGTCCAAGACAAAAACAAGAGTGAAATACTGTTAAACAGTTATTAGATGTTCTTTTTGTTAAATTTTCGATGAGACCTTGATTTCTTTGAGGCACCAGCAAGAGGACAAAATGAAAGCTGAAACGAATTATCATATTTATATCGTCTGGGCTTTGAGATAAGAGTTACACATCAACATTCACTTTATTTGTTTTCTTCTTGAGAGTGAGATAAAAAGATGGATATCAATCTCATGTCTGTGTGTTAAGTGTGGAGCTGGAGACAGGGTGTGGTTAGCCTAGCTTAGCATAAACACTGGAAGCAGAGGGCAAACAGCTAACATTGCTCTGCCCAACATTAAAAAGTACAGTCCAAAAAAGCACCTCTAAAGCTCATTAATTAACATATTGTATATTTTTTAAACCTCTGCTTATGTGCGCAAAATTAATGTACAAATATGATATATAATGTTAACATGGTAGATAAGACAGTACTCATGTAAAGCAGGCTGATGTTGACCTTTAGCTCTGTGACCTTAGCTTGAAGTAACGTCACAGAGCTGCTAGCATGGCTGTAAAGTCTTCCCTTTGTTTTCTGGTACTAATTGATGATTTCAGATGATCAGCCTGTTGATCTAACACCTTGGTTCGCAGCAAGAAATCATAAAATATCACAGTTGCCTCAAAATTTTCCCCAGGACCAGGATATTCATGGTGCCAGGAGGATGACTCGTAATGATTTTGGTGACATAACAATTTTTTCTTGTTTGCATTAACATCAGGTCAAATGTTGCACACAAGTTCAACACTGACTGTATATTTACACTCGCCAGATTTCAGCATTAGCCTCAAATAGGTATTGGAGTCTTTTTTTAGAGTGTGGGCAGAGCATGGCTAGCTGTTTCCCCCTGCGTCCAGTGTTTATGCTAAGCTAGGCTATAAACGCCTCCAGGCTCAAGCTCTGTGTATGTGACATTATTGCATCAATATGAGAGAGGTATCAATCTTCTCATTTAACTCTCAGAGAGAAAAAGGAAGATATTATCCGATAAGTGGAGTGACTTCCATCGGACCAGGCGACCCACCCGGTTCTCCACAGCCAGGATGACCAGGTTGCAGTAGGCGTCGGGGCAGGGCGTGGGCTCCAGCGGGTTGTGGTTCCTCCTCTCCCAGCTGCCGTAGCTCTTGCCCCGCTCCCAGCTCCCCGTGCAGGCCTGGCGCCGCTCCCAGCTCCCCCCGCTGCCCCCTCCTCCTCCACCTCCCCCTCTCCTCTCCCAGCTCCCGCCTCCTCCGCCGCCCCCTCCCCCTCCTCCGTGCCTCCTCTCCCAGCTCCCGCCGCCGCCTCCGCCTACTCCCACCCCCCAGCTCCCGCTCGTGGGCCTCGCTCGGCGGTTCTCCCAGCTCCCTCCTGTTTTACGTGTTTGCTGCTTCCTCTCCCAGCTCCCCGACACTCTCTTCCTTTCTAAGCTCCCTCCTCCCCCTCGCTCCCCCCCTCCCCCTCCGCCGCCTCCCCCACCTCCGCCCCCTCCACCCCCTCCTCTCTCCACATTCTGGTTCTTGTCGTGGTTGCTCCTGGACAGTGACGGCCTCCAGTCCACTCCACAGATGGTGTGGCGTCGCTCCATTGTGCCCCCCGCGGGTCGCGGGTCGGCGTTGCAGCTCATGGTTTGACGTCGCCCGTCGATGCCCGTCGGCTTTTTCCTGTCCAGGCTGTCTTCCCCGGCAACCACGGTGTCCACGTTCAGACCTGTGGGGTGAAGGCAATAAAAAGTGTTCAGAGGGGGAAGATAAGGCCCATGATTTCACTCCCACAAGACCAAAAAAGAAACAGAAACAAAAGATAAACATTCTTCAGTATGGGTTGTTTATACCTGTAGGGTAGGGTGGGCGGGGGGGGGGGGCTTTGGCCTGCCAGCTTAGTATAAAGTGCAACTTCAAACGTTTTTCCAAAATCTCATCAGTGGTCTCAGACAGCATCCTCCTGTCTCATTGATGTCGGGGGTGAAGGAGGAGAATCTTGTTGTCTGTGCGATGATGGTGTCTGACATTTAAAGGAATAGTTCCACATTTTGGGGATTGACCTTGTCCGCTTTCTTGCCAGGTGTCAGTGGAGCAGATCAATACCGCTCTCATATCTTATGACTGTAAACTCGACTTGGATTCGTTTCGAAATGTCTCTTGGACTTGCCCCGAAACGGCAGATGCAACATCAAGTTTATTTATTAATTCTTATTTTTGTGGCCAAGCGAATGATTTCCACCAAATCTGTTCAGTTTGGCTGCTGGGTCGTGACTAAGCCAAGTCATCAGTGCCGTGACCAGAAAAATGTCATTTTAAATGAATCAAATCAAAGTATAGGAGTTTTCACATTTTTGAGTAAAACTGCACAGAGTTCTACCCCCTGTAAGATAACACTGTCATGGCTCAGGCAGCCTGATGGAAGCCTGCTGGCTTTAATCATGGTTCTGGATTTGGACGCTAGTAGATCAGTGTATTGGTTTTAGTGAAGCTTTGAGATACAGCTTTTTATCTGTGTTTATTTTAGCTTCATATACTGAAGCTTGGCGGCTGACGTCGTTAAAACTGTGTATAAGAGGAGCTTTTATCAAAATGAGGAAAAACGGTTCAGGACTTAGTTCATCCTCTCTCAATTCCCAATTTTCCAAGCGAGGAGTGGAGCTATCGTCATTCAAGCTCATGTCCTGCCTCTCCCGCTATCAGTCATTCAGCGACCGGCACTGTCCTGCCCATGGCTGCGCCCTCACCTGTCTTGAGGACCAGCAGGTGCAGCGCGTCGTCCCTCAGGTAGGAGGCGGCGGCGATCTCGTGCGTGGGGATCCTCATCAGCAGCTTCTCGTTGTCCCGCCACGTCAGCAGCAGGCAGCGGGCGGACAGACTCAGGATGCAGTCCTGGTCCACGCTGGTCTTCAGCGGCAGCACCCTCAGCTGCTACTGACGGACACAGGGGGACTGATTATAGATTATTGATCAGAGAGGCAGAAAGTGTTGAGACAGAGGAAAGACTATGAACCCTGATGCTCATTAGAGAATGAGTGAAGATTGATGAGTCTTACTTTTGACTTGATTCTGATGCAATTTCTCATTGTTGATCATCAGACTTTAGTTAATAATACCATAATGACTCCTATGATCAGTAATGAATTGAATATGGATTATCAGACTAAGAAGTGATTAGACTGGTACTGGTTATTGTCTACAGTGTGCAACAGTTATTAGTTATAGATTACAGATAGCAAAAGTTAGTAATTATAAATTGATTAATGATTACAAACCCCAAAATTGTTAATTATACAATAGCTATCTTATCAATTACTAATTACTAAAGTGATTGATCTTAGATAATTGACCTCAGTGATTAGGTATTAATGTGTTAACATATAAATTAATAGTAATACATTGTTTTGTATATCATTAAACTTGGCTTGGATTATTTATAAATAGGTTACTGATGGAAATGTTATGGGTTATTGTGATTGACTAATTGTGATTAGTGAACTATAACGTAGTTATCAGTATTAAGTATTAAGTGTTAAGTATTAAGTATTACTAACCCTGGCTGTATCCAGTAGTTGTAGCAGTTCATCTCGGCTGGAGGGATTCAGCGAAACCGACACCCAGGTCAGATGACCAAGGAACTGGGAGAGGTCAAAGTTCAAGCAACCGGGACCTTGTTAATGAGGTCAGTGGTGATGCAAGTACATTATATTGTATAGTATCTTGGTGTACTGTGTTGTAGTGCTCATGTTCTACCTTGACCTCCTTCTCCACGTAGTCGAAGATGAGTCTCTCGGGATGGATGCCGTAGTCGGGGGGGTAGAGGGGGACGGTGTGCAGCGGGCGGCGGTAAACGCTGCCTCGATCTACCGACCTTCGACTGGATTTGGACCAGACCAGGCGCTTGATGGGAGAGACGAAACCCTGGGGGGGGGGTAAAGGAAAAGGGAAACTATGAGATGGAGTGAAATGTCTCCATGATTACTGGACATATTGCCTGGTAGTTTTGTAAGAATATGTTCCCCTCAGGATGCCTTTGAGTGACTCTGGTGATCTCCTGACTTTTTCTCTAGTGCTATTCTCAGACCTAAATATTACATTGTCCCGTATATTGGTTTATGAACTTTTACATGCAAAACTAATAAAAATCTTATCAGCTGTAGATGTCCTCTGTGTTCTGTGCTAATTAGTAAATTATATATTATGATAAGATGCTAATTTAAAAAAGTTTAAGATTGCTTTTTTCTCCAAGAATTAGATAAGAAGATGGATATATGTCTGTGTGTTAAGTGTGGAGCTGGAGACAGGGTGTGGTTAGCCTAGCTTAGCATGAACACTGGAGCAGAGGGAAAACAGCTAACATTGCTCTGCCCAACATTAAAAAGTACAGTCCAAAAAAGCACCTCTAAAGCTCATTAATTAACATATTGCATTTTTTTGTCAAACATCTGCACAAATACAGAAATAAAAATGTCAGATTTTTCAAATCTTTTTACAATGTGGTCAGAGCAGGCTAGCTGTGTCCACCTGCTTCCAGTGTTTATGCTAAGCTAGGCTAAACACCTCCAGACTCAAGCTCTTTATGTGCTCGACATTAATGTAAAAATATGATATATTATGCTGACATGGTAGATAATGGTAGATAGTGAATATGTAAAGCATTTTACTTGCTGAAAACCAGTGTTGTTAGCATCGTCAGTGTGGTAATGTTAGCAGGCTGATGTTAACCTTTAGCTCGAACCATGGTTAAGTAGCGTCACATAGCTGCTAGCATGGCTGTCACAGAGCTGCTAGCATGGCTGTAAAGTCTTCCCTTTGTTTTCTGGTACTAATTGATGATTTCAGATGATCAGCCTGTTGATCTAACATCTTGGTTCGCAGCAAGAAATCATAAAATATCACAGTTGCCTCAAAATTTTCCCCAGGACCAGGATATTCATGGTGCCAAGAGGATGAATCGTAATGATTTTGGTGACATAAGGATTTTTTCTGTTTTGCACCAACATCAGGTCAAATGCTGCACTCAAGTTCAACACTGACAGTATATATATATTATTTTAACACATTCCCGCTCGCCAGAGGACGAACGCTTTTTTGATCTCATTGACCGTGACCCCCTTTTTCTGGTGCCACCCTCGGGACAAACATGACATTTTTTACTCCATGATTGGTGATGCTGCGAGAAAAGCCAGTTCATCAGCATGTTGTTTATTTTTGTGCATCACTTTGACATTCTGGCCGTAATCACCACCGCAGCCTCAAGTCACTGGTGGGTTTTTTCAGTCTGAATTTGAACGAGCATCCGTAGAAGATTGTTAATTTACATGTTCATGCATGCCTCAGTGTATTTGTTTGCGTGTGTGTATTTGTTTGTGTGTGTGTGTGTGTGTGTGTATGTGTGTGTGTGTGTGTGTGTGTGCGTGTGTGTGTGTTTATGCGGTACATCCCTTTGGCTGTTCCAGCAGTGATTGACAGGTGAGCAGTGATCTCTGACAGCTCCTTGCTGAGAATCACTGACAGCACAGCACACACTGTTAGACCCCCACTGAGACACACACACACACACACACACACGCACACAAACACGCACACAAATACATAGACATACACACACACACACACACACACAACAATACACTCCGGCTCGAGGGCATGGGGAGAATGGACATCATGACACACACATGCACACACACTGAATAGAGAAAGGGAATTAGCTTGTTTTACTGCCAGAAACCAGTCCCGTCTTTCTTCTCCCAAAAAATAACAAGGACGGATCTCTATGTATCAGAATGAGCATCTCCGTAGTCAGCTGAAATTAATTGTGCGGGAAAAGACAGAGGACGGTTATAATGAGTTTTGTTCCTCCTCTTGTACCAGTGTTTCCTTGAGGAGACAGAAAGAGGGAAATAATTGGATTTTGTAATGAATGTGCTTAATGTAAGGACCTTCTCAGGTCAGATCAAGGTGCCTTGGAGCTAGTTAATGGTGAAGATTTCTCCTTTTTCTTTTTGCTTTCTAAGAAACATTTTTTCTTTTCTCGTGTTGTTTTAAGTCAATCACAATAGTTCTCTGAGCTTATTTCTGTTTTCTCCAGTCTAGCTAGCTGGCTAACTGTACAGGCAGTTCATGCTGTTATTTCAAAAGAGGTATTTTGTCGACGCCTGTCTCTTAACTGTCTGTAAACCACTTGTCTTTTGTGTTCCAGTTTATACTCCAGCAGATGAGTTTGAATAAAACTGGATTGTGCAACAAAGCTAACAACACATGATAGCCTCATCCTTTTTGGACTCTCTGGCTCCCCGTCCCTGCAAAGGTCAATACAGCTAAAGGCTAATCTATGCTTTTGCGTCGAATATACGGTGTATGTAGCCAAGTTTGTCGGCGTCGCTTCGAAACAACGGCTGCTGAAACTGAGTGGATCTCGATGGAGTCGAAGCTGATAGACTTTAAACAGCATGTTTAGTTTTCCTGAATTTACCGCGACGCAGAAATGAAAGAAGACGTCGGAGGAGACGGCGGTGAAGAAGGAGAAGCTGGAAATGTGATGCTACCGAGCCGACCAATCACGGTTCTTGCAAAAGTGTCGCTGTGTAGATTGGACTCAGATGCATAAATCGGTCTTAAGACACAGTTTGCAATTGGTCAACAGCGTAAATTTCTTTCACCTGTTTTTAATACAGCTGTATAATGTGGCTGTAGCAGTAACGAGTCAATTATTAGCGGCGATTCCTTTGAAATCAATTGATTTTGCCACAAGACTTTGCTGTCGTTAAAACGCTTTTCTATATAAGGGGCGGGGCTTTTCCGACGCTAATTTAAAGCGACGCTGAAAAGGATCCACTCTATGACTCCATTCAAGCTTCTTTGGTTCGTCTTTAGAGGCTGAAACAACATCGACGAGCCTTCGTCCCAACATCCCAGCCTCAGAGAACATTCAGGAACCGATCGTCCACGTCCAAATCAGGCTGAACGGGATAAAACTCGGGCGCTAAGAGGCAGAACCAAGCTACTGTACCTTCTTGGACTTCTTCGGCTCATAGTCCATCGTGGCTCAGTCCTCCTCTGACTCGTCCTGTTAGTGGGTCCGCTGGGTCCCGTCCGTTGTCACCCTCTTTTCCTGAATGTATTTTCCTTTTTATTTCAGTTTGTCTTTTGTTGTCTTTGTGTCTGTCTCTCAGTTGTTTTTTCCATGGTTCCCTCTGCGTCCCTCAGTCTCTCTGTTCAAGTTATTTTAGCTTCTGTCTCAGCTTCTTCATTCTTGTTCTTTCCCTTTCTACACTGATTGTTCTTTTTAGACCTCTCCTGGGGCCACACACACACACACACACACACACACACACACACACACACACACACACACACACACACACACACACAAACACACACATGCACACACACACAGGAGGAGAGAACAGGAAACAGAGGAAGTCTACTTCCTGTCCAAGAGGAAACTCCACCAGAGACTGATAAGATCCATTCTCTCTGAGCTCATAACACACAGAAATTAAGCGTTAATTAAAAGCGCCCTTTATCTCATTTAAAGTTACTTACACAAGAAACCCCAGAAAACAACAACTGAAATTCAGAAGTTTGGAGTAAAACGACTTTGACCTGCTTTATTGATTTGAGTGACAGGGAGGTTGTCAATAATCAGCGTCTGTCATTCAGATTGTTTATGGTAAACTATGAAAATATAACCAAGGTTATATCCGTCATTATTATTCTTTTAAACTGAATTTCCTCTACTTTCAGTTGTTTGTCTTCATTGACACTTTTCAAAACTTTCCCTGATGTAGTGACATGTGCTGCAACCTACATAAGGACGTTGAACCCAGACGAATGTAGTTATGTATTTTTAAAATTCCTTGAAACTGTGGGATTTCTTTTGATCTCACCCTAAATCTCGAGCTTTCACTCACTCAGTCCTGACTTTTTCAGCTAATGAACATTATGCTTTTATTGTGTCTCAGCTTGATCGCTGTGAGTCCTTGTTAACCTGCCTCAGCGGATCGTATCTAGCTTTTGTGCAGCAGGTTTCATTTACATCGTCTTGCCACTTTTAGGATTAGTTTTTAAAATTTCCTTCTTGACAAGCATGTTGAAAGGACTTGTTGTGTCCTCCGACCTCTGACCTCTGACCTCCCATGTCTTCAGGGCGGGGATTTCAGGTCGAGGCTGCAAAATAAAGGCCAATGTGCCCAAAGTGACATCTTCACCAGGGTTGTTTTGTCCAACCAATGGCCCAGACCTCAAAAGGTTTTAAAAATAAATTAAAATGAATAAAAGCATTAAATTGTCAAATTTGAGACACAGGAACCATGAAATGTTTTTTCCATTAAAAAATGACATATTTTTATCGGAGTTGTTGCCAGTCAATTGATGAGTTGTTCCACCTCTACCTGTGTCTAAAGTTGTGTAGTTTAATCTATGATAAGGAATCTCATTTTACAAGCTCTTTGTAGGTTTTGTGTGCAAAAAAAAAAATTGTAACAGAACCAGACCTGACAGCTGTTGTAGTGTGTAGTGGAGTAAAAAAATACAATATTTCATAGTAGACATTTACAGTGGCATGACAAGTAAATACTCAAATAAAGTACAAGCAGCTCATATTTGTACATAAGTGCAGTAATTGAGTAAATGCAACCATAATAACATTAGTATTATTCACTGGCTTTTTTCCAATATGTTCACTTTAATGGGAAACTTTAACAGAGTTGAGATATTAGAAGAATAAACTGCTGCCTTGCAAGCATGACTCAGTTTTAACTTAATTAAGTTAATGCGAGTCATAAATCAACTCCTGTTACTAATGACAATATACTCAAATTAGATGCTAGTTTATTTAGTGTTGATCAAATTTGAAGTGAGGCTGTAATCTTCTAGTTTAGCTGAGTTCTTGAGGGTTAAACTTTTAATGAATAATGCCAATAATAATTTACTTAACACTATTTAACGCTATGGATAAACCAAGTTTTAAGGGGGTCTGAACTGCAGAATTGTGTTTTAAATTAACTAGTTGGGACTTTAAGTCTGCAGTTGCAGTGAGTATTTCTGGCCACAGGGAGGCAGCACTGTGATAAAGTCTAAAGGGGGGGGGCATATTTTTTCTCAGCAGGACACTGATGGAGACGGAAGAGAAGACAACAAACCTGTGACCTTCCTGACAAACACACACACACACACATATACACACACACGTTAACACACACGTACACACACACACACACACACACACACACACACACACACACACTCACACACACAATACATTCATGCACACACACTCACACACACACACACACACACACACTGTGCATTGTCTAAATATGTATACATGATGCAGACAGTAAATGGCACTTAACCGTATAGCGAGAACACGGACACTCGTACCTATTGTCAGGGCAACCGCTCCGTGGTGACCGGAGGGATAAGGGCTTAATGATCGTCCAGTTACCTAGGCAACAGGAGACAAAGATGGGGCATTTATCATCTGAGTGTTTTTTTCTTTTCTTTTTTTATTTGTCCTGACTCTCGTTGTGTCTCTCTTCCTCCCTAAGCCCTGAGAAACTTGGCTGAGGGCTTAGCTGTGTCAAGATGAAACGGAGGGTAAATCAAAAGTTCTGCACCAAACCGAGATTTCCACCAATTCTGAGTGAGAGAGTAAACAAATAAATCAATTAAATGCCCCCCCACCCCCAGTGCAGGACACTTAGTCACTGGATTGAAAACAAAAGTGATGAAGCCGTGTAACTGAGATGTGAATCGTCACTTTTTGCGTGAAGGAATCTAAAATATAATGAGATAATGAATATTCGGCAGGATTTTCAATTTTTCAAAAAGGGGATGAACCACTTCCTCGGAGTCGTTTTTGAAGGACTTACGTCTTTATCGATGCAACGGGCGTTTCCATGGCAGCCGCAGACTGACATCTGAGAGCCGGGGTTGCTAGGAGACATGCTGTCGACGTCTGGTGCGCTATTAATCGGAGAAAACATCAAAACATGGACTAGGACAGTTGACGGATGTTTTTTTTCTTTCTTTCTATTTTTTAACAGGTCAGGTTTGTATGCTACCTGTAAAAGTTGGAGCTAGTTAGCCTCGCTTGCTAAAATTAGCCCTGATTCCACCCGGACGTTACTTCTCATCCACGCCATTTCACTCGGCGGGAAATATGTCAAAATTTAAATTCCAATTTAACTGACAAGATATGTGGACAGGGTCACGAGGTGAACTAGATTTATGCAAATTTTTCATGTAGGGTTCGACCTTGATGAACTTCAACCTGGCAAATTTTGTGCCGTCGACCAGCCTGTGTTGACCGAGCAGACGTTTGAGCCTGTCGCAGCTTTTTAGCTGCTTTTTACCGTTCGCTTTTGTTTAGCTCCCAACGTCAGAGTATGAGCTTCTTCACAGGGGAGTTTGTGGGGGCATGGCTTTTCCCTGGGGATTGTGGAGAGACGTCTGCTCAGTTGTTTTAAAGAAAAATGGCAGAGGACGCTGCTTTTCCACAGCATGACACAAAGAAAGAGAGAAAATCGGGGTAAAATTGGCTGTTAATTGTTTATGGAAATTATTCAAAGTTAAAAGAGTTAAAACGACCCCTATTATTCGCGCTCAATGGCCACCGACACCCTCACAGGTGTTTTTCAGTAAAGCACTGCTGGTCAGGCCTCCACTCAGGTGGGCCGGCTGGCGCTAGGTTACCGAAACCCATCGTAGCCCATGGCAACGACGGGGCAGTGATTTCACCTGTCCCGAAAAAGGCGCGATCAACCTGATGGGAGGGGCCAGAGCAGTCCGTGCACACCCACCGGGAATGAGATCGCCCGCCTCGGTTACCCACGGCCCTTTGAAGACACCGTGACGTGCTGCTTCAGCGCCACATTTTCCGGATTATTCCTGGCCTTTTGGGAGGGGGGGGGGTGTTACGGCGTGTCAGTGTGAAGCGAAATGATGACGAAAACGAAGTCAACTTCTACACCAGTTCTGCACCTGCTGCAAATTTGTTTCTTGTGAAGTTTAAATTTGGCTTCGCAAGCAAAAAAAGCACACACACACATCACAGCCACACAAGATAAATGCACGTATAGGATTGTATATACATGGACTCACCTGCTCATGATGTTCTCTCACTTTCACACACGCGTGCATAAATTCACACATACGGCACAAAAATACACACACACACTCACAAAGACACCCAGGCGCATGCACGCACGCACACACACACACACACACACACACACAGACAAAGACAGACACACAGACACTAAAAGACACACACACACACACACACACACACACACACACACACACACACACACACACGCATATATTTTTAGAGATGCAGAGTCGATACACCACCAAAACATATCAAGGTCTGACATACTTTGAAGTTCACACAAGCATGATTGATGTGTATGGGTGGGTGGGTGTGTGTGTGTGTGTGTGTACACATCAGTAATATCAAAGAAGCAGCAACCTTAAAAAAAAATCAGGCTTCAAAAACATACATGAGGTCTGATGCAAGACGAGGGGGAAAAGAGAAGGAAAACATGTGAGTGGAACACAGGAGGAAGAGGAGGAGGAGGAGGAGGAGAAGATGGAGAGAAAGGAGGATGATGAGAAGACGGAACATGGGGATAAAAGGTGAAGGGCAAGAGTTGAGATTGGCAGAGGAGAAAAAGAAGGGAGAAAGGAGCAGATGGGTGAGGAAGGAAGATGAGGAAGAAGGGAGGGACAATGAGGAGGAAGGAGGGAAGGGCGGAGAGGAGGGAACAAGGCATGAAGGTGGCATGACAGGCAGCAGGAGGAAAAGAAGAGGAATACAGAGGAAATGGATGAATGAATGGATAAATTGAACGCAATGAAAGGAGGAGTAAAATAATGAGAGGAGGAGGGAGGAAGGAGAGGAATAAGAGTACAAGAAAAGAAGAGTGAAAGAGAAACAAATAAAGTGTAGAGACCGAAGGGGGAAACAGAAGGATGCAAGAAAAGAAGGAAGGAGACATGAGCAAACAAAGCGCTGATGAAATGAGAGACTAAGGATGCCAGAAATGAAGGAAAAAAAAATAGAGAGGCAGAAATCTGAAAAAAAAAAACAGTGAGGGAAGGAAAGAAGGAAGGAAAGAAGGAAGGAAGACAAGCAGGAAGGGACAAATAATAAAAAAAAACAAAACATGACAAACAAAACGCCAAAAAGACGGAGACAGCTCAACCCGCTCCGCATTAAAAGCCTCCACCGGCACCTTAATTTGAACTGCTGTGCAATGTGCCGTTCCAGACCCGCCTCACTGAAATCATGTTGGTACGCCGCTAATGTGCAACAGCGAAAGACGTTCCGAGGGAAATGTAACGCTGCCAAAATGATGTTCTTTTCATCAACCTAATGATTTCTCATTACTTCTGACTGTTTGGCAAGTTGCAAAATGTCGATATCGATCGCATCGCCAAGTCACTCACTGGCAACGTCTCCTGTTTGTTTTTCCTCCAGTATCCCTCGATGCAATTTAGTCTGAAGGCAGCTAAGGCATCGCTAAACTTTTGAATAGAGACGTTTGGACGTCTATAACCGTAGCCACGGAGTTTCCCTTGAACAAAACGAGACCACCGCCCCCTCTACGAACCCAATGAGGCGGGTAAACGCAGCACCTCCTCCCTTCCAGTAAACACCCATAACAAACATTATCCAAACAGCCTCTACTACTACTTTTCAGCGTTGGCCGTTCAGTGCTGTAGTTGCTTGGGAATTTTCCGACCTAAACGACCAAGGCATGTTGGTGTGTGCCAGCGGCGGGCTACCGGCAATTTGGCGTCATGGTAACCATAACATGATCCATGGGGGTGTACTGGACCGTCATCGTCACGGTAACAATAATAAACCCACAGTTAGTGTTCCTTTCGGCCACGGTTTGGTTCAGTTTTGCTGAGAACACGAGGGAGTAGGGTTGAGGAAGAGTCTGAGCACCTCGGTCATTGCGGCTATAAGTATAAACTCGTGGATATGGTTGCGGAACGGTCATGATTGAAACAGACAGCGTTTCTATTGGTTTCACAAGAGGAAACGGACAGTGGCCTTGAATTACATCGACCCGTCTATCCGTCTACCCGTCTACCCAACGTGGCGCTTCATCGCCCTACCTGACTTCCTCCTCTGCTCGTGTCACAGTTACTGCCGTCGCTAGACGTCCTTCGATGACAGAACGTAGCTATGGTGCTCTGTGGTGGACTGGCGACCCATCCGGGGTGTTTCCTGCCTCCCGCCCAGTGTCACCTGGGGTGGGCTCCAGTCGTCCAGTGACCCTCAAAGGATAAGCTGGTGGACGGAGGGATGGGAGCAACAACGGGTCATAATAAGCTGATGGCACAGACGACTTGGGGGGGTCACTTTTTTTTACAGGAGTACAGTCAATATTTTATCACAAGTAGAAGACCTGTATTAAATTTTTACATAGTTATTAGCAGCACCACTAAAAGTGCTAACTGTGAAGAAAATCCGTCTTTGGAGCATGTTAAATTACTGATACATTAACCTGAGAGCAGCATTTTAAAGTTTTAGAGGGTGAAGGCAGGGCTGCTACACTACCACATGATTTACATAGTTTTGGCGGAGTTTATTATAGGTTCGGCATTAATGGATCTAATCAGTGGAGCATCTCTATGGCCGTCAAATACATGTAGTGATGTATTCACAGATTTCACAATTTGGAAATACTCAAGTGAACTGAATAAAATATAATAAAATTAGCGGTAAATGCACTTGAATATAAATATGCCATTAAAAAAAAAAGACACGGACACACCATGGGAGTTTATTTCGACGGCTGTTCAACCATGTTTACTACAGTATTGTTCCCATCTACAATTATCAGCACAGCTTGTTGAGTTTTTTTTTCTTTTTCTTTTTTTAACATCGTCATAGATATTTTCACCACTGGTTTATTTTTCTGCTCGTTCACTCAGAGGATGTTTAAGCAGCATTATCAAAAAAAAACTTAGAGCACATCCTTACTTACATACATACATACTGTACATACAATACATACAAACCAAACCACACATACTCATACACACGTCCTAGTATAGCGCCACTCTGGTATATACAGATATATAGAATGAGTAAAAAAAAAAAAAAAAAAAATCTGTTTTCAGTTTTTACATCTTAATATAAGAATCATACCAAAGACATGGCCACTGAGTGAGTAAACAATAGATAAATAGATATAAAACAAATACAAAAATAAATAAACATAAATACTTGCATCAATTAATAAAAGATGATTTGAGTTTTTTATTTTCTTTTAATTCACTGTTCACTTCTTAACATGTTTTTGTTCAAGTCAATATATAACCAGCGCACCACTTTTATCTGTTATTTCACCTCAATAACAAGGGACTGGTTTATCAGAAGGGGCGAAGCTTCGCCCTTGGCCCACGATTGGTAGGTTAAAGTATGCATCATCTGTACATTGGCCTTCAGCCTGATCATGTTTGACACGATCATGTTTGACAAAGAGTCGTTTGTTTTCAGCACCATTAACATCGCCGTGAGTGTCAGCACAGTACCAGCATCTACAAGTTCAGCTCGGACACAACGGCATCCGGATTATTACCAGTGTTATTAGTATTCCTTTAAATTTGTGTTCCCGATTTTCCTAGTAGAAGAGTAACAAATACAACCGCAAACCTTGGTAGGGTGAGAGCGCTCATATACTTTCTCTAGCAACGCGTATGAGTGTGCACGATGGTCACTTAGTGCGTCCCGCGATCCCTCGGAGCGCTGACTGTGCATGTTCTTGGAAACTGACAAAACGCATTTGCCAGATGCAAAGAGACACATAAAAGTGCGGGCAGCGATGTAAGATTAGCAGCAGACTCGTCTCGGGCGATGATATCTATAGTTTTATGAATTCTCTGCCACCTTTTGTCTCTTGATCTCAACATTAACCACTGAGCAACCCTGGCGAAGACTTTGATCCAGACTCCAGAGCAAGTCAACCGCAACCACTTTCCTGATTGCCATGAAATTCATGGTGGATATTTGTGATCATCATTGATTTTTTCTTTAGAATTATTCTTTTTGACAATTGACAGTCTAGAGAGAGAGACAGGACTCGGGCCACCGAATGCCCCCCCAAGAGAATGATTCCTGATGATGTCAGCGAGCTGTTACCTTTCCTCTGGCACCACAATCAGGCCAAAGTTTTTCCCTGGTAGAAAACAATAGAAAGTTCTCAAGGAAGATATTCAGATGTCAGCCAAGAATAACTGGGCCCTGGTCTGTGCTCTGGTGGATCCTCTTTAAGCCTTCAGATAGATGTTAGCAAGTAAATGAACAATGCTGCGCGCATCACAGCTGCTTATCTATTAAAACGCATTGTTGAAAAACCAGTACATAAACTGCTCTTAGTCAGTGCCCTACCCATCGACCTAAAGTACACGAGACTAGAAGTTTTACCCCCAGGACCCCCAACAACTCAGAAAATACACATGCATCATCAGCATAAAGGTGATATTCAAAACCATTCTCTGCAACAGTGAACACATTTTTTTTGGAACCAGGTGACAGCCGGAGGAAACTTTCAATTTTCATTGTATTGTCAGCCAGAGTGGGGATGGTAACAGGTTCATACGTGTTCAACAACTTGTTGAACCATCTACAATCTAAATATTTTTGACACAACTTCATAGCAGCGTAAGTTTTAACTGTGCCATAATATTTTCTTTTTGTGCTTGTCCCCGTCAATGTGAATTTGTCACCCCCTGAACAATGGCATATTCTAAATGATCGCTGAGTTGTAATGTAAAAATAATCCTGTTACAGCTACTAAGCTTATCGAACCGGTTGAACTGTACCCTGGACTGGGAGCCTCTCCCACTGAACAGTATCTCAAATGCATCTTCAAACATGTTTTGACAAAATTGCTTTCTGAAATTCATCTGGATCACAAGGTGAATGGAATGTTTTTTTGGAGAAATGCTTTCAAGTGCATTGCTATTAATGCTAACACCTTCTGATGTATTTATCTGAAACAATCAGAGCACTGGTTCAAGTGGATCTGCGATGGACTTTAAGACCCCCCACTTCATAACACATCAGATCATGTTAAATACACAGACTCATCCTCAAGGCTTATAAAGAAAAGTAATGTCTTTGAAAGGACTTCAAGAAGAGACAGCTGTTGTGTAATAAGAGCAAGGAAAGAAGTTAGCTTTGATGCAAGTAGGGGTTTTGTTTGTTTTTTTGTTTAACTTTTCTCCCTTCAGGTACTTTTGCTGACCATGCTTGACTTTCTCAGCATCCAGTTGCTTCTAATTGAGATTAAGATACATTCATACCTGGGAGGTGTCGCGTTTGAACTTCGACCCCTGAAGCTGGTTACCGATTGGCTCCACTGTGCTCCTTGCTTCAGGGCCTCACAACAGCAGTTTACAGGAGCAAAGAAGATGTATTATTGGTTCTTACCATGTTTTTTTTCCATCAGTCTAGTGACCTCGGTCCAAACCTGAATCAACTAAAAACTGAATCAAAGGCCTGTACATGGTTTCATTATGTAAACAACGCCGCCTTTCCAAAAATTCAGTCCCATGTCAACACTGTATCTGTAACAAAAAAACAGCAAGTGCCAACTAGCTTACCTGCAAAAATGTCATACTTTGCATCTTTAAATTTACGTTATCAATTTTCTTTGAGCAAATGTTTGGTTTCTTGTAGTAACTGTGATGTGTTCATTGGTTTTCACATTGCAACAAAACCTAAATCTGTAAGTTCTGTCAACATGATTACAACATTTCTTTTAGGCTAATGTTCCTCCCAAAAACCAAACATTGGAAAATGTACTGAAGTTAATACCCTTTGATACCCCCTTGTTATGTAGTCGCAAAAAGTGGCTCTCAAGAGTAAATGAAATTTCTTCACCCAAACGTCATTCATCACCTAAGTAGAGCTTATTATAATAGCTTATATCCGACATTTGTATTTATTCAACTGTACATCACAGGTCTGTTTGTGGTGAGTTACACCATGCCATATAGTAGTAGCCACTGCAGAAGTCGCCCGTCTTACATCAAGTCCTGAATAATTTTCCCAAACAAGTCCTTTCTCAGGCTGGGGGTGACAGTGTAGCTGGGATGTAAACTGTGGGACTTTTGCTATGGCTGTTTTCTAACACAAATGGATGGGTGACTGTTATCAGTTGTATCTCAGGCCTACATTTTGTAAACCATCTGGAACTGAGAATGAGATGTGAGTCTACCTTAGATGGGTTCTTGTGTTCTCATGAGACTAGAGACCAAAGTAGAAGACCGTATTTCTCTTAAGACACAACTAACAATGCTTAGAGGATGGTTACCAAATGTAGTTAGGGACATGCAATCTTTTGGAAGAACATTGGGCGAAAAAAAAAAGAAAAATACGATAATCTCCCACTCCTTGCTAAAACAAATTAATTCCTACTTTGAAGTCCACATTAAGTTTGCAATTAAGTTTGGTGATTTGGAGGTCAAAAGTAAGTTAAGACTGGGGTAAATTCGGTTGAAAATAGGGACATTTCTGTTAAAATAGCCATTGTTTCATTCTCATTCACAATAAACCTGCAGTTATGTCTTGCTTCAGAATGAAAAACTCATTTAAGTGCCGTTGAAACAACACATCTACCCTATAATACCGCATATAATTAGAAAATAAAACAAAACAATGCTAGAAAAAACGGACCATTTGCAGCCAAATTTAGCCCAGTTTTAATTCAGATCTTTAGGAATCATTTGACCTGCAAATCACTTTAGCAACATTTACTGAATAATCACTGGCCATTTTCTGTCAGTGTTTTATTTTGCTGCAAATCCAAAATGATTGCATGTCCCGTGCAAACTCGAGCCAGTCCACATTCCTTGGCAAGTCTTTGTTGAGTCTCCAGGGTCCAAGGCTCAAGTTCATGCAGCAGACTGTTTTTCAGTTTTCTCAAATTCTGCAACTTCATTGCTCTCAAATCCTTTTACTTCTTGTACTGGCCACACAGACTGAAATGTAATCTTACACTCCTTGGTCCCAGGATGAGAGATTAGATTTCTCACCTCCAAGCTTTTAGAAAAGATGAAGATTATCCCAGTTCAGCTTTACTCCATTTACTTCCATGGCTCATTCATGCTACTTGCTCCCGGACTGTGTCCTAAGGGGAGAGCCTTGGTCCCAGATTGCGCTTCACATTCTACAATCAAGTTCTGACAACCTCTTTTCTTAAAAGGAGTTGCGTGACACTGTGCCTCCTTTCCATGCTTCTTCTGGCGTAGGTAGTCCTGGGATGAGCACAGATCTCAGGCTGAGCCTTGGTCCCAGACTGCATTTTTAAGTTAAAGAGCCCCTATCGGCTTAGACAGTCGTCTCATATTCTAATACCTCTTTGCTGCCCATCATGCTACTCCTGTACTGTATCCGGGGGCTGACGGCTGATGTCGTCTCCAGAAGCAGGATGGTCTTGCGGAGGCGCCGATCGATAAAATGTGCATCCCAAGCTGGGTATCGCTTTCTTGGGAGGTCAATCCGGATCACAGGGCCGTCCTGCGCACGGGATGATGAGGAGGTCCTGTGGAGGAGTGCAGGAGAGGAGGAAGGGGAGGGACGTACCTGGAAGACGGGCAGGCAACTGTCCCTGTCTTTCTCCTTGTCCCTGTCTCTGTCCCCAGGAAACGGCTCCCCCATGTCTTTAGTCCTGGGGAGAGTCCTCGGAGGGCTGGTAATGACCATGTCTGTTTGGGACCCTTGTGATGGGGTGAGGCAAGCATCAATCACTCCCGCCACCCCTCCCGCACCCACCACGCCCTCGTCCACACACCCTCCCCACTGTGAGCCCAGAACAGGCCCATCAGGGTGCAGCCAGCAGTAATACACCAACATGAAGAAGGTGCCCAGGGCAAAGCTGCAGGCCACGAGACACACCACGACCAGGGCGTAGGAGTCGGAGGTGTGCGGGCCGCGGTAGGTGTACCAGGCAGCGGTCAGCGCCACATTCTCAGCCAGCGTCACGGAATAGTAGACGGTCATGCGGAAGCGGCTGGGACCCTCTTTGACATTGAACCAGCAGAAGATGTAGATGATGCCCACCACCATATTGTAGATGATCTCCTCCCACTTGGACATGCAAAAGTCGGTCTCACCTTGGATGATCCAGAAAGTCATGACACACCTGAAAAACAATAAACAATACTTCAGAATGTCAAATATGGATACAAGGTCAAGGGGAGAGTACCAGACATTGACATAAATCTTTATTGGTTCTCTAAAGCCACCACTCCGCTCCTCTCCCCCATCGCTCTCCCTGCTTCTAAATGCGCCGCCCAGCCCTTAACCTACAACCTCGTCATGTACAATGTCTCAGCTAATGCAGGAATTGGGAGCCTGCTAGCCTGTGAGTCAGCCATACTAATACTACCTTAAAGGCCTGGTGAGAGCAGGGTAGTCAACCAGAAGCTTGTTCACATATTGACTGACGGCCATGAGGTCCCAACCCTGACTTGGGCCTTCTCTTATTGGTTAAGAGGGTGAGGCTTGCTTAAAAACCTTAGATAGGATATCTCTGCACTGTTTACTGAAATACACTGCTCTTTACAGTACTATACAGGAAATGCACTGTCATATGACTTTCTAAAGGCCCTAATTGTAGAAACAGAATGCCTAAATAATTTATACTCTGTTTCTCTGCAATTATAAACTTGCACTACACACTATATAAATTAAGCATTTGGCTGATAAAAGAATTTAGAGAAAGATCTGATTTTCTTCTAATAGCTATTAAAAAATGCTCCGTGGACCCAAACTCTTTGCATCAGGTCACATATGGCGCACCAGTGGCTGACGATGAATATGCCGAAGTAGAGCTGGAAGACGGAGGCAAAAAGGGCGAAGGCCACAGTCCTCGCCCCGATAGTGAAGAAGTGCCACAGCATCTGTGCGATCACGGCCTTGTAGGACATGGGCAGCTTGTCGTCGCGGGAGTCCCGGAGAACCTTCTGGTAGGAGGCAATCATCCAGGCCAGAGAGACCAGGGAGGCCGAGGCAGAGAGACCTGGAGAGACAGATAAAGAGAGGGAGAGAGGGGGAAACATAAAAAGAAGGGAAGTAAGAGACAAATAGAGAGATATTTGGGTGAAGGAAGGAAATGAAAGAAAGGGAGATAACTGGCAGAAATGCCCACCTGCAAAAAACACATACACAATGAGATTTAAAACACCAATATACAATATTTAAGTCAGATTCACTGCAAAACCTTGATACAATCATTGTGTAATCTAAGTGTCTCCAACCTGGAGCCAAATGATCAACTATCAACTCACACCAGTGATGGAATCATAACGTGCCCTGTCAGCTTATTGCAGATATTGGCATATTCTATACAGCATGTCGTTATGTTGGTTATTGGTCTCAGGATTCAGTATGAGGTTGGCTCCAGTCACAGAGTCATCGAAAATGAAAAGGATGAATCCTACAGCGACGATGCAAGTGACCAGGAAACATCATGGCAATCCGTTCATTTTATGGCGAAATACCTAAAAGAGGAAAATTTTCCTGATGATGGCGATAAAGAAAATGTATTGATATGTGTTCTCGGGATCATGAACATCCGTAAAAAATTTGAATGACTAGTGTCAAATCGGGCCGGTAGTCATTAAGGTACTAGACCATAGTGTTGGACAACTGCTAGTAGGGCAAGAACAAAACCACGGGAAATCGAACGCTGCCTCGTCTCTGGTCAACGAACATGTTGTGTAATGTCTCAAAATAATCAAGTCACAGAATAAGTTGTCCTCCTCTTCTCGTTCATTCAAAACTGACCCGAACCGGTTTTTACAGTGAAGTCATACGATTGCTAGCCTGCGCCCGTGAGGCCTGCCGCGAGCCACCCAGAGCACAGTTTAACGCATTAATCATTCATGCGTGTTAATCATGCAGTCTTGTCTCAAATTAGCCACGGATCGCACGGAGGAAGCATTAAAATCTGAGCGGAGGAAGAGCTGCGCCGACTCTGCATTTTAATGTAATTTTGATCGGTCTCATTTCATGAGGAGATCGGGGGGGAACTCCAGTGTCTCTCTCCCACCAAGGAACTGGCCGTCGGCAGAACGGGCGGCAATCGGCGCCTTCCAGCTCCTCGGCGCAGCTGTGCCACGTTCCCGCGGAGAGAAGTGTTCAAACCCGAGACTTATCCTGGCTGTGTCGTGAATCATTTCATAAGCTCTTCCCCGGAATTCATCCTGACAATTTCGGGGACTTTGGGAACATCGGGTGTCTGTAGTGGAATTTATAAGAAAAAAAAAAGAAAGTTCCTGGGATTCGAACGACGTCTGGCTGCATGACTGCATGAGACAGCATGAGACTGTGATGACTGGTGAACTGGCAGGTCGGTCAGGTTTAAGAGATTAGCAGGATTTATGATTATGTCATGAAGACAGTTTGACGCATTATAGGTGGTAACTTTTTCTTTAAAGGTTCGTAGTGGTCTCAGGAACGGAAATCAGTGGTTACGGTCAACTTGAACTCATGGCTCTTCTGATGGTAACCGGTTTCCTCACAGCTGCAGAGAGACAGTTCTGTTCTTTCTATAGGCAGTTGTGCCTTTTCCTTGGCCAACATATGGCCCGATATACCACAGCTGTGTCTCGCTAATAATGTCGTTGAAGTCCTGGGCTCAAGAGCGGTCTCGGGATCTCTCCGGATGTCAAGTACTTCCAATGATAATGTTCTTTTTCCCTCCATAAAAACTGGCAACGAACGGAAAATCTGACACAAACCTAAACGGGCCGCAGCCGGCGATCGACGGGAGGCGGCTGAAGCCACCTGAGTTTATCGTGACGGGTTCCCTGGAACCCGGCTTCAGAAAAACGAACCAGAGCAGTTCCGCAAGAAATGAACCAAGAAAACCCAAAGGGGGATTATGGGAGGAAAGTGACAGATGCAGTTTGTTACGCTCGGAGAGCCCAGGCAAATCCCGGCATTTGGAGAAAACGACCGGCGCCAACGTCGCGCCGGGAGAGGGCGGGAGAGGGCGGCTTAAAAACCTGGGAACGCTCATTAACGGACGACGTGTCCCCCAAAATACAGGAAGGTGGCGCGCGTGTGTGTGTGTGTCTGCCGTGGAACTCATATCCTTATGAGGACCACTCTGGTGTCACACCTTGACAGTGATATTTTTCGAGTCCTCACTTCTTCACCTCTGTCGTAGGTTGGGCTCATGTTTAGTGTGTGTCGTGTGTGTGTGTGTGCGTGTGTGTGTGTTTTCACGTGTGTTCAGATCTGGGTTACTGTGTTTTGTTTTTTTTTCCTCCCCAACTGTGTGTTTTGTGCAACTTGAATATGTTTCTTACTTTTATGCTACTAGGTACGTGAAGAATTGTGTGTGTGTGTGCATGTGTTTGTGTGTGTGTGTGTGTGTGTAAGCTCAGGGCAGATATCAATAGGAGAGTCTATGCTTTATTCATGCACCACTTACAAGAAGCAGATGGGCTTTTGATGAATAAAACAAAAACACAAACGCACACACATACGAACGCACACACACACACAGACAGACATGCACACACACTCTGCCGAAGCCTCTGTAACAATCAGGAATGACATCTGATAAAATCCAACAAGACCTGAGGAGATAGCCAGCGGTTTTCTTAAAGGATCGTTTAATACATCTTTGGTCTTATCTTCGTCATTAGTAAGAACGTCTCACAAACAAACACTCTACTTTTTACTCCACTGCACCAGTCTGATGGCTGTAGTCGCCGGTTACCTCACAGAGTGTGATTTTACGATTAAAAACGTATTAAAAGCTCATAAAAACCCGACGCGGAGCTAAAGGTTAAACCAGTGGTTTTACAGCCCTATTTGTCCTACGACCTTTTCCGTGAAACCACAGCGTAGTTTTGTCTCCTTGTCATGTTTCAGATATTCACTTATAAACTTTGAAACAGTCTTGAGAGTCAATTGCAGATCCACTGAAGAATAACAAAAAAAATAAAAAAAAATTCACATATAAACTTTCCACATGGTTTTATTTCATCCAGTAGTTAGAGAAAACCACTGAACTAAACCACTTTAAACCAGCTGAACGGCTACAACGGGAAACTGCTACACCCACGCAGATGCATCAGCATCAGCAGTCGAATAATGTCGGGATCTTTTTTCAGTCACCGGCGACATTTACGTTTACGTTTCACACCTAAAGCACAGCTTGCTGAAATTTGCCTCTGTACTTTTAGTAGGATTTTGATGGCAGGACTGTTACTGGTGATGGAGAATCTTTACTTTAATGTACTGATACTCTTCCACCACTTCGTCTCAGGTGAATTTAATTTAAGTTTGACCTCCAAATAAAGTAGTTTTAATAATCCGGATGAACGGTTTTACTGTTTTTTCTTCATCCATTGTAGCGATGGCGCTGTGTCCCGAGTGTGAGCAGTTACCTAGGAGACTGCAATAACCGTCATAATCGACTGGAACGGCGACCAAAACCGAGAAAATGGAAGCCAACTCTAGGCAAACGTCGCCCTGTCGCCCTGTCGACCCGTCGCCCCGTCACCCTGTCACTCTGTCACCCCATCGCCCGGTTGCCCCGTTGCCCCATCGACCAGACCTTACAGCCCATGGAGGGAGGGCAGCGTCTCTCTCTCTCATTCTCTCTCTCACCTTGCAGGGGGAGGACGTCGCTCCCGTGGATCATGATGCTCAGCTGGAGTACGAGCTGCGGCGCCGACTTGAGGAAGGCCTCCAGGAGGCGGAGCATGGTGATGTCGGCGCTCTCGAACATCAGCCGCCAGTGGAAGTGGCGGGTTCCGTCACTGTGCCAGCGGCTCTGGGCGCCCAGGTAGAGGGCGTGGATGTACCTGAGGGGGCCGGGAGACAGACAGGTGGGTTTAATATTCCTCACGCCTTGATCACTTCCGCACGTCAGATTCTTCCGGAAGATTTAAAAAAAAAAAAAACAAACAAACATTAACAATCACCCCATTAAATGTAATTATCTCAAAATGATGACAACATGCAACAGGTGACCAAACTGAAAAGCCATTGGCTGAGACCCCTGAGAACAACAACGCTGTCGTCGAAGACGACTGTCGACGACTGGACTGTGACAAACATTCAGTCACAACCTAAGAGCGTTGAGCGATAATGTCTTGCAATAGGGTCCAACAATGAAAAAAACAGTCTTTAAAACTGTGTGTGATCTGTGTGAACTGGCCCTTTAAAAGAACTGCAAAGGTTACTCTCACACCTTGAAGGAAAAGAGGCATCAGAAGTCAAATACGACTTCACAACCCAACATGTCGTTTTGTGGGATGTCGACTGAATTATTTATTTATTTTTCATTTTGCAGATCTGCATCTTTCTCTCACTTTGCAGCGGCAGCTGAAAGTGTTTCCAGGCGGTTTGCACACGTCGTCATTTATTTAACAGTGAAAAAGCAACACAAGAATTAGGGGGGTGTGTTTCGTTTCTTTTCACGCCGAGGTGGTCGGGCGTGATTAAGGCGTTGCAGGAGCATCAGCGCTGACAAAGGAAGCTCGGTTTTCATTCGAGACGCCGGTGTAAACACAGACAGGAGAATGGACACAACCGAGTAAAAACAAACAAACAAACACACACACACACAAAGAAACAAACACACAAACAACCTGAATGACATCTTTCGGGAGAACACATGACATGACCCCCCCCCCCATGTTTTTTTTTCAATGGAGGAGGAAAGAGTTTTGTTTTTTTTGTTTTTTTTTGTTCCAGGAAGGAAGTCTCTCTTCTCTTGCTCGCCCCCCGCTCGACTCTGACTTTTTTTTTTTTTGTTGCGTCGCGCTGCTTTATTTTTGGTTTTTTGTTTGTTTTTTTGAGATTGTGGCGGGTCACCTTGTGCATGCTTGAGAGAGGAGCTCTGTTTTGTTTTGTTTTTTTGTTTGTTTGTTTTTAATCTTAGGAACAAGCATCGGCGTGAGGGAAGGGAGCAGCAGGACTGTCTGAAGATCTGTGACACTTTTGTTCTCACCCGCTGAAGAGTCGAGTTTGCTTGAAAAACAAGAGACTTTCTGGAAAAAAATATATTGTGAAAGCAGATTTTTTACACTGAATATTAACATAAAATATGCTGCATATTCAGAAACAAAGGCACTAACAAAGCATTTTCCTGTGTTACTCATTCATATTAGCAAATGCTTCTGGCTAAATACAGCATCATGTATCATGTATCATGTAAGTGAAAAAAACATCTGTTACCTCACTACTAGTGGTTCCCAACCTAGGTGCTGGGACCCCGTAAAGGGGCCCCAAGATAAACCAGAGAGGTCACGATGAGAACACAAAAAAAATCTGCCTCGTTTCTGCGATCAACTTTGATTCCCTAAAGTTTGTAAGACAAGAAAAAGTGCAGTGAGAATATGTAATTTAGGATTTAATTATAGACAGAAGTAACATGAAAAGATGGTGATTTTTATGAGTGATGAACAAAATTATATGAAATTTTATTTAAAAATTTTTTGTCATCAAACCTGGATTCACTCATGTATTCAGGAAACAAAACAGTTGGGAAGCGCTAAAAAAAGAAAAAAAAAACAACCAAAAAAAAAACCGTGGCTGAACTGCGTCTGATATCGGGCGTGTATGGGAGGAAGGGCTGATGCATCATGGGAGATGGGGATGGCAGACGGAGGTAGTAGCGTGGCGGGACGGGCGGGATGCGGAGGAGCGGCGAAGATCCTCGGAGGAAAAGCGAGACGACACTTCCTGCGCTTCTGCATCCCAAAGCAGATTTTAAATAGAGGGGTAAAAATAACCCGGCGGTGTATCCGCACACACACACACACACACACACACACACACACACCCGTTAGCATATATACGACGATTTTCAGGGCTGCAAAATAAAGACAAGTGCGGATGCACGTGCACGTGTCGACGCACAAACGCAACGCGCAGAAAATAACCCAAAACCATTCCTACACACCTAAAAACACACTGACACACATGAGATTTTGTCTCACGCGTGCACACACACACACACACACACACACACACACACACGGAGTGACAGACGGACAACAAGGCCAACGAGGCAGCCGGTAAATCTGTAGCTCTGCAAATAATTTGCTGGCCAAGCACTGCTGGCACTCCTCTGTTCAGTCCCTTTGTCTCTCTCTCTCTCTCTCTCCCTCCATCTCCATCTCCACCTCTATAAGTCTCCATTTGTTTATCTCTGTTTCATTTCTTTCACCTTTTTTTCATCTCCTTCCTGGTTTATTTGTTTTCACGTCCCTCTCTCCTGTCTCGCCCTCCCTCTTCGCACACACGTGCTCGGTGGGAGGTCGAACGCCGTCCAGCGCTTTGGCGCGGGATGAGACGGGTTACGGACGGGTGCCGCCGTGGACCCGTGGACCCGTGGACCCACGGTCCTGCGGCCCTGGTCCCCGATCCCCGGTCCTCTCCCGCCTTGTCATCCCTTTTTCGTTTCCCTTCGAAACCGTGAATCTGAATTTATCCTTCTGTTATTGGTTTCTAAAGGTCAAGTCCAGAATGCGCTTTACTCCTTTACCCCTCGTTCTGTACCTGTGTTGCCACATTCCCCCATTCATCCGTCTCCTTTCCCTCTTTTCCGCTTCTCGCTTTCCATCTTTCGTGCCACTTCACGTCTCTGTCGCCCATTTTTCCGGTGCAGCTTCTTTTTCCTTCTCAATCAATTTATCTCTATTTTTTTTTCATCCTCTCTCTCTCTGTTTTTTCCTGCCTCCTTTCCTTTGCTTGTTATCTCTCATTTTGTTTCTCTCTCAATCCAATTTCATGCAGCTATTGTCTCTCCCTCTCTCCGTCCAATTTATTTTGTTCTTCCCTCAGGCGTTCTCTCTGCCTCGAGCTTCCAATCTATCAAATCTATGAATCCTCTCCTCCTCCACTCTACTCCCATCTCCATCACCCCTGTTTTTCCTCCTTCCCCGTGTGCTTTATACTCTTCTCTATCCTCCTTTCCTCCCCTCGTCGCCGCCAAAACTCTACTATCTACAAGGCCGCAGTTGGACCGCTGAGACCCTGAGCATTTACGAAAAGAGCTTGTGCGAGTGTGTGTGTGTGTGTGTTTTTACATGTGCATGTGTGTAGAGTCTTAGAGAATCGCTGCCAAGTCTGATGTTGAACCAAGAATGAACCCGAGGAGAGAGAGAGAGAGAGAGAGAGAGAGAGAGAGAGAGAGAGAGAGAGACTCACGCACAGGGAGAAATTGAACAGTCACACACTTCATTTAAATCCCTTTCAGACCAATATTAAGGGTCAGGGGATGAGGCGCCGCGATTGGCGGCGCGAACCAGACGGAGGCAGAGATTTGTAATTTAAACCCGGGTCACCGGGAGCAGAGGCGGCTCTCTGAGCATCGGGCTCGGCGACGTCCGGATGCCAGGAAGAGCGTTTGTCGAGTCCATGGAGCAAAAAAAAAAAGAAGAAGAAGAAGAAGAAGAAGAAGAAGAGAAGGAGAAGAAGAAGAAGACAAAGAAGAAGAAGAAGAAGAAGAAGAAGAAGAAGAGAAGGAGAAGAAGAAGAAGAAGACAAAGAAGAAGAAGAAGAAGAAGAAGAAGAAGAAGAAGGAGAAGAAGAAGAAGAAGACAAAGAAGAAGAAGAAGAAGAAGAATGGGTCACGTTTCGTCCTTTTGCCTGTTTTTTTTTCTTTTTTGGCAAAATTTTTTTTTAACATCGTCAAAAACTCTCTGTATGATTCATAAATAGTTTCCGGTAACAAGAATGTTGCAGACGGCTGCATTTTAAATGTGACCGGTATGTTTGTGAAGTAGTGTTCAACATTGGTCAAGAAACTTTTTGTCCTGAATTTTGGCTGTAAGGGAGTGCCCCCCCCCCCGCCTAGGGCCAGAAGCTCGATAAGGTTTAGGCAAGTAAATGACTTGGCTCAGTTAAAATCACAGCTTCGCCGATGGTAGGAGACCGTCGTCGTCACGGCTGCGGTAGATAAGGGAACCGTCATAATCATAGTCAAGGTGAAACCGGCGCCGTCCGCCACCAGAAAACCGGGAACAGCAGCAGCCTCTTGTATCGGAGCCCCACCCTTCATTTTGTCCTTGTGAGCTCATCCAGGTCTGTAATGTTTTCCGGTCCTTCCGGTGCGGAAGAACTCATCAACAACTCACCGACAGCGTCGTCCAACAACCGCCGGGATGAACCAGAGACGCCCACGGAAGGGGGGGCGGGGGGGCCTTAAAACATCGGAGGCTGCTCCGGGGGAAGATGAATGCCCATCGTTACCTCCAAGGTTACGTTCTCACCTGTGTGTGTCAGCAGGATGTGGAGGGATCGGGCACGGACCGGTGATGAAACCCATTACGTTCTGGTGCAGATCCAGGATTATTTTTTTTTTTGTTTTTTATTTTTGTCTTTATCACTTTCCTCTACGTTTCAAGATGGATGTTTTCGTCAGCATTGGTCTGCGCTCTGCTGAGCGCCGGTCACATGGCCGGACAGTTCGAGTCCCCCCCCTCCAGGCCTTTCGCCATGCGGTGCCCGCCGCTCTGTCCGAGGCTCGGTCCCGAGCAACGTCTTACGAGCACTTCAGCTTGTTACTTTTTAAAAAAAATAATTACGATCATTATTACAAGACATCGGTTCACGGGCCACAGGTTTTACCATCGTCGTGGCTCACTGACTCGAAATTGATTAGCATATGCGCACCCAGGTTGCGGTGAGGGGCAATAAGCAAGAAGGTCAAGGAAACAAAAATATTGGAGCTGGTGGTAATTAAGGATTCGTTTACCTGAAAGAATAAATGGGACCAATAGTAACAATGACGATAAAAGAAGGGGACGGCTGACACCAGGAGGTTGTCACCCTGAATCACCCGACCGTTTTCCAACGATTGATTTCTGTGTCCGCCGCCCACCAGACCAATCACGTCTCTGTATTGTTTCCGATGTCATATCTCTGCGTCCCATCCGTCCGCAGTGAAGACGGCGGCGGTAAATCCTCCCTCGGCAAGAGAAAGGACAGCACGGGGAGAAATGGAGGGAGAGAGAGAAAGAGAGCAGAGGCAGACGGAGGGGAAACAAGTGTTTATTAATAACTCGTCCCTGCAGTTGATCAAAGGCTCCGCTGGAGTTCTGACCCGCCCCCTCGTCAGTCTCCACGGCGATAAATTGGTACCAGCGCCAGGCTTTTAACGAGCCGCTGATGTGTGCTGGTTTCACACACACACGCACACACACACACACACACACACACACACACACACACACACACACACACACACACACACACACAGCAAATTTCTATATATCCTGCAAATCTTTCAGCTGTGAACAGGAGGTGAGGTGAGGATGGTGGTAGTATGGGGGGGGGGGGTGTCTTTATCCTTCATCACTTGTCTAAAGAGACTCTCAACCTGCCCATTACCGTGCAGGCAATCAGTCGCAGTTATTGCCTCTCGTGTGTGGTTCTGTGTGTGTGTGTGTGTGTTTGTGTACACTTCATGATCAAATGTCTCTTATGAAACACAAAGTGCTGCCCCCCCCGCCCTGATCGGTTGAGTCACAGTGGTCGGAAGCGGCTGTGCAACAGCCGAGACCCACGGGAAGTAACGCCGCGGCGCCGGCGACCGCGTCCCCGAGCGGCGCCGTCCCCGAGCCGTCTAACGCGACGCGGCGTCTTTGTCCGACCGGCCGCCTTCAAAATGTGGCCTCGGGCCGGTGGCTCGCTCAGGACCAAAGAAAGAAAAAAGGTTCAGTTACAACTTCTGTAACCTTTGAAAAAAAAAAAAAACGTATCACATGCAACAACACTGAGCATTTCATCATGTTAGCGGCCATGTAAACAACTGCTGCTCAATGCCGCGACACCGTCAATGATATTGAATGAAAATCGTTCACCACACAGGCCAAGAACTCATCTATCAGCCCGGAGTGTGTTTTTATTGTTCCCCCATCATTATCTAATCATCCATTAAAGAGGTTTTTAATCCCTAAAAGCCTTTACATTGGGTCTATAGATTATACAGTGTATCGATGACTGAGCACTTTATTAGGAACACCTCACTGATACTGGGTAGTTCCTCCCTTTGGTCTCAAACAGCCTCAAGTCTTCCTGACATTGATTCCAGGAGATGTTTGAGACTTTCCTCTGAGGTTCTGGTTCCGTGTCGACATGATGCATCACGTCATTGCTGCAGACTTTTCAGATCCACATTGATGCTGCCAGTCTCCTGTTCTACCACATCACAGAGGTGGTTCTGTATGGATCAAGGTCTGGAGACTGGGGGGGTGAAGTCAACTGAACTCATTTTCTTGTTCATGAAACCAGTTTGAGGCTTTTGCTCTGTGACCTGGATCATTATCTGGCAGGAAGTAGCCGGTGAACTGTGGCCCTAAAGGGATGAACATGGTCAGCAACAATACTCAGACAGGCTACGGCATCAGACCCTGATTGGTTGGTATTAGGCGGCGAAGGGGATACAGGAAAACATCCCCCACACCATTACACCTCCACCACCACCAGCCTGGACTGTTGACTTATTGTGTAGGAGTTACCGAATCCTTTCTGTCAGCTCCAATCAGTCCTGGACTCCCCTCTGACCTCCCCCATAAACGAGGTGTTTTTCCCGTCCACAGAACAACCGATAACTGGATTTTTTTCTGTTTTTGTTTTGGGCTCCGTTCTGAGTAAAAACTCTGGAGGCTGCTGTGCGTCAGAATCCCAGGAGATCGGCGGGTTCAGAAAAGTTCGAACCGGCTCGTCCGACGCCAGCAACCACGGCCAGGGAGTCGCTGGGATCTCGTTCTGTTCCCCTCGGCCTGATGTTTGATGTGAACACTAACCCGAGCTCCCGACCTGTATCTGCAGGAGTTTATGCATCGCCCTGCTCCCATATGGTCGGCGGATTGGAGACACGATTGGATTACATGAATAAGCAGGCGTGCAGGTGGTCGGGATAAAGTTTTTGGTGAGAATCCTTGTGAGTGTCAGCATATAATATAGTTGTGGGACCCATACACACTTGTGGTGATTTATACTATGTTGAAAGTTAGTGTGGAGCACCGGAGCCAGTGATCTACAGAGATACGCTACATGTATATTACTGGTGTCAATAAACAGCAAAGTGGAACCAAAAAACAGTTTATATTCATTTAAATTTCACTTTGTCTCTCTTGTGCACATACTGCAGCACATCAAGTGCCGTAAGCATTCCAACAACAGTATTTAGCAAGGTGGAAAGAAAGCGCAGTAGCGCGGCACGCAGCAGAGCGTGCACTCCGCTATAGGCCAAATATTGACGAAGGTGTCGGAAAAGAAAATCCCCCGTCTCTCGATATTACGAGAAAGTGATTTCTAAAAGTTTCCTGGATTCCTCCCCTTAAACGGGCTCGACACCAGGTCGTGGTGGGTTCTCCCCCCGGCCCGCGTCCCGTTCCCTCCACCGGGTCTGGTGCAAAATGAGATTGGAAGCTTTCGCGCAATCCCGCTGACGGAAAAACAAACAACCACGGGCGAGGACACGACCTCCTTGACGGGGGTAATGAGGCAAATCTACGACGTCTCCGTTAGCGGGGGCCGGGACGTGCCTGCAGCTGCACAATTTGTTGATTTATAGAAGGTTTGTTTTTTTGTTTTTTTTTTTCCACATACAAACTGTTACGCAATTGGCGAATATTAAAAAAAAGAAAATGCAGCGGCGATGAGGAGCCGCGAACGCATATGTTGCCGTGCCAGCATCGTGTCAGAGCACGATCAGCGCCCCCCCCCCCATGAACAGCCCCCTGCAGTGGGTGGATGGAGGTTAGAACAGTCAGCCTCCTGCTGGTCTGTGAATAATGCAGCTGTCAAAAAGCTCAAAATTAAACACATTGGATACACACAGGACAGCCCTGGGCTCTGCTCCTCTCTCCAGCTCGCACACACACACACACACACACACACACACACACACACACACATTATATGTACAATTCATACACGGAGGCAATAAACACACACTCACTACATGCAGAAACACACACACAGCCAACTATAATCCCATATATTCACGTAAATACATGGAAAATGAAAACACTCGCACTAAAAAGCACTTATTTAGTTCTGAAAGTGGCACTGATATTAATTATTGTGCTCTTCCCCTATTAATACACGTATCTATGAGCTGCGTATAGTTTGCAAAGGCCACGTTGTGGTTCGGTGTTACCCACGTTTGACCAGCGACTCTGAAATGGAACACGAAGCGGCTCCTCCAGCCGCGATTACGCGTCGAGTCGTTCTCCAAGTACGAACGGCGCCACACTGACACTGGGCCTGGCTGATTTAGTAGAAAACCAAATGCAGGAGAAGGCGTCGCAGCTCGGCCCGTCGTAACGCTCGTCCAGCCTTTATCTATATGGCTTGGCCCAGTGAGGAGCAATTCATCCCGCCTTGCATGGGTGCTCTGTGTACACTGGACAATAATTAAAAAGTTCTTCCTGCGCGGTTCTGCTGCCAGAGTCCCCGACTATGAGGAAATACTAGTGAAACTTAAAGGACAGTTTTTTTTCGGAGTCTGTCTTGAAGCAATAGTGAGTTTTTTTCGGTGTTGATATGAGCTATAATCACTGAAACCAGTTTCTGTTGCATTATTCATCCGTCCCTTCATAATGTTCCCTGGACCGACTTTGGGATATTTAACTCACTTGATCTGATTAACTCTGAGTCCTGAAGCCTCGTACAAGACTCGAATTCACTTCTGAACACAATTCTGCAAAAAACAAGATCTGTACGTTTCATCCCTAATCATTTGCATTGGGGAAGAATGTTTAAATGTCCGGTATGAACAGGAGGAAGGATTACAGCAAGAAAACTAACCTGTTTCAGTGATCATGTGGATCCAGATGTATAGATATCCATGAATAACAGCTACATTTTCCTTAATCTCTCTCTTTTTTTTCCCTTTATTTTGCTCTTTCCAATCTACACTGTAAATGGGGAATAATACAGATAATAATAACAATAATACAGGGATCTGTCTCTGACATTGACCAGGTCAGAAACGTGGACCCACAGAACCCAGCAACATGGATCCATGGAGCCCAGCAACATTGATCCATGGAGCCCAGCAATGTGAATCTATAGAGCCCAGTGAGACAAAATCACATTATAGTACAATAATTCAAGTCCCCACATGTGGACTGGCGGGTCCATGTTTGGCCCCAGGAAAATTCCCCACAGATTAAGACCTGAGGACCTGAGACCCAGTTCCCAGGGTTCTCTGGTTTCCGGGGATTTCTATCCAGCCGTAGATCAGCACACTGGGTCTGTAGAGTGCAGCAAGGTTTAGCCACAAATAGTGAGCGAGCGTTTGTATGGAGGCTGAACACACACACACACACACACACACACACACACACACACACACACCCACAGAGCAGAAATAATGTCTCTTCTCTGTCTGCGTGGAGCTCAGCTGTCGACAACGACCTACTTAGACCGCCACGGCGGGAAACCGGCACGGAGATGGCGAGGACGAGAGACTATGGCAGAGTGTGGGGTGAGGGAAAGGAAGGAAACAAGAAGACAATGCAGAAGAAGAAGAAGAGGAGGAAGAGGAAGAAGAAGAGGAGGAAGAGGAAGAGGAAGAAAAGGAAGAGGAAGAAGAGGAAGAAGAAGAAGAGGAAGAGTAAACAAGCTGAAATGAAAAGGAAGAGGTAAAGCAAGAGTAAAATAGCAGGTTTGTGTGTGTGTGTGTGTGTGTATGATGGATGGAAAGGAAAGAGAGGAAACAAGGAAGAGGAAAAAGTGAAAGAACGACTGAGAGAAAGTGACACAGCGAGAGAGGACACGATGTTTGTGTGGATTCGAATGCATGTTCTGCGTGCGTGTATGTGTGTGTGTGTGTGTGTGTCTGTGTGTGTGTATAACAGAGGTGAATGAGCATTGATCGCTGCTGCCAAAGCTGCCAAGCTCATGATGAGATAAGATCATGCCGAGCGCTGAAGTGTTTAATTGGGAATTGTGTGTGTGTGTGTGTGTGTGTCTTTGTGCTTGTGTGTGTCTGTATGTGTGTGTATATGTGTGTGAAGCGAGTGATGTTATCACTTAACTCAAGGGCTCAAGTTTGATCTTTTATCTGTCCGCTGCTCTCTCTCTCTCTCTCTCTCTCTCTCTCTCTCTCTCTTTCACTCAGGCATCCGTCATTCAGGAGTTGCAAAATTCAGAGCCATGGTTTCTGCTGTGTAACGACTTCAAGGAGAAAACGAAGAGGAGGAGGAGGAAGAGGAGGAGGAGCGGAGGGAGATATACTGGTTATGGGGAAAAAGTAATCGAAAGAGGTTAATGAGGAGCAAAGAGACAAGAGGGAGAAGGAGCAGAGGAAAGTGAGAAGGAGAGAGAGGAGGTGATATAAAACAGAAGAGGAGGACAAACAGAGAAAAGGGGAAGGAGAGGTGGACAAAAAAAGGGGAAGAAGGGGAAAAGAAAGGAGAAAAGAGGAAAGGAAAGAAAAGGAGAAGGGGTGAGAGAGTGATCAAAAAGGAGGGACAAGGACAGAGGAGAAGGGAAAGGAAAGAGGATGAGGACGAGGTAAAAAAAGGGGAATGAAATAAACTCGAAGGAAAGCAAAATAAATTATAATGAAATGAAAGAAAGGGAAGAAAAGAGAGCAGCAAAAGGAAAAAGGAAAAGAGAAAGGAAAATAACGTGAAAAGAAAGAAAAGAGAAAGGAAAATAACATGAAAATAAAAAAGAGAAAGAGAAGGGCAATGAAGGTTGGAGGATGATACAAAAAAGAGGAGCCAAGAAATAAAGGGACTGAACGGAAGAAAACGGGACATGAAATGGAATATAGAGTAATAATACCAGGAAATCAAAGGGCAAACCTGAGCAAATACGTTAAAGACAGAAGCGAGGAGGCGATAAAAGGAGACGAGAGGAGGAGCAGAGGGGAGAGGAGGGGCCCAGAGCCAAGGAGATTCATGGCGCGAAGAAAAGGTAATGAAGGGAGAGAAGAAAAGAGGGATGGAGGGGGAGGTGATCGGTGAGCTGCTGCCTGAGCTGATCAATCACTGTTTATGGAACGATCAGAGCGGGGGGTGGTGGGGGGGTGGTGGGGAGGGAGAGGACGGATGGGTGGACGTAGAGAGAAGATATTTATTACACAGAGAAATAAACGATAATGGGGCAGTGAAAGAGAGATGGATGCTGGGAGTCAAATTCTTATTTCTCCTTGACTTTCCCTCGTTCTAGTTTTCTTCCTCTCTCCCTCTCTCTCTGTCTCTCTCTCCATCTCCCTCTTCCTCTCCTTTATTCTCTCCCCTTTCTCTCTGATTTTTTATATATATATATATATATATATATATATATTTTTTTTTTTTTTCTTTCCATCTCTGAGCACGATTCGAATAGTTCAACGACCTTTGACCAGTATAACAAAATTATGTTAAAGGGGCAATCCGGCCATTTTCTTCTTGACCTTTGCTTCCATTAATCTGATGGACCGGTGTTTCCGACGCATTGCTGTTTGACCAGACCCGTTTTCATCCGTTTCTCAGATTTCTCCGATTTTTAAAACATAGATGATGTTCGCCTCCTTGGCGCCGCTTCGAGGCGACGGCGGCTGCATAGACGATGCGGGAGCAGCGATTGGTCAGCAGGGGGCTGCCTGCGTTTCCTCGCCCCGGTTTTGTGACGCTGGTGGAGCGAACACAGCAGGAAGTGTGCAGAGGGAGGCTAGGGCCATGGCGCTGGCGACCCCGTGAGGCTGATGCTGCCACAGCAGTGCCGACACCTACGTTGCAACATGCTCGCAAGGGCTGATGTGTTGTGTTAGCAGGCCCCGAAATTTACTCGCCAAACTGGAACCCACGATCGGTGGCTGGCGGGTCTTAATTTCAGACCCACTGTGCACGCGTTTGCTAATTAGCACTACTGACAATTATAGCTGAGGTTTATGGGAATGTCATATGTTTCACAGGTATTTGGTCGATGGTATTGGACAAACCTAACTTTTAACCTGATGATGGTTTTTAGATGGAGGATTTATCACAGTTCATCATGCGGAGGACGTGAGTGCGGAACCGATTCTTATGTCGACGCATCTAACGGTCGCGATGCCTTGTCGCTAAAGACCTGCTGGAGGAGAAGCCAGGGGATTGCCGGAGGGTGGAGGGATCATCCCCTGGTGACCACGACTGTCCGTCCAGTGGTCCCTGGGACATTTTGGCCTGGACCAAAGTGGCTGAGCGGCGGAGCGGCGGAGCATTGGTGCTGTCCGCCGATCCGAAAAGGCTCCGCCGTCGTCGCCATCGTTGTCACATCTATGCAAAAGTCATTTCCACTGGAGGCGTTCTCCGCTCGCTGTGACACCGTTTTCCATCAAAGCGAATGTAACAACATAAACAAGGCCGCTGCACCAAATGGAACAGCCTCATATTCAGTAATGGAACAGGACCCCCCCCCCACCTCCACTGTCCCTGATATCACAGAGTAAATTAACAGGGTAAACCCTGTTTCCGTGTCTGTGCAGTGTCGGTGATGTGACGGCAGGAATCAACACGTACGATGGACCACAAATCAAAACGTACACTGTGCAGGTCGACCCGCGTTGACCCCTTGTAGAAATCATAAAATTCTTTTGGAGTCAAGCTCGGAAAACGGAAGGATCCTAGGAATCGAAAGCCGAATCCGTCGTTGAGGTGCTCTCCTCAGTCTTTAGAAATCTCCACGAAGACTCGACAAAACTGTTTTCATGGGCGGAGTGGCACCGACCACGGCCGCGAAAACCGGTCTCCCCACATGGAATCGACGGCGCCGTCCTTTGCTTCCCGGTGGCCCTTCAACCGTTGCCGTCGGCCCCGACCGGTCCTGGGACAAGAGACATCAAGCGACGGCCTTTTCTCCGAACAAGCACCGTCTGACACGAACCCGGCGTGAGGCTGATCGGAGGAAGACGAACCAGGTGGAAATACAGTCCGATCATCGGGCCTCTTTCTTCGGCTCCTTCATTCTGCCTGGACCTCCATTCCTCTTCTTCCCACCTCCCCTTCTCCATCCTTCCTTCCCCTCTTCCCCTCACCTTTCTCCGCCTCTGTAGTTCTCGGTAATTCCGTGCCCCAATTCCTCTTGGCTGCCTTCTCGTCTCCTCGCATCCTTGCTGAGACTCCACAGGTTCTGAAGGTCATTACTTTCAGAGCATTTAACCACGGTAGGATGTTGAGTTTCTCCTCGGCCTCCTGCAGTCAAGGGTCAACCCCCCTGCTGGAGAGGGCTGGGTTGTTCAATTGAGGTAACAAAGTGATCAAAACAAAAAAAAAAAAATTTTTATTTTTATTTTTTTTTTTTTTTTTTTTGCAATGAATGTAAGTCATTTTGTGCAAAGAAAAAAAGTCCTGTGGAAAAAGAAAATTAATAAAAAAAAGAAAAGAAAAAATTAAAAAAAGGAAAGAAAAAATTATAAAAAAGAAAATGAGAAAGAAGAAAAAATGACTTATGAAAAAATATATATATATATATATATATATATATATATATATATATATATATATATAAAAGTGAGCCTGAAGAAAAGATTTAATTTAAGCTGCTCTTAACTGAATTCAAAACTGAAAAAACTTGTGCAGCTCATGATCACTCAGCCTTTCTTCCTCTGATTCTTATTTTTTTTTTTTTTTTTTGTTTTCTCTCCCCCATTTTCTCTTCTCTGGCCCAATCAAAACACACACACACACACACACACACACACACACACACACACAGACACACACACCAACCACACCTTTCCCAAAAAAAAAAAAACTTGAAAGCACCTAGACCCTGTTACAGAAACCAGTTGTTTGCGATGCATCTCACCCGTCCGCGTATGTTTTATTTATTTATTTGTTTGTTTATTAATTTATCTATCTGTGTATTTATTTATATCTCCTGAACGCTGTCCCCGGCGGCTGCAGCTGAAAGTTTCTGTTGACAGAAGACGTTCCGGCGATCGTCAACGGTGCCACATGATCTACAGGGACATCGTATTTACTTTACGTCCTTGTACTTCATGTACAATTTGAAGGTGTGTTTTTTATTTTTTTTTGCTGTAAATCGGCAGGAACTTCCCCATGCAACAGCCATTGATGGTGGGAGGTGTTGCCTTGTTGTTGTCGTTGTTTTATTTATTTATTTTCTTTAATGCAGTGTTTCTCTGCCTCCTGCTATGAACATTTAACCTATTAATCATACGAGCTGTGGACACCGAGTGAAGTTTTGGCCTCCGGATGCGACAGATGCAGCAGAACCTCACAAAATTGAAATGATCTAACTGATCAAGTCATTTGTTCCTGAATCTCCATGAACGTGTCATTAAATAAAACAGCTGTTTTCAGTGAATTATTAACAGATAAAGTTTTAAAAAAAAGAGATTAATCAGAAGAATCCATTCAATTATTGGGGTTTTTTTCTGTCGCCTGTCTCGCCGGTTTAATGTGGACACGTCCGAGGGGGGATAGAACGGTGGTGTTGGGTATTTGCCTGGCGATCGGACTAAATTTCCCCATTTCATTTCACCCCCAGCATCAGTCCAGCGTTGTGTCGGCCGTTTTCCGTCCCGGGCGGGTGTTGGGGGGGGGGCGCTGCTCTGCTTGCCGCTGGCGCCGCTTGTGTCCGCCTTTTTTCGATGTCATTTCGACCCAACGCGGAGGCTTCGGCAGCATAAACACATCACGGCATCGGGTCGCTGCTTCTTGTCAGTCGACCCCACGACGGCCTTTGTGCCAATTTTATCTCTGTTTTTCATGGATGGCTTTTGTTTTTCTTTTTTTTTTTTTGAATGCATGTGTGGTAGAGGAGACACAGACAGGAAACGTGGGGAAAGAGAGCGAGCGGTGATCTGACAGGCAGTGAAGCCCCCGGGCGGGGATTGATCTGTGGGCTTCGTGGTGATGCGGCGTGCGCCTTAACCATCGGGCCGGCGGCGGCGGTGAGGGGGGTTTGGAGGTGGGTGTGCACCATTTTTCACACATGCAGCCTGCCAGCTCTGCAAGAAGATGACATCATTCCTACTCCTGATCCTACCCGCGACGCTCTGATTGGTCGATCGGTCCGGTGGCACGGCGACCAGACACTATTTGAATTGCTAAATCAATCAAGGGACGTGGGCAGCAATTTAGAGGCCGGAAATCTAACAGGACTGAATAGTGATGGGAGTCTGGATCCCGTGATAGTCGGCAGAGTGTTTTGGTTGCGTTGCAGGTGCGCTGACGGGGGTGGGGGTGGTGGATGGGGGGCACTGGTTGCCGCGCCAACGACTGACTTTCAGCCGCGGGGGAATCTGCTGGGAATCAGGCTGAAAAACATCAGGTGTGACAAGTCGAGGTAAAAAAAAAAAAAAAAAAAAGAAACAAAAAACGCTGTCATGACACATTTGTACGAATAAACTTCTGCAAACGTCGTCCTGCTGCACGTCGGAGCCTCCGTGGTACGTTACGAGTCGCGAGGCGACGGTCGCGTGACGGACAAAGACAAAACGAGTGCCGACACAGCAGCTTATCAATTCATTACCTGTAAAACAGGACTCTCAATCACATTTTTTCTAATAATAATAACAATGTATTGATTGTATGTTTTTAGAGGAATTTGAGATTCGTCTTATTCACTTCAATAGGCTCTTACCATCTCGCCTCGGGGCGGCATCTAGTGGCGATTGGAGGAGCTTCAGGCCCACTGGCACCGATGTCCACATCCGTCCCCGGCGGTGACGGCACGCCGTGAAGAACACGTCGTGTTTACACTGTTACGGTTTGTCAGTTTGTCATTTATTATATTATATCATGTTAAAACAGAAGTTGATTTGTTAAAATAAAAATCATAAGACTTTAGGTTGAGGCAGTTTGTTGGCTGAGGTTGATATGAGGAAGCCGTTCAGACAGAAGAAGAAATTAGAAGGAAAAAATGGTGGGTTGCTCACCAATCAAAATCCATCGCCTGTGTGTGTGTCCGTCTGTGATTGTGAATGTGTGTATGTGTGTGTGTGACTGTGTGATTGTGTGTGCGTGGCGTCTACGTCTCACCATCCAATATAGCTTTTCCCAACACACTGCTACCATGGTTACGCAGGGATATGAAGTACCGTGGAAACAAACGGAGAGATGTTTGAGCACGCTCACTGCTGATCACCTGGCTGTCGCACTGCCGCACACAGACACACACAGACACACACACGGAGACACACACACACACATAGACACACACACACACAAACACACAGACACACACACGCAGACACACACACACGAAGACAAACACACACACACGTAGACACACACACACAGACACACACAGACACACACACACGCAGACACACACACACACGTAGACACACATACACACAAAGACACTCACACGCAGACACACACGCAGACACACACACACGAAGACACACACACAAGTAGACACACACACACACACACGTAGACACACACACACAGACACACAGACACACACAGACACACACACATGCAGACACACACACACGGCTTGTGGACCACCTTTATAAATGATACACATGCAAAGGTGTAAAGACAGACACACAGATGTAGTGTACAGTAACTCTGCATCTGCCATTACCCATCACCTGCTGTCTCACGCACACACACACACACACACACACACACACACACACACAACCAGCTATAAATATCCATGTGCCACTCAAAGTGAATCAGTTGTCTATCCCCAAGCTGCTGTCCCACATAGCCAGTCAACTGAGCTGTGTGTGTGTTTGTGTGTGTGTGTGTGTGAGAGAGTGAGGAAAGTGTTATTTTAAGCTGTGTGTTTGAATGACAGAGCGAGGGGTAGAAATCCAGGGAGAAGAAGAAAGAGAGTGAGAGTGTGTGTGAACGTGTGTTTGTGTGTGTGCGTCAGAGGAGGCGTGTGTATTGTTCTGTGGTTGCGATGTGCATTTTAATGTCAGAGCAAACATTTTGTCCCCCGCGAGTGATGCGGGCAGCCCCTGGGCCAATCAGTAACGAGTAAACAAACCGCACCCCCCCCACCCCGGGCCAATCGGAGCAGCTTGAGGAAAAGCCAGAGGGAAGAACACGAGCGAACGAGAGTTTATCCGAAGTTTCGGATAAACCGCTCGGCATAACGGCCGATTACACCGGTGATTGTCTCGCCCCCCTCGGGCCAAATTGGTGCAACGCCCGCTCGGTCAACTGTGTCCGTTTCTGAAAAGTCAACAAATCTGACGAAAAGACTAAAACAAAGTCATAAATCTCTAAAATCAGGTTGTAAATACAAACTTCTCATTTCCTGACACAGCAGGGAACTTTTCACAGTGAGCGTTACTCAAAACGGCAGGAAGTGGTGCGTCTGTCGGGGACTATTTCCAACGGCGGATTAATACACTTTAGTCGTACGTGGGACTGAAATCAAAGTAAACCACAGCGTAGAAGTAAACGAGAGCGCAGAAGGCCCCGTGTAGAACACCTGGAGGTGGGCCGGCCGCCAGACTGACCCCAGACTGGCAGGATAAACCTGGGGCGGTGGGTGGGGGGGATCAGCCTCTGCCCCACCGCGGTGCCCTCGAGCCAGGCCTCGACCCCGACTTCTGCTTCCAGACGCAAATTAAAAAACAAGCAAACAAACAAACAAACACAGAAATGCCGCTAGGTGTTTATCTAAAACCAGGTAACAATAGGTCTGTAACCTTCGCAGGGCTGCCCCATGCCCCCCCCCCATAAATTCTGCTCAGCTGAGGAATCTCATGACCGTTGTTGTGACCACGTTCATGTCAAAGAGAACCAGAGCTTTGCTGTCAAACATGGAAAACCCTGTATCTTTATAATACATGCTTTAATTTCCAATAATAAAAAGAATTTAAAGAAAGACGTGATGCCAGTGGAATTTCATTTTTTTAATCAAGGTAACAAGTAAACATTTTAATTGAATGTAAGGTATATGACTTAATAGCGTTTTTCCACTGATTGTTTCTATGCACCTGAAGCACTGAGGCCTTCAGGTGCTGGTGAGAATCTCCAGGTGCCGGAAACTCGGCTGCCGCACATCAGTTGTTCCCCACAGCTCGAACACGGCGCGGTACAACCACAGGGGAAAGAAAAAGAGGGAAAGAAAGAACACCGGCCGGGGTTTTCAAATGGAGGTCGTATAAGATGGGGGGGTGGGGGCGTGCTCCCCGTCGCGGGGAGCTCAGCAGCCGGCGGCGGCAGGCGTTTCCTGTTTTTAGAAGGCGGATGTATCGTGCGTTACACATAAAAACGCACAACCAGGAAAAATGGAGCGTTTCCTGTTTGGCGCATTGTCACAGTCTCCATAAGCAGAAATATAAAACCACGTCGTCACTTCAGGGGGGAGATAAGTCACAGGTAGAGACGCTTGACAAGACAGCAGCGACCACAGCACATGGCTGAATACCTGTATACGGTTTAACCAGCGTACACACACACACACACACACCCACACACACACACACACACGCATACTGGCCCTGACATGATATTTAGAAAAGAGATGCTGAGACGCACAGAACATTAAACTCACACCCACAGTTCAGGATATGAACAAAATGTCGCCCCCACCCCATACACCCCCCCCCTTTTGCAAACAGTCGCCATGGATACTGACCCACATTGCAGCCGTCGTGATTCCTGCCCCTCATTTATATTCACCTCAAATGAAAAATCCCCATCGACTGAATTGAACCTGCAACGTCTGAGCTCTGGGCAGAAAAAAAACAGCAAAAAAAAAAACGAGGTGATGTCGGAAAAGTTTATTAGATGCTTCGCTCTTGAATAAAAGTTTGTTCAGGGTTGAAAAAGTTTTGTGTTTTGTTTTTTTTTAGTTGAAAGGTACAATTTTATTTTTTTTCCAAATGTCACCATCGTGCCTTTTAGGACAAACACTTTCATTCTCGATAAACAGTGTTTTCTGTTGGGTTTTTTTCTTTTCTTTGTCTGTCGCTGCCAAGGCCAGTTTATTCCACCCGTTTTTGTTGTGGGACAAACTTTACAATTATTATTATTTTTTTTTTTACAATTAAAACGATGTTGCATAGTAAAAGATGCAAATCTTCTTTTGGGGCAAAAGATTGATATTTTACATTAAAACAACAAGTAACAACGAGTAACAACGAGGATGATTAGCAGGCGGTGCATCGTAGCTGGGGGGGTGGGGGGCCGGGGGGCCAGGACCGGAGGGCCAGGGCCGGGGGCCGGGGGGCCCGGTTGCTTTGCAGATTTGGTTTATTATTAAGAAAAAAAATGGCCAACTGAGATGGGATGATTAACTGTGTGTGAGAGAATCATCTTTGAATCTAACACAGTTTCAGCATCTTTATTACACCCACCTCTTTACAAACACATCTGTGTCCCTGCAGTTAAATCCTCCTCACACACACACACACACACACACACACACACACACACACACACACACACACACACACACACACACACACACACACACACAAACACACACGCACTAATCAGCTCTCACGGCTCCAGCACTAAACACAGTCCGGAGATATAAGATGTCATTAAACCATTAAACAGGCTGCTGATTATCTCTGCTTGTCTCCTCTTTGTGATCCTTCCTCAGTCTGAATATTAGTTCATGTTAATGCTGCCGTTATATCATACAAAGATATATCATATCATACAAAGTTACAAACCAAGCCGGCGCTTTTCGTCCATATTTGTTCTAATTTGAGACATGATCCAGAGTTAGGCCCTAAGTTTAGTCGTTGCAGCTCCTGGAGTACAAAAAACAACAACAAAAATAACAACAAACAAACAAAAACAAAAGAACCAACAATAAGAGACATCACACATGAAGAACATTTCCAGCAACATAAAGATTTTTTTGGTCCCGAAATTCACATGAGAGAAACATCTTGAATGATGGCGGCGCACATGTCGACTATGATTAAAGTTGTGTTGCTACACAACCTCCAAAATCCAGAGGTGAAACAAAGTAATGTGCTGCTGCTCCAAAAAAAAGAAATCGATGAGATAAAGGTTTACTTCGCATAGTTAGGTTGGGATTTGTACGAAAGGGTCAAAGAAACTGATGACGGAGCGAGCGGAGAGATTAAGGACTGTGAGGAGAGCAGGAGGGAGGGAGCTGCGGAGTGATGCGAACTCGGGCTGAGCCCAGGCTCCGACCTCGAAACCCGACAGAGTGGATTATAACGCGCCAGCGCCGGCACAGGGACCAACGCAGTAGGCGCCAATTGGTAGATGTGTCAATGGATCTCGCCGACTCTGATGAACCTCTGACCTTTTTTCTCTGGCGCCACCATGGGGCTGGCATTTGTGGCTCTCGGGGGGGGGGGGTTCTCCACAGCTGTTCGATGATTGGCCATTGAATGTGGCACAGATGTCATCGTCCCATCCAGGATGAGCTGTAACTGCTTCGGTAATTCTTCCACTTTTCTCCTGGTGCCCTCATCGGATCAACAAACCCAATGACATTCAATCAGCTGGACTTTTGGTCTGACGCTAACTGGCGCATGTTAATTAGCATCAAATAAGCTAAACTAAGATGCTGAACATGCAAATGGTGAATTTCTTGTTTCTCTGAACACTTGCAGTGAAATACCCCCTGACACAAAGAGTCATGAGCGGAGATGGTCATCGGGGCTTGAAAAGCAGAATGAAGCTGGACTCATGTTTAGCTGGTGTCTTCATGGCTTCTGCTTGACAGTGGCCACTGCGGCCATTCGTGTGGCAACCGTGTGATCGTGCTAGCGGCATTTAGCAAAAAATGTTAAACAGCACTGACGGCGGCACAAGTGAGGAAGTCGGCGAACGGTCTCAGTGGTTGCTACAGAGCTGTGCCGAGGGTTTCATTAGCTGAACGTTAGCTCCCGGGAGCTAATGGCCGCCATGGACCAAGAAAGGCTGTAGCAGCGTTACATTCAGCAACACCATTTTTTTTTCCAGCTTTACTTTGGTAAGAGGAAGAACATGTTCTTCATTCTCTTGTCCTGTTTTAAGGGAGAATTCAGATCTGAGGTTTTGTTCAAAAACTGATCCTGGCACCGGCAACATTGTACGAACTAAAAGGTAACCGCTGAGACCGCAGAGAAACGAATTAAATTATTGGGTTATTGATATCGTTGGTTATTGGGTATAAGTCTGAAGGAGAGAGTTGAGGGTTGAGTGGCAAAGTGCTTTGAATAATCCAGAGAAGCCGATGAGCCCATGTTTTTTATATTTCTGGCCAAATTGGACTTTTGTTGTGGCGATGTTGCCATGTTCTCATATCTCAGCTATCATTTGAATGTGTATAGTGTTTTCAAAACAGAGAAATTATTGCCAAAAACTAAAAAAATACAAGACTTTAGCTGTGAAAAAAACAATTATCATTTAACTAGAATTGACTGGTAGGACTGAGGAAGCTCAAACAAGAACATGGACTGGATTGAACCATGTGCGTTTTTCGCCCCCTTCTTCTCGGCGCTCAGCGTTTAATCTAAGTTTACACGCCGCCGCTTCTTCACAACCACGAGGCCCTTCTTTGCCGCAGCCGAATTCTGGCCAGATTGCAGCTGGAGGTAAACGCCCGCGCTCGCAAAAAAGAAAAAAAATACAGAGTCAGATTTTTCCTTTTGCAGAGAGAGAGATAAAAAGGACGGATGGAGGCAGGGCGGAAGAGAGGGAGGGAAAAAAAAGGGAAATGGGGCATGTGTCTGAAGGACGGAGCGGAGCGTCGAGCGAGGAGGCGGCGGAGGCGGCGGATTTCTAATTTGGGAGGCGAAATGAACAAGACGGGATCGTGAGGAGAAACAGGTGAGGAAAACAAAACGAGAATATGAGTCAGTGTGGGGGGGGGCGGTCGACATATGTGGAGGAAGGAGGAGAGAGAGAAACGGGGCGGGCGATAAACCAAACGCAAGAACTTCTCTTCCACCTTCGCACCCGTTTTCTTTCCTCACCTTTTTTTCTCGATCTTTTTTTTTTTTCATTCAGGTGTATGGAGAGAAAAATAAAAAAAAATACCCTCAAACTCATCCAGGCTCAAGGGATCATTCACAAACAGACACATGCACAAAAACACACACACAGACACACTCAGACACACACACTGGTTAGTGAATGAGCTGAAAAGAGCCTTTATCGCTGCAGCAGCTGCTGGTTCATTCACATCAGAATAATAACTCTGAATGACGCTAATGACGAATACACACCATGAATAGACCAGAGTTAGACGTGTGTGTGTGTGTTATACATATCATAAAAAGGCCAGGATGGAACGATGTAAATATGTTTTTTGTACATGCAAATGTGTTAGTTATTTGTGTGTGTATGTGTGTGTTTTTTCTTGTATGAATAAACACAATAAGCAATCAGAGAGCGAGAGAGACGAGGGCTCAAAGGAAGGGAAGGAGAGAGAGGACGAGTAAGAGATGCTGAAATTAACTTTTCAGAAAACCGATTTTACATCAGAAAAAAAAAAACCAAACCGAAACCACTTATTGATTCGAAAAGTCCAAAATAATTCATCGAACTTTTACGCATGAGAACGATTTAAAGCTGTGAATGTAAAGATGAATGGTCAAAAGCAGAAGGAAAACGGAAACCAGTGGGTCTGATTTCTTGCTGCCATGATCCTCAGGAAGAAGGTTCAATTTAACCTTCTTCCTCTTGCTGAAGTTCTCGGTGACGCAGTCGGTATTGAAACTTTTAATGAGACATCGCGGTTAACAGGTCTTTGTTGGCCACCCGAGCAGAGATTTTGAATGGAGCCCCATCGAAAGGCGGAAACGAAGGTCGGAGAAGACTCCGGGTGATCGACCTCGAAGGGTTGGATCCAGGGCGACTGGACTCGGTTGGAGACGTTTGAGGGCTCCGATCTTCTTCGATATGTATGACATGGCCCAGGGAGCCTGGTAAAGTACAGTTCATGTGGCCACTTATCGTTTAATTCGGAGATAAACGGTCCAGTTTGCAGCCAAGATATAAGAACTAGACCAAGTCCAAGTCCAAGTCCCAACGCTGCCTCCAAACAAGCCTCTTTTCCGTCACTTGCTGATTCTCCAAGTGAACATTTTCCTCCATCCTTCTCTTGGGAAGCACAAAACATGTTCCTGGGGTTGACGATCCATATTCCCGGATAAGTTGCCATCTACTACGACTCTTGTTCCTATAATTGAGACTTTAACACTACATTAAACAAGGATTCATTTGTTGGGATAAAAAACACGATGCCTTCTTCGAAAAGGTGCCTGTGTGGAAGCGCACGTAACTTTTAACAGTCGCTGTCATCTACGTCGACCCCCCCCCACGATCCTCTGATGTCACCCTCAAAGCCTTTTAGCTGTAATCTCTGCTGCCTGAACCAGTCAAACCACTGTTGGTTAAATAGTGGTCCGTGGACTAAATCTGTCCCTGTAGCAACGCACTTCCGGCGCCCCGACTGAGGCAGGTGTCATACTTTCGGCATCCTTGGGTACGTGAGAGTCCGCCAGGGTGCGAGTGATGTACATGCCTTCATCGTGGGGGGGGCGAGGGGCTCTGTTAGGACGTCAATGTATCTTCCAATTTCTTGTTATTCCAAGCAGAATAGAGAGCAGTATAATTATAAGAACTATATGTTCTTTACGCAATTTCTTCCCACGATGGGATGGGATTTATCATCTGTAAATGGTGCCCCCCCCCCCCACATGAGCACACACACACACACACACATTGCTCAGATTCAAAGCCACTAAAACGGATTTCAAGGCAAATATGTAAAAAAACGTTCATAAAAACTGATCCGTATCTATATAAGATACGGTCATTTTTATAAGAGTGCAGATTATTAAAAGTGTTTCTAAAGGTTTTTGTTTTTTCCCCTGCTCCTTCATGGAAGTATTTGACGTTAGACAAGATAGATTTCGGGCGGACGGCTCCTTTAATCCGAAGCTCGTCTACATGCACAGCGATCGATTCGTATGGGGCTTATTGCCTCCACGCCTCCCTCGCGCCGCCGCAGCACGATACAAAGGTGAGCTCCTAATTTCCTGTGACGTCTGGGGGGGAATTTAGCAAACGTGACGACTCGCAGGAATGAGAAAAAGAAAAAAGAACCCGGGGCCCCGGCGGCCGACGCCCGTGGATGAGCCCCCCGAGCCCCCCGGCCCCCCCGAGCCCCGGTCCCCGTGTCGGGGGGGCTTTTGCCTCGGTGCTTGGCTTTTCAGGAAACAGGCAGACTCCTGGATGCTCCTGACGCCAGTGTGGGGTTCGACTTTCACTCGGCTGACGACATCCCCTCGGGCCCTTGGGTGGAGTGGGGGTGTTTGGGGGGGGGGGGGGGGGCAATACCTCTGAGCTACAAACAGGATGATGCAAACGGAGAGAAAGAACACGGAGAAAAGCCGATAAAAAATAATCCAGAGGTTACACACACACACACACACACACACAAACACACACACACAGGAAAAACCTGGTGGGAGGTGTTAAACTTTGAATGGAAACGATGTATCGTCCTCGAATCACGAAATCCAGAGTCCAACCGGCATCACAACATCAAACATGTGATTCGTCTGTTGTGAGCGTGTGTTTGTGGTTGTGTGTATGTGTATGTGTATGTGTGTGTGTGTGTGTGTGTGTGTGTGTGTGTGTGTGTGTGTGTGTGTGTGAACAGGGTTTTTCTGGCAGTGTTCCCGGGAAACAAACTGTGGTCAAACGGAGGTAATTAAAACGAAACCCTCGTTAGGGGCGAGACACGCCCACTGCATTTCGGGCTCGCTCTCTTTCTCTCTCTCTCACACACACACACACACACACACACACACACACACACTGCAGTTTTCTGTCAGTCAAACACTCTTGTATGAATGCAACATGTCTCTCTCTGTCTCAAAACCTCCACACACACAGGGTTCATTGATTTTCATTGTTTGATCCATCCATCTTTCTGACAGTCCCTCCTCCCCTCCTATGACTCAACTCCCTGATATACGTGCGTGTGTGTGCGTGTCTGTGTGTGTAGTTCTGTGTGTGTGCGTGTTTGTGTGTGTGTCTGTCCGTGTGTGTGCGTCCTCGCGCCCGTACCCGCTTTTTGTTCGGCGTTTTCTGCCGACGTTTCCAACACATTGAGGCGGGATGAATTTCTTTGTGATGACTGACGGCTCCATGGGTGGGTTGGTTTTTTCTCTTTTGTCGTTTTGATTTTTTTTTTTTTTTCCGTGGAGCCGCATCTCTTTGCCAAAGCTACAGTTGGACCCGAATAAATGCGTTTATAATGTGGGGAGATGGAATAATGCTGAAGATACAGAAAAAGAAAACCATTTTTTCATGGCTGCAACAATCAGTGTTGTTTTGTTTTGTTTTTGCTGATATTTAAAAAAAGCGACATATGTGAACGGAATCTCCCACCGAGAATTATTCTAACTTCTATAGCTCTACTGAGCCTTTTAGCCTCTTTTCGGACTTACTTTTGGTTTGAGGGCACATTTACTGTGTGTGGTTTGACGTCGGCGCCCTCATCGACCTCAGCGGCTGTTTCCTGTACGGCCGCTATACACGGACCAGCTGGAACCAGAACTCAAAGACAAAAGTTGGCAACCTGCTGGTTTTAAAAACATTTTTTTAGAATGTTTAGAATATTTAGCGGTTAAATAACCAAATATTCCCCTCGGGACTCGGTGGAGACCAAAGACGGAGTCGCGAGTAGAGTTCATATCGGTTTTACGTTCATCTGGAGGATCGAGGAACAGGGACGTCAGGGACAAGGAACAGTCTCAAACAAGTCCAACAGTTAACCCGGTAGGTGAGATTATCTGGACTCGTGTTTCTGATCAGCCAGCAAATCCAAGTCCAGTATTTACTCCTCACTTAGTCCTGTTGTTTTATCTCCAGCAACTCCAACAAAAAACAAATACTAATTTCTATCATTTTTGTGCTAAAATGAATCATTTATGTGCACAAAATACTAATTTGCGCCCTTGATTTTATATCACGTTATAAATTTTGCCTCCTCCCGTCTCGTGGAGGGCGGCGAATGCCTCCGGCCCGGCGCACTCAGTCATCCGGAAGTCGGACGACGACGACAATGAAGACATTTAAGAAGCGCTGGGCAACCCTGGAGCCGAGCTCTAAAAAACCCCCAAACAAAACAGCGACAGCGACAGTTTCGTCAAAGCGTTTAACGGCAGAACGGTCTCTCATCACGTTAAATTAGTCCGAGGGACCTCAGAGATGATGCGGCGCCGGGTTTAACCGGCAGGACCTGAAGCCTCTCCACACATCTCACGTCACATTTAATCCACGCGATCCACAGCGAGGACGACCGAGGGCGGGAAGGCGATACGTGATGCAAAATCAAGAGGATGGACGGTTAAAAATATGAATGTACAGCGGCTCAACATCCGGGTCTTTAGCCAATAAACGCTCGACCCTCTTCATCGCGGCAGGAAGCAAACAGTGGGGTTTTTGAAAAAATAAATAAATCTTAAAAAGCCGAATAGAACTGTCTGCTGCTGGGACTTCGGAGGTCTCGCCTCATCAGGCCAAACATCCATCAGCATCACGCGCGGTAATCAGATCCGCCGCTCGTGAAACGTACGGTTTAGTGCGGCTCAAAGATCGAATCGCCGTCGCTCTCGCCTTCGGCCCTTCTTTCCAAAACCCGCGCCGCTCAGCCACCAAATTGATTTTCCCGCCGGGCGGACGTCAGCCTCGGCTGATTTCGGCGAAAAATCGTCCCGTGGAGCCCTGGAACTCGCCGCGGGGAGATGATCCATTACACAACATTCGTTCTATAACTATTCCTTTTTTTTAGGGGAATGGATTTTCTTTTTGTAATCAAGTTATAATAATAAAAAAGTAACATACTCACTTTACAGCTTAATGCAATTCAGCAGAAGAGATGTAGATGTATAACCACTGTTCCTTTTTCTTTAGGGAGATAATGTGTGTGTGTGTGTTACACTGCTGACAGAAGAGTATCTGTAGCCAGGAGTCACATCCTCACTGAAAATGTCGCGGTTTGACCCCGTTACACACACACACACACACACACACACACACACACACACACACACACACACACACGCCCTCTATCACTACACCAACCATAACTTTTTACTTACCTCTTTCACTTTTATATTCTCTCTACCCTACTACTTTTCCCACCTCTCTCTCTCTCTCGCTCACACACTCACCTGTCGTATTCTTTATAGTCCATCTTTTCTGCTCTGTTCCTCTGTCCTCGCACCGTCTCTCTCTCTCTCTCTCTCTCTCTTCACTTCCTCTTTTTATGCCGTTCTGTGAATCTCACACACACACTCACACTCGCTTCCAGCCCTGCTCCGCTCCGTCTTTTTATTCCTTTTCCGGTTTGATCTCCTCCTCTGTATTCCGGAGGCATCCTCCTCCCCCCTCCTCCCCATGTGCACCTCCATCGCTTTGATTTGTTCTCCCTTCTCCTTTTTTTTTTTTTTTTTACTGTTATTTTATTCCTGACCACCCCCCCGTCAGACGGACCGGGGGGTTTTGATCAGGGGGGATGTAAATGTCAGGTCGGGTTTCTGCAGGCGAAGTCGGACCTCGAAGCGAAACACGACGGTTCTGGCTTTAATAAAGCCCCGGGTCAGAATCAAAGGGGTTTCCCTGGGCTCCTCTCAGGGGCTTCCACCCGAGGAGAGAGAAAAGGGAAAAAAAATAAAAACCTGTTTCTGCTCACATCAGATCATCGTGTGAACTTTTCTAGTTTGGACCAAAGTCCCAGGACTTTAAGAGAAACAGGAGCTGAATCAGGAACCAGAAGTCGCCCCCCCCCCCCACCCACCTTTCCTCTTTGAATTCCCACCACTTCCACAGAGCTCAGAGATCAAGGAGAGTTACGAGTTTAAGGAAGTTGTGCTGGTAACATGAATTAAAAAAAATAAAAACAAAGACAAAAAAAAACCACAATCCTCGTATTGGTTATTCTTTCTCTGTAATTTACTGCCGCACTGACTGTGAAATTCAGATGGAAGCTGGAAACGGAGACTGAACGTTCTGCAGCTGGTTGTTTTTATCTCAACCTAATTAACAAACAAAGTTTAAAAATAAATAAATAAATAAATAAATAAATAAAGTTTTCCTTCCATCCACGGGGTCTTAATGGATTTGTGAAGTGAGAAGCTTGCGTGAATATAAAGACGACGATAATGGCGGATCCCAGGTCGCGTTTCGCTGGAGTCAGAGTTCCGTCACTTGAGCCGCTGGCGGCGGGAAGAAGAGCCGAGTCACGACCGGTTGAGAAAACTACACAACAACAGACTTCAACCCGTTCACTTTGGGAGGGGGGCAGCTACGGCGCCACCGTTTGTCGACACCTGTAACTACGGCTCTTGTTCCTGCCTCCTGGGGGGGGGGGTCATCTCAGTGGCCATTGAGGTTTAAACATCACGAGTTTCACCAGAGCTTCATAAATCTGCACCAGATAAAGCACGAAGAACAGAACGATTTCCACAAACGCCGACTCCTAAAAGTGGTTGAAATTTCCAGCCCCGCGCCGGTTCTCAGTGCTACGGTGGGAACAGCTCATCACACTCGGATTAGCTGGAAACTCGGATTAACTCTCGCCGTACTTCGTGGTTGTAGCTCGCCATCCTTCAAACCTGTCTGGAGCCAAACGATCTATATCCTCTGGCCGATGACGGACACGACCAGGGCTGGGGACCAGGGGCTGGGGACCAGGGGCTGGGGACCAGGGGCTGGGGACCAGGGGCTGGGGACCAGGGGCTGGGGACCAGGGGCTGGGGACCAGGGGCTGGGGACCAGGGGCTGGGGACCAGGGGCTGGGGACCAGGGGCTGGGGACCAGGGGCTGGGGACCAGGGGCTGGGGACCAGGGGCTGGGGACCAGGGGCTGGGGACCAGGGGCTGGGGACCAGGGGCTGGGGACCAGGGGCTGGGGACCAGGGGCTGGGGACCAGGGGCTGGGGACCAGGGGCTGGGGACCAGGGGCTGGGGACCAGGGGCTGGGGACCAGGGGCTGGGGACCAGGGGCTGGGGACCAGGGGCTGGGGACCAGGGGCTGGGGACCAGGGGCTGGGGACCAGGGGCTGGGGACCAGGGGCTGGGGACCAGGGGCTGGGGACCAGGGGCTGGGGACCAGGGGCTGGGGACCAGGGGCTGGGGACCAGGGGCTGGGGACCAGGGGCTGGGGACCAGGGGCTGGGGACCAGGGGCTGGGGACCAGGGGCTGGGGACCAGGGGCTGGGGACCAGGGGCTGGGGACCAGGGGCTGGGGACCAGGGGCTGGGGACCAGGGGCTGGGGACCAGGGGCTGGGGACCAGGGGCTGGGGACCAGGGGCTGGGGACCAGGGGCTGGGGACCAGGGGCTGGGGACCAGGGGCTGGGGACCAGGGGCTGGGGACCAGGGGCTGGGGACCAGGGGCTGGGGACCAGGGGCTGGGGACCAGGGGCTGGGGACCAGGGGCTGGGGACCAGGGGCTGGGGACCAGGGGCTGGGGACCAGGGGCTGGGGACCAGGGGCTGGGGACCAGGGGCTGGGGACCAGGGGCTGGGGACCAGGGGCTGGGGACCAGGGGCTGGGGACCAGGGGCTGGGGACCAGGGGCTGGGGACCAGGGGCTGGGGACCAGGGGCTGGGGACCAGGGGCTGGGGACCAGGGGCTGGGGACCAGGGGCTGGGGACCAGGGGCTGGGGACCAGGGGCTGGGGACCAGGGGCTGGGGACCAGGGGCTGGGGACCAGGGGCTGGGGACCAGGGGCTGGGGACCAGGGGCTGGGGACCAGGGGCTGGGGACCAGGGGCTGGGGACCAGGGGCTGGGGACCAGGGGCTGGGGACCAGGGGCTGGGGACCAGGGGCTGGGGACCAGGGGCTGGGGACCAGGGGCTGGGGACCAGGGGCTGGGGACCAGGGGCTGGGGACCAGGGGCTGGGGACCAGGGGCTGGGGACCAGGGGCTGGGGACCAGGGGCTGGGGACCAGGGGCTGGGGACCAGGGGCTGGGGACCAGGGGCTGGGGACCAGGGGCTGGGGACCAGGGGCTGGGGACCAGGGGCTGGGGACCAGGGGCTGGGGACCAGGGGCTGGGGACCAGGGGCTGGGGACCAGGGGCTGGGGACCAGGGGCTGGGGACCAGGGGCTGGGGACCAGGGGCTGGGGACCAGGGGCTGGGGACCAGGGGCTGGGGACCAGGGGCTGGGGACCAGGGGCTGGGGACCAGGGGCTGGGGACCAGGGGCTGGGGACCAGGGGCTGGGGACCAGGGGCTGGGGACCAGGGGCTGGGGACCAGGGGCTGGGGACCAGGGGCTGGGGACCAGGGGCTGGGGACCAGGGGCTGGGGACCAGGGGCTGGGGACCAGGGGCTGGGGACCAGGGGCTGGGGACCAGGGGCTGGGGACCAGGGGCTGGGGACCAGGGGCTGGGGACCAGGGGCTGGGGACCAGGGGCTGGGGACCAGGGGCTGGGGACCAGGGGCTGGGGACCAGGGGCTGGGGACCAGGGGCTGGGGACCAGGGGCTGGGGACCAGGGGCTGGGGACCAGGGGCTGGGGACCAGGGGCTGGGGACCAGGGGCTGGGGACCAGGGGCTGGGGACCAGGGGCTGGGGACCAGGGGCTGGGGACCAGGGGCTGGGGACCAGGGGCTGGGGACCAGGGGCTGGGGACCAGGGGCTGGGGACCAGGGGCTGGGGACCAGGGGCTGGGGACCAGGGGCTGGGGACCAGGGGCTGGGGACCAGGGGCTGGGGACCAGGGGCTGGGGACCAGGGGCTGGGGACCAGGGGCTGGGGACCAGGGGCTGGGGACCAGGGGCTGGGGACCAGGGGCTGGGGACCAGGGGCTGGGGACCAGGGGCTGGGGACCAGGGGCTGGGGACCAGGGGCTGGGGACCAGGGGCTGGGGACCAGGGGCTGGGGACCAGGGGCTGGGGACCAGGGGCTGGGGACCAGGGGCTGGGGACCAGGGGCTGGGGACCAGGGGCTGGGGACCAGGGGCTGGGGACCAGGGGCTGGGGACCAGGGGCTGGGGACCAGGGGCTGGGGACCAGGGGCTGGGGACCAGGGGCTGGGGACCAGGGGCTGGGGACCAGGGGCTGGGGACCAGGGGCTGGGGACCAGGGGCTGGGGACCAGGGGCTGGGGACCAGGGGCTGGGGACCAGGGGCTGGGGACCAGGGGCTGGGGACCAGGGGCTGGGGACCAGGGGCTGGGGACCAGGGGCTGGGGACCAGGGGCTGGGGACCAGGGGCTGGGGACCAGGGGCTGGGGACCAGGGGCTGGGGACCAGGGGCTGGGGACCAGGGGCTGGGGACCAGGGGCTGGGGACCAGGGGCTGGGGACCAGGGGCTGGGGACCAGGGGCTGGGGACCAGGGGCTGGGGACCAGGGGCTGGGGACCAGGGGCTGGGGACCAGGGGCTGGGGACCAGGGGCTGGGGACCAGGGGCTGGGGACCAGGGGCTGGGGACCAGGGGCTGGGGACCAGGGGCTGGGGACCAGGGGCTGGGGACCAGGGGCTGGGGACCAGGGGCTGGGGACCAGGGGCTGGGGACCAGGGGCTGGGGACCAGGGGCTGGGGACCAGGGGCTGGGGACCAGGGGCTGGGGACCAGGGGCTGGGGACCAGGGGCTGGGGACCAGGGGCTGGGGACCAGGGGCTGGGGACCAGGGGCTGGGGACCAGGGGCTGGGGACCAGGGGCTGGGGACCAGGGGCTGGGGACCAGGGGCTGGGGACCAGGGGCTGGGGACCAGGGGCTGGGGACCAGGGGCTGGGGACCAGGGGCTGGGGACCAGGGGCTGGGGACCAGGGGCTGGGGACCAGGGGCTGGGGACCAGGGGCTGGGGACCAGGGGCTGGGGACCAGGGGCTGGGGACCAGGGGCTGGGGACCAGGGGCTGGGGACCAGGGGCTGGGGACCAGGGGCTGGGGACCAGGGGCTGGGGACCAGGGGCTGGGGGCCAGGGGGCCAGGGGGCCAGGGGGCTGGGGACCAGGGGGCTGGGGACCAGGGGGCTGGGGACCAGGGGCTGGGGAGCCAGGGGCTGGGGCCAGGGGCTGGGGCCAGGGGCTGGGGGCCAGGGGGCTGGGGACCAGGGGGCTGGGGACCAGGGGGCGGATTACCGTGACAGGTAGGACCAAGTTCAACTTTGTGAACGCCATTTTTCAAAGTTTGGAAAATGTTCAAAATCAATGTCCAGACTTTGACAGGAGCAGCACCGATAAAGGGACAATGTTGTCCACCTTTACCACTATAAGCTTGTACCATGCTAACATTTAGGATGAAGCATTTAGCACGTTCAGCTTCAAAAATCATTCTTCAAACTCAGATTCAAGCCACCGTGGATACAAAAAGCCTGTGTTTGAATAACGGAAACGAACAATGGGACAAACTCCGTCAGCAGAGGAAGATCATGCGATACGGTTGAAAGCTTCGGAGCCTATGGTTTAATTACCCTCATGCGTACCAGGTTGCATTTTACTGTGCGTCTCCATTTCCCGAGTTCCTCCAGGTACAGTCGGTTCCTCCCGGAGGAGAACAGTGACCCGAGCTCGCGTCACTGCAAAGACTCGCTTCTGTTCCGGTCGACATCATCAAAAAAAAAAAAAATCAAAAGAATGAATCAAAAAAAGGTATTAAATCCCCTGAAATTTAAATATTTAGGCCACCGGAGCCGAACAGAGCAGCTCCTGCAGCCGCCAATTGTCTTTATGAGTATTCTCTCTCTGATAGTGATGAAAAAAAACAACACTTTTAGCGGATATATAAAAGTGATGTTTGAAAGAAAATGGCCCTTTTCTCCGACTCTTTGATTCTGCATCTATAAAGGATCCTTCCCAGCTGATACAAGCTCCTTCGCTTTATCTCTAATAACGACAGGAATCGTTTATTAGACACTTTTATTCTATGTTGGATGGAGCCACTTTTCATCCTGTTATTCGTGCACAGAACTTACGACTTTAACGTCACAGCGGAGCAGCTGACGGAGACGAATGGGAAGAAAGAAAATAAAATGATTAACCGTGACCTCGCGTCCGGAGAAGCCGCACCAACCCAGGGTTGGGCCTTGCTTTGATTGCCTTCGTCCTGGCGCGCCGACCCAGCGTCGCCTGTCCGTCTCCGTGGAGCCGCTCTGAGGACTCGATGCCGGCGACCCCTGGCCTCTGAGTTGCTCGCGCCCCTCGGTCCTGGGCTGCAGGCTCAGGCGCCCGGCTCCGTTATCTCTGCTCCCAGCGAACGGGGGGGGACATCGTGACCAGCGGCGCCGAGTCTTACTTACTTACAACTGTGAGGGATTATGGGAAATTGGAACATTTTATTGTTTCTGGTCCAATCAGCACCTTATCTGCCTGCCTTGCTCACCCTCCTGCCCTTTCCCTGATTTACTTCGGCTCTCATCTTCCATCTTTCCTCCCCGTTCCCTTCATCCCTCCCCCCGCTCTCCAATCCGTTGCCGTCTCCACATCGTAATTATTTCCCACCTCCGCGTCGCCATCTCCCTCGCTACCCTTCATCCGTCTCTCTCACCTCCACATCCTCACCGTCATCCTTCCCGGCTTCCGGCCGGGCTGGACCCCCCCTCCCACCAGCCATATTGTCGTCACTGGTTTGTTGTAATGAGTGTGTGTTTGTTTCTGTGTTGTGTATATATATATATAGATATAGATATATAAAGAAAGTCAGAGAAGTAGGAAAAAAGGCCGGAGAGGTGGCAGAGACCTCTGTTCCCCTTCCATCGCACCCTGCCAGCCGGGTCCGGTCGTTCCAGCCGCTGCGCTGCGGTGAGGAAAATGAAAGAGACGCTCTGGTTATTGGCCCCTGTTTTTGGATGTCGTCGTTTTAAAACAAAGGACGAGATGCATTTGACCCGTGATGGCGGCAGGTGTCTCGCGGGGTCAGGGGCGTTCGTCGGGACATTGGGACTATGGAGGCTCAAAACCTGGTTAAGTTTTACAGCATAAAAAATGCAGGATGCTAGAGAAATGCAAATGTTGTTTTTAACAAGTCATCAGATTCTTACTCCTTCGATAACGCTTTGCTTCTGCCGATGTGTTTACAGTGTCAGGATGGCCTCCACCACAGACTGACCACTGTTGCCGGGTCAAAGAAATGCCATTGCCTTACTTTCCTGAACCTGAGGTACGTTTATGTGCTGGAAAAGCACGTAGCGGTCGCCGGTTCCACCGCCGGCGGAACCACGGAGGAGTCTAAGCAAATCACCGGGGGCCTGTCGCGGTGGTCGCATGCGGCGCCTCTCGTCGGCGGAGCGTAGCTCAGGCCTGGATGAGGGAGTTCGGGTAGGGGGGAGCTGGTTTGGTTCCCATTTCACAGGCGAGCGAGCGTTAGGGTTTCTACAAAGATGGGGGGGGGCAGTCGGAAACCAGCCGCGCCACCACGTTCAGGGTCTTCTGCAGAGGGTTGAAGATGCACGCGGGGGAGGCCGCCTGCTGGGCGCCCGCTTGATTTGTCACTTGATGCACTGATTGACGGAAAATAAAAAAGAAAGACTCTCATTTGATTGTCTATGCGGCTAAATACCAGACACACCGCGGCTCCAGCTTCAATCTGGAATCGACTCTTTTTCCCTCCACCTTTTATTTTGATGAAATAAACACCTCCGGGTTTTGTTTTCATCAGACGAAACATGCAATTTGAAGCCCTCGCAATTTATTAGCGCCATGTAGATTCATTCCCTCTTCCTTTTTTTTTTTTGCCCTACGCGTGAACTTCCAACCCAAAACTTTACATGAAATAGAATCTAGAATGCGAAAACGATATAATGATCCTGATCAAAAAGGAGCCGGGAGCAGGGACGTCTTCTATTACAGCTTCGCAGAACAACCAACATAAACAGCCTCCGTTAAATCATCTCTACCAGAGCTTTTAACGTCCTTTTTGTATATGAATGTCTTGATGCTCGCTTCAAAAAAAAAAAAAAAAAAAAAAAAGCAATCATAAGCAATGGTACACAACCATCCTGAGATAAGACAGATAAAACGATAAAGGAGCGACAGATTAAACTGGTTCCGGCTGAAGCGAAGCGATGCGGCGGCTCGACTCGACGCTTGTTTTTTTTGTTTGTTTGTTTGTTTGTTTTAAGCTGCGTTTATCGTACCGGTCCGTTCCAGGGGTCGTCCGCCAGACACCAGCGGCGTTTTGTGTCTCGCGGCCGCTTATCTCCAACATCTGATTTTCATTCCGGAACTCGCAGCGGAGGGATTAACGCCCTGCTGTTAATTAACTCATCGCCTCGCATTTATTATTGATTATTCTGTGCGTGTTTGTGTGTTTTTATCTGTAATTGTTTGCAGCACTTTGAGATTAAAAACTCCAGTTGCAGAGATTTTTTGTTCTGGTTTTGATATAATATTCTTCTCCTTATTTAATCGTCCGACTGTTCTTTGAGAACATATCTGGGTATTACGTCGTCGTATTTACTAAGTGTCTCTGTTGTTTTCGGGTTTGTAGGCTTGAACAGCCCCTGTTTGTTTGAACCAAGTACTGAGCCTTTAATTAATTAAGCACCTGTCTCTGTGTTATAATTGGATTTGGGGGATTACGCGACTGTGTGTTTGGTGGTCTGCATTTATGAGACTCTCCGGCGTCACAGGTCAGCGGCTTTACATTAACCTGTGTGTGGGCGTGTGTGTGTGAGCGTGTGAGTGTGTGTGTGTGAGTGTATGAGTGTGTGTGAGAGTGTGTGAGCATGGGTGTGTGTGTGTGTGAGTGTGTGAATCCCCTGTTCCCACACGGATCAGTGAACACATATGCGTTCAGGTGAACTTTAATGTAATTGGCAGTTTGGGTATAGGTGTGTAAATTATGGACTAACCAGTAAGTGTAGCTTACAAACACACACACACACACACACACACACACACACACACACACACACACACACACACACGACAAGTCTCCTACCTAAGATTTTTTTTTTCATTTCAGTGTGAAAGCCCCTGTAAACAGATGTAAAAAACAAGTATAGACACAAACAAGACCAAAACAAATCAAGCTAAAGAAAAAATAAAAGTACAAAAAAATACAGAAAAAAAAGGTCAGATCTGATTTATTGATATAGCAGTGGAGAGGATAAGGAGGAGGAGGAGGTGGTGGAAGGAGCAAGGAAGCTCAGACCTCAAGCCTCTCCATGTGTTTAGTCCCTGAGGAGAAGGGGGGCAGAGAGAAAAAGAGAAATTGAAGGGAAAAGGGCAAGAAATATCCAAGCTGTTGGAAGGAGAAGAGCCTGAGGAGGAGGAGGAGGAGGAGGGAGGACGAAGGCGACAATAAAACCTCCTCCACCTGCGCCAGGCTCTCATTTCGTCGACTGGGCCACCGCCGCGCCCTTCATCGCGGCTTCGGCCCAGCGCGTTAACCGAGGGGGGAACTCGCCGCCACGAGGCGCCGAGGAAAACATTTAGAAAATGAAATAAAAACAAAGAACGTAAACAACCAAACAAATCTTGGGTTTCAGCTGGAGCCATCGTAATTCTTCTAAAGGCCCAATTTATAAATTCAGACTAAATAATTTCATGAACCTGCCAGTGATGGTCACATGGTTTTTCCTCTGCAGAATATGGGCCCATTATTTTTAATGATGGTTTTTATTTTACACTATTATTTGATGACATAGAGATGCTGGGAAATGAGGGGAGAGAGATGGTGAGTGGGGGGGGGGGCATGAAACAACCGCCATTACTTTTATGTTTACAGTCCCCGACTAATTTGCGACAGCAAATATGTTTTGGAGTAAATGCAACGTAACGAGGAGACGTTGTTAATTAACATATCTGGCAGGAACTTTCACACCACAAGTGAAATGTTTCGCTCGCACCACGTCTTCCTCCGCTCTCAATGTGTCTTCTTCCCCCGCGATGCAACCGTCGCTCGTGGCGACCGGAGTGTTGACGCTAGCCACGATGAGACGCCATCAGCAGGTGGCTTTTTCCCTCCAGTCATTTTCATATAAAACCCATCTTCAGACCAATCTCTCTCCTTTAGCCAGGGACTACTTTGTGTCATTTGGTAATTTAACAACTGAATGCGGAAAAATGACCAGTGGCATTCCCCAGGGCTCCATCCTCGGGCCCCTTATCTTCAACGTCTAGATGACACGCACATTTATAAAAATGATGCCACTGGATGACTATGGTCTCATACGAGCTCAGAGGAGTTTCCAAAAAAATTCCTCCTGCAAATAAAGCTGAAATAATTGTTTCTGGAGCCAAAGAAGAATAATTAAAAGTCAGAGCTCAGTTTCAGTCGCTCACATTTAAGAGCAAAACCAAGTAAGAAATCCTGACGTAGTCATGGACTCTGGCCTAAATTTTAACATCCACCTCACAACAGATACCAAGTCAGCTCACGATCACCATGAGAACATATCAAGAATTAAAAGGACTCCTCCGTGCATTTATCTTCAGTAGACTTGATCACTGTAAAGCTGTCGTCACAGGTCTTTCTAAAAAAAGTGGACCAGGCGGCCGCAGCAACGAATGGCTCTGGGCCAACGGACGCTTCTGATCAGCCTCGACATGAAGCTCCCGGACCCCCTTATGTTGCCAGGCGCCCCTCGTGTCCCCGGGTTCCAAACTAAACATGGAGGCGAAATGTTTAGCTTCAGTGAACCACATTTTCCGAGCAAAGTCTGAAACACCACGATGTATGTTCCAGCTCACAGCGTAGGACGTTTTCTATCCACCGCCTGTTGAGGTGAGCATGAACTTATCTCTTGCCCTGCGCTGTACTGCACATGGGTTTGTCTTATCCTGTGTCGTCTGTTATGTTCAGTTTTAGCTCATTTTTAATCTTCTTCATTTTGGGCTTTTTGAATCCTATTAAATGTGTCTCTTATCTTTTATAGCTTTTATGTCGTGTTTTTATGTTGTCTTTTGTTTCTTTTCTTTTTATATTGCTTTTGTGTAAAACACTTTGAATTTCCTTGTTGTTGAAAGGTTCTATACAAATAAACCTGCCTTGCCGGTTCCCCTCTCTCCTCCTCTTCCTTGTCTCTCTCCTCCCTCCTCTTTTTCCCTCCTCTCTCTTCTTCCTGGTCTCTCTCCTCTCTCCTCCTTTTCCCCCTCTCTCCTCCTCTTCCTTGTCTCTCTCCTCTCTCCTTTTCTTCCTCCTCTCTCCTCCTTTTCCTCCTCTCTCCTACTCTTGCCAGTCTCTCTCCTCCTCTTGCCAGTCTCTCTCCTCCTCTTGCCAGTCTCTCTCCTCCTGTCGCTTCCTGCAGGTTTTTCTGCCTCTGATGCTGCAGAGTCTGGATCAGAGTCTGGATCAGAGTCTGGATCCAGGACCGTAGAACCACCTACTGCTTCAATTATTATTACTATTATCATTATTATTATATTGAGTCGGATTATCACTATTAGTCTTATTATTAGCCCTATCATTATAACCATTCATTTTATATTTTACCTCTTATTGTTTATGTGGAGCCTGTTTTGTGCCGTGCTCTCTTTCTTCCCTCTTGCTGTAGAGACTGTAGAGAGTAATGGTCAAGACCTTTTCAATATGAAAAGTTCCCTGATGTAACTTATGATTTTTTGCCATATTAAATTAAAAAAATGGACGGAGAATAATGTGTCATGTCTTTGTGATGATCGATTTTATTATTTAGTTATTATCTGTGCAATACACCTGCTCTGTCGTGATTTCTATCGTAAATGATTGATTCTTATGCGGTTATTCATTTATCTCGGTAGTTTTATTTTGCTGTAATTCTCACGTCTTTTAAAAAAAGCACTTTGAAAATATTTCTTGCCTTTTAAAATACTGAATAAATAATTTCATATAATTTGCCCGATCACACACAAGATATTAAACATCCATTTGGACGCCTTTAAAAAAGTTTTGTTTGTTTTTGTTTTGTTTTTTTCACTTGAAAAAAGCAGTGAGAGGAAGCTGCTGTCGAAAGTTGTGACTTCAGTGGGTGAAAGTAAAAAAATTCAAAACACAAAAAAAGAAAAATCACATGGCTGCTCGTGTCCGGTACGGACCCGCGTCCAAACCCGGACGACCCGGACCCACCTGAACGCCGGAGGCTGGAGGCGCCAGGTCACGGACCCGTAGAACCGAGTCTTTACCCCACCCGCCTCCTTTTAAACGGCTCGTCCCTTTAACGGTCTGCGTTCTCTTTTCATTCTTCCACGGTCGTTTCCACTGATGATTATGAGCATTTCTTCTTCTTTTTGTTCACCTTTGTCGACCGAGCGTTCACACACTTCTTTTACTTCTGTCTCTTCTTTTTTTAACGACGCTTTAATGAAGTAATGTCTGCCTTCGACGGTCTGCGTCTCCATGTGAGCAATTTCAGACGACTCCCCTCTCTTTCACCCGGCGTAGAACAAAACACGAGGGAACAAAGAAGTCGAGGGGGGAGGACGAGGTGAAAGGCAGACAGACAGATGGACAAGCGGAGGGAGGAGGAGGGAAAAAACAAGGCTGGAAGACGGAGAAAATGTCAGATTTGATGTTATTGTGCGCCCGTCATGATTTACAATCTGCGGCTGGTTTGATTGACGGGAAGGGGAGGGCTGAACTTTTTAAAGAGCCAAATCAATGGGAACTAGAAAGCAGAGAACTCAACCTTCCGCCGAGGCTGCGCGATCCTCATCGCAATGAGGGGAATGTTGTTATTTTGCATCCGTTTTTTGCGGCGCTCGGCTCCTGTCCTCGGGATATCGTGGCAGGATTTTACCCGCCGACTTACAACGTACAGCTTACACCCACCGAGCACTTTATTAGGGACACCCGTGCAGCTGCTTTTTCCGTGCGGCTACCGAGCCAGCCGGTAATGTGGTGGCAGCGAAACCGTTCACGTTATACATGGGGCTCTGGTCCCAGTGGCTCACTCTGCCACCATTGTTGTGCATGGAAAAAAATCCAAGGAGATTAGTGGTATCAGAGACACTCAAACCAGCAGGTCTGGCACCAACAGTCTGAGTTAAAACTCAGAAAGGAGCCAAAAGCCAAACACATCAGTGGGCTAGCTGATGATAGAGGTCAGAGGTCAGAGGTCAGAGGCGAACAGCCAGACTGCTTGGAGCTGACAGAAAAGCTACGGTAGCTCAGATAAACGCTCTACAACTGTAGTCAGAAGAGAAATATCTCATGTTGATCAACAGGTCAAACCTGGAGGTGGATGAGCTACAACAGCAGAAGAACCACGTCGGGTTCCGGTCGAGTCAGACCAGAACAGGAACCGACCGATGAAGACCGGAACAACGTGTCCTGGTCTGATGGATCTGGATCCCTGCTGAGGCAGCAGATGGTCGAGTCAGAACCTGGAGTCACCGGCATTAAACCATGGACCCGACCTGCCTGGTGTCAACAGTCCAGCTGGTGCGGGCGGTGTGATGGTGGGGGATGTTTCCTTGGGACACTTTGGGCCCTCAATACCAACCAATCAGGTTCTGACGCCACAGTTCACCATCTTCTAACGGCGACGTACTGCAGGATAATGATCCAGGTCACGGAGCAAAAGTCTCAAACTGGTTTTGTGAACATGTAAACAATTAACAATGGAAGACTAAGATGGAGTCGTTGTAATAGGTAGTAATTTTGGTCGTTGGCCCATGAAGTGCTGATGAGCATCCAAGCATCAAGTGAGCTTCCCTGGTTTGAAGAAAAAAATTAAAAAATACAAAAAAAACATGAAGTTTGTCTTTTTGATCTCGGTGCCAAAATTTTCAAACGCACAGTTAAACCGGTTCATGCCAGAATTCGTGACATAAGAGTTGAAAGGCTCAGCACGAAAACAAAATAAATAACTGCTAATCCGCAGGATCATAGAGTCAAAGGTCTTCTACAAGTTCATGGCAAATATCCTGAAATCTTCCAACGGTTCGGAAGTCGAGCCCGAGGCCGGTGTTTTTCCTCTCAAGAGGATCTGAAAAGCTCGATTCCAAAATAAAAGCTTTAAAAAATTCAGCAAAAGTAACACCTACAATTTCTGGATAACTGACTATTCAAATAAGAGCAGCTCTATGAATTAGAAGCAAGAACACTTTGTCTGTGTTTGACCATGAGCTGACGTTTTACGCACCAGATCACTAGTACCTCAGAAACCCGATGAAAGCGCCGAATGTTTCCCTCCACAATGGAGAGAAGGCGTTTGAAGTCAAACTTCTTTTTTCTTTGAATGGGCTTAAGAATTTTGATGAACCTCTATTTGCTTGAACATTAATGTGAAAAAAAGAGAAGGCGGATGACGGCCTCAATCTAAATCAGAGGAAAAAAGCCGAGGCTTTGAACTGTGAGCAGGTTGGCGATCGATTTATCGGGCCCCGTTCTCCCGGAGCCCAACCTCCACCCACAGAATGGGGGGGGGGCAAAAAAAGCAAACAAACAAAAAAAGGGGGCTCAGATAAATTTCGTTTCTCTTTGGTTCGGCTATGACGCGATGTGCAAGGTGAGATCCCCGTTTTAATCGGCTGCCTCCCTGTAAAGCAACTGTCAGGAATATGACCGGGTCCCCCGGGGCCCCCCGGAGCCGAACGGGCGGCACAACTCTGTCGCTTCCCCCGTCTTCATGGCTGTTAAGAGAGAAAATGAATGAATAAATAAATAAGTAAATAAACGGACGGAGCGGGGCCGCGAGTGATGTGCAATTAGCCAGAAAATGCAGTGGAATGGATGAAAGTGATTTAGAGCTGCCGCTGCGAGACTCGACGCGCTGGTGAAATGGCGCCCGCACACAGTGCATCAGCCGGCGAATTAGCGGCACTAAAATTAGCTGCAGCCGTCGTGCGCTGTAAACGAACCCGTGCGTGGTCCCCGGGACACCCGATGGAACTTCTTCCTCTTTTTTTTTTGGCTCGTCCTACGGCGACGTTCCCCCAGCGGGTTTTCAACCCTCCTGATGGTGCCAGAGACGTTTGGCTCCACTTCGGCTTCTCTGATCCGTGTCTTGGCAGCAGTTAAAGAAAAAAAATATCCCCTTAAAAATCTGACACTAAAACTCCACTACTAATGTTTGTTATATCAAAAAAGAAAATAGAAAAGAATCAAATTACCGTGTGATGTGAAAGGCGTCGGTTGTGGTTGCAAACCCAGAGATTTATCACCGACGCTGCAACGTCTGCCAGCTATGGAGTTTTTCAGCCTCTTCAAGCTCACGTTTTTTTTATGGTAAAGTTGCGCCATATAGCAAACTGCCGCTTTAATCCAAGAAACCGGTAACAAACACACTGGAACAAAACCTAACCAGCACAAACAGCCAATACAGTCTGTGTCCTTCTGGTGAGGAAAGTCGATCATCTGGTCGCTAAAGCGCCGGCTATTTTTTTTTTCCTCTTTGGAGTTGGTGGAGACCAAATTGGAGCTAAAAAGTAGAGGGACTGTTGGACTTATGTTCATCAGGCGAACATAAAACGTGACTCCGGTCATTTGTTAAAATGTTGCTCCGTATCTGCTGGATGCGTCATAACAACCGTAACCATGCCCCCCCCCCAGTGGCCATAAAGATTGAATCAGTGCGGCTTTAATTTTTCGCTGAGCAACAGGCTTCCCACCTTTGAATTTATAGAGCCGGTAAATTCGGATTTTATTGCTACCGTGACTGAGTTGTAATGAACATGGAAATTACCTTCTGTGTCTACTCCCGTCACTCAAAACAAGAAAAAGGTTCCAGAAGAAAAAGGCCATTTTTGATAAAAGAATACAGGTTCTTTTTTTTTTTTTTTTTTTTTTTTAATTGAATAGGGACCGTGTTCTCACATGTTTATGCACTTGTATGCAAAGTGTGCTACAAACCGTAATTCCCTTGGATCAAATATAATATAATAAGGAGGAAGGTGGAATATGCTCCAAGTGAAAACAGAATAAAAAAAAAAAAATAGAAATCACTTCCTGGAAAGAACCAGTTAAATGCGAGCGTTAGAACGCGAAACGAGAAGAAAGCTTTCAGGAACCGAACATGGCGCGAACCGCTGTTGTGATCAGAGCAGTCAAGAGGGAAGCAAAATAGGAGCCGTGATAAAGTGTCAAAAGCCGTTATCGAAATTATGATTCTACATCTCTGGCCCCGAGACCGTCCCCGGGTCTTAGTCTGGAAAGACCGAAAGGTCCTTACATTTGGAGGGTTTTCTCCAGACACACACACACACACACACACTCACACACACACACACACACTCTCACACGCACACACACACACACACAGTTGTACAGAGGAAAATCCAGAGAGACAGATCAGAGACTGCGCGAGTTCAGAGAGCTCAGAGAGAGAAAACTAGAATCCACAGTGATACAACCGTTCCTCTGGGCTTTGAACATAAAAGTTCATATACACACACACACACACACACACACACACACACACACACTCACATGCAAGCGCACACACACACGCACACACGCGCATGCACCCACAATCGAGGAGACTGAATGAGTTTGTATGAACGAAAGGAAAAGGGAGACCAGAGGAGAAGGAAAAGTCTGTGTTACTGTGTGTGTGTGTGTGTGTATGTGTGTTACTGTATGTGTGTGTGTGGGGGGGTAACACCTGCAGGGTGCATGCTAATAACATGCACCACTGAAGCGCACACGAGGAAATACCACGAACCCTGTGCAGGCCCGAGTCCATGTCCTGTCCCAGATTACGCTGATCTACACAATCATCTATACGTCCGTCCGCCCACAGTCTGCCCGCCCACCGTCCGCCCACCTGCCGACCCGACAACCTTCTGGTCCTCAAAGTAGACCGGAGACCACGAGGAGAATGGACGCCGACGCTAGAACCGGCGAATCACGGCAGACCGAGAACCGGCAGGAAAAGGGTTCGGGGGCCGAGACGGAACTTTACGTATCAGTCCGCCATCGATGACACGCTTCTACCATGGCCATGAGCAACGGGGCCGATAAACGACATTGGGGATCAAGTAGCTTCTCTGGTTTACTTATACTGCGGAAAGATTTCCGTAGGCCACCGCCACTGCCACCGCCGCCGCCACCGCCGCCGCCACCGCCGCCACCACCGCTGCTCTCATCATTCTCACAGGGAGTTGTTAGCGCACGAAAAAAAACCCCAAAAAAACCCAGAAGCACCAACACAAGGAAACATTTTCAATTTTACTTTATTCATCTTCTGTTCTGTGTCATTCCATCATCATCTGTCAATTAACATCTTTTTCATGCACATGAGTCCCTGTTATATAATCTCACCCTAGATTTCACCAGGTTATTATACAGAACATAACCCGACTACTTTACATCTCTGCATGAGTCCGACATCATCATGTTACTGCTCATGTGAATGGACACTGAACGCCAACCTCTTTTTTTATGAATAATTCCTGGCTCCGTGGGAGCAAACATCTGGATTTATAGCGGAACAGCTGCCTAGTGTACGTCAATGCGCCTGGATTTACGCTTATTTTAAAATTTTGCTAATTTGCATTAATCTAAGCCTAATTGCTCATTACTCCAGGCTTTCTTGGGTTAAACCCACTGACTCACCGTTGAGGACACACCTGTGCACATTTGTTATTATCTGTATGTCGATTATCTTTCATCTCAGCGTGGATCATGTTGTAATGTTTCCACGGCAAATAAGTAAACTGTTTTTATTAATATGCAAATCTTATACAGCATAGAAAACAAACCATGAGTCAGAAAACTGCAGAAAAAGCAGGTTAGCCCCAAATCATAGTGTTTATGCATAGTGAGCATTGGCTTTTAAATATATAAAATTATAAATGTGTGTATATAAGGGTGGCACTGGATGACAGAGACAGGATTTTTAAGCTGGACCAGGAAATATATAGAGATATTTCTCATAATATCCGCAAATGGCAACTACAGTTTAGGTAAAGTTTTGGAAAATATCGTGGTTAAAAGCACAAAAGAGGAAGCTTCAATCCAACCTCTCTACATAGAGGACGCACTTCACCACTTCCTAATAAACGTTGCTGCCAAATGTTGACATTGGACATAAATAATAAGGAGAATCGTCCAATATGAACATAAATAAAATAGCACAATATCCCTAGAAATGAACATATACACCCATGAGGAGGAGATAAAACAATATCAAGACATTGTTCTGATCAGGACAAGTTTCATGAGGCTGCCACGGTTATTTAAAATCATTGCCGAGGCTCGTCCCTGCTCATGTAACAGCAAAAACACTATAAAAATGCAGAGAGGGAACCTGAGGAGGCGGCTGGTACTTTCCATCAGTCTGGCTCAAACGGACTCAAACCATAAGGCCCGGCTGAGGAGGTCTGCACACTGAACGCCGGCCTTCCATCCGGGCACGAGGTGGAACGAGGTCAGTTAGATGCGAACCGGACCAGTGTCCGTCTTTCTCTCAGCATAGTTAGCGATGTGTTCACGGATCAAAGGGAAAGTCCAGGTCACGATCCGAGTCTTCCAGAGAAACTGACCCCAATGGACAAACTTAGTGCTTTTTCCACAAAAAAAGGTTTTTTGTTTTTTGCTGGTAAAAACAGTCAAACTATTAGAACATGCTTGAAAACAAAATTGCCCAAATTCTACCAAAACAATTCTAAATTTTAAAGAAATCCTACCCATAAAGCCCATAAAAGGGGTTATATGTTAGTTTGTAGCTATCGCTACATAGTCAACATTAGCCGTTTACCCACAAGTCTAGAATAAACGTTGGAGGTTCAGTATAAAACCTTACTCCTTTACGTGCCTCTTCGTCGGTGGTATTATGAGACGGGGCCTGGCTAGTGAGCGCGCCAGCCTCAGTAGGAGAAAAGAAGTGATCAAAATGGAGGCGAAACAAGAGTTAACACTGCTGTTGTTCTCCACAGCTGGAGACGTCTCCCGGCAAATAAAGGAAGAAGTCGGATGCTGAACTTTGCCGTGTTTCTTCCAGACTGGTGATTAAACAGCCGTTCATGCTACTGTTGGCTACGTAGCAGTAGCAGAAACACACACATATCGCACCGTTAATGTGTTATCCATCGACAACTTGAGTTTCTGTTTGCTACTTCAGAAAAGGGCTGTTCGGTCTTGGCTTCCAGGGCTTTAAGGGTCGTGTGAATTGTGATGCGAGTCACGATTGCACGATAATTGACGATATATCCTGAAATAAATCAAATCAAAATGGCCAATTTTTTTTTTTTTCCATAGTGAATTAATGAAGGGTGGTTCGTAGGTTGCTGTGTGGAATCTAATCTATAATTTAGCACTTAGCGGCAAAATCTGTCAATCTAGCGGATGCAGGTTCTGTTAAGAAAAAAATTAAATTAAATAAAACTGTTGCTGGTGGAAGATCCAAAATTATAAATGAGCTTTGGTACACAGTGAGCATACTTTCATTTTCTGTGTGAATTCTTATCCATACATCTTATCACTCAATATTGCACTTCAATATACATGTATAAGTGTGTGTGTGTGTGTGTGTGTGTGTGTGTGTGTGTGTGTGTGTGTGTGTGTGTGGCGGGTGCATGCCCACCTCTGAGGCACATGCTAATAACATGCATCACTGCAGCACATACACTAACTGAGCATTTGCAAACTTCATGTGCCGTCCCACATACGGAACAAAATGCACATGGGTACGGGGAAGAGTTTCAGAGGATACTGGAGTGTGTGTGTGTGTGTGTCTGTGTGGGTGTATGGGTGTGTGTGTGTGTTGGGGCAGGATCACGAGTGCGTCCCAGACTTTTCAAAATTTTAAAGGCAATATTTTAAATTGCACCAATCAGTTAACTGCGATTGGCAAAAGCAGAGAGAGACACTGACCGATTGGATGACGGGGCAGCTAACAGGAAGTGCTGGATCCCTTCACACACACACACACACACACACACACACACACACACACACACACACACACACGCGCGCAAGCGCGCAGGAAACATTGATTGACAGCTCCCTCAAGGGCTTCGGTGAATAATTCAGAACAGTCTGACGGACGGACAGACAGCAGAGCATACAGAGAGACAGAGCATCAGTCAGAGACTGAGAGGGAGACGCACAGTCGGTGAGACGGGCAGACGGTCGGACAGACGGCAGGCCGGCTGTGGATCATCAAAACTTCCCTCCAGGCATATTTTTATACATAATCGATATCTATTGAATTTTACATAAACCCGTGTACATTTACAGTCCTGGGATTTTTAAATTCTTAAAAGAGACGCGTTTTGAAATGCAGCGCGTTCCTCTCTGCCGCCGCCCGCCACCACAAGGGGGGGGAAGTTACAACTCTGACATGCAAACACCAACAAAATGTGTTTTTTTTTGGGGGAGGGGGCAATGGGATCAAAGCTAGCGGACACCTTGGATGTGGTGTCCTAATAACTTTATACTGTTTGTACCGCGTACTAATCTTTCAGGTATTCGTCACTGAAGTTAGTAGACGGGACTCGGCGACCTTGGCACTGAGCCACAGATTCAACTGCATAAAAGTGACAGTGAAAGGGTTTTTTTTTTTTAATTTCCTAAGGACGTAAGAGCTGATTTAAGATCTTCGAGGACGCCGTCCCGCTACAGCTCCCAGTTTACCTCAGAACGTCTTCAAACCCGCGCCGGTCCTTGAATCGGGCTTCGGCTCGTTTTCCACCCTGGGCGCAGTTAGTTTGAGCAAAACACACAATCGTACAAGTCAACGGGACCCTTTTTAGAGGAAGTGGTCTCCGTCCCGTCAGGATTTCTAGAGCGGTTCATCACTATCAGAATTGTTTTCCTACTTCAATCTAAGAGGCCGTCCTCCCATACAAAACAAAAACAAAACTAAACAAATGAAAAAACAAAGGAATCAACCCGACGGCTCATCGGCCTGAGCAGGTTCTTTTGACCCATAGCTACGCTTTACGTCAAACCCTTCTTTTTGGCAAATCCCCTGGAAAAAACATTCAAGTGACAAAGCCCTTTAGTGGCCGTGGCAATTACGACGGAAGGGAAAGACAGAAGTCAGGTCACGGTTACCTTTACAGTCATTACGGTGGGAGGGCTTGTCGACTCGACCCCAACCACAAGCTCACCTCCGCCATTTTGAGCTCGACAGGCGAGCCGTGCTCTGCGTGTTTGGGATTTTCGGACTAGCGGAGTCCGATCGGGGGGGACTTCCAGGAGTTTACTCCTGAAAACCTTTCCAACCCAGGGGCAGAGTTACTATGGTCCCACAGCGCTTGGCGACGCACTTTGGTTTTGCATGAATTTCACCCACCGATTTGGAACGGAGATGGCAAGATTTAAGCTCAAAAAGGCCTCCGATTTCCTTTAGCTACGAGTTCAGCTTCCGGCGCGAACACGCTACAGCCCAGCAGCAGCGTTGGGTTCGGACTCGGGACTGGGCTGCGGAGATACGAGGCTTTTTCATCGAGTTTTCGCTGCTTCATGCCAGGAGCCTGAAGGGATTTTGGGTGAGGACTTAAATTTTAATCCAAGTTCTTTTAAAACATTCCTACCTTCACCTGTGGTCCCCGTAACCCGAGAACCTGTGCGTCCATGCTGCCGCTGCAGTGTCCGGTGCTTCCCCCCCCGGACTCCGGACCAGCACACTCTTCTCCTTGCTCCAGGCGGCTCATGTTTTCTTTAGCGATATTAGATGAAGAACTGAGCAGCCCCACACGCTGACCAAGTCCAAACCGAATCCAAAATACAAAAAAAAAAAAACAAGCCCCCCCCTTGGCTCCTTAGGAGCATTGTTTCAGACTCAAGTTACTTCCAGCCAAACTCTCTCTGACTCTCCCCAGGTGTGTTGACAACCTGACCCCTCCCCCTCATTATGACATCACCTGTGACCTCCCACACACCTTGGTCTAACAAAGGACAGTGTCCTTGTGCCATACTGCACAACGCATTCACATCTGGTCATAATATTATCACAATCTCTAAACAATATATATATATATATATATATCAGTTAGATTTCCCATTGTGTAGCAGCATCAGTGCATCAGTTTAACCGATGGACATTTATCAGACTGCATCTTTGGGGAGACATTAGTAAAAGAGAGGGGATTAAATCCTTTTTAGCATCTTATCATCGGCTTCTTCTCTCTTTTAGAGACAATTTTTTAAATTGTACCACCGGTTTACAAGGCTCTGGGAGGTTTCGGCTCCTGCATCCTGTGTCAACTGCCACCCAACTCTCTACGTTTCCAGCTGGTCACTGAACACAACACTGAGGAGTATGGAGGAGGAGCAGCCGTCCGGGGATGAGCCTGTCCAAAAACCTACATGTCATACATGCAACTTCTCTAAATGCCTCTAAGAAACATCCTCAGACTGCAGTTTTTAATCTTGCTTTTAAGTTGCATTTATCCTTGCTTTCATTAAATCCTACTGAAAGTTTATTGTTGTTTCATTTGATCCTATTTTAAATTGTATTCCCTGAATTATTGTAAACTGTTATTGTATTTTAAGGTTCTATTTGCCACCTTTAAATATAGTTGGTGTTAATGTTTCTTATATGCAATATAAGAAAACAGCCTGAGCTGCATTTTATGTATGAAAGACGTTAAAAATTCTATTTTTTAATTGTGACTAAATTTTATGTTTAGAGGATAAATACTTTTTTTTCTGAGGTCCTATTTGAGCAATTTCTTTCAAGTATATTATACTTGAGAAAACTTTTTAAAATTAGATTTTTAATTCTTTTTTTAGAACTTTGGCAGTATGAACACATTACTGACTCAAATTTTGCTTTTGGTTAGTGTGTAGTTTGGGTCACAGTATGTGGTAGGAACCACATCCATCATGGCAATTACCTGTGTCTGTGTCAATTATCTGTGTCTTTTAAGGGTCAATCAAAACCCTCAGAAGCAGAAGCATCGATCAGACACACACAAACACACAAACACAAACCGGAGCAGCGGGAGAAGAGGCAGCGCATCACAGAACCGGCAGTGCAGGGCTCTACGAAAAGGGCTGATGCTACGACGAACGAGGACAGATAAGAGCGGGGTGATACGATAAGGACCCCCCCCCCCACCCCCGTGCCTGTGTTTGGCCTGGGCCCCTGAACACACTTCATCTGCCCATGTTTTTGTGATGGAAAGGACAAAAGATGAACTTCCAGGTTTGGAAAAAAAAGGGCAAAGCTGTGTTTTTTAGTGTCTGCAGAGGTAAACAGATTATAAAAGTAAACAACCTGATGGGCCGACCTGCTACCGCTGTTCCTTTTAACATCCCCCACCGACAGCCTCCGTTTAAAGAGAAATAATCACCGAGAGTCGCTTCATTTGTGAATGAACAGAGAGGCGAGCCTTGAACACACACACACACACACACACACACACAATAACACGCACACACACACTGACAGACCGATTTGAATGATTCAGCGTATCGAGCTACATTGAGGCTGCCAGTTAGCTACTCGTGGTTGATTATTAGCTGTCCGGACCGGCTCGGTCTGACCGGCTGCACTGAGTGACCATTTGGAACCGATTCAGTTACCCCCCTCCCTCTGGGACTGATCGATCTGGCCCGGCACCGACAGGAACCGATTGGATCGTTCCTAAAACTGCGGTGCTGGCTGACCAGCCGCCGGACCCTGGGGCAGAACCGGGCCAAAGCTTCGGTCGGCCTGTCCACGAACAGGCCTCCGTTTCAGGCAGCATGTGTCTATAAGGACGGAAATGTTCCTTTAAATATCTTTAAAATCCAGACGAATAAAGTCTGAATTACTTTTTATTTAAAAAAAAACAAAACACACTGCTCAGTGAATGAGGTCACAAATAAAAGTAAAAAAAAAACTTGATTAAATCATAAAAGAATAAAATGAACAAAACAAAAAAAAAAAATTAGAAAAAGTTTATACAGTCTGTTGCCATGGTAGCAGATCTGCGCTGCATCTTGATCTAAATGCTAACTGAGCATGCTAACACGCAATTACACAAAGACAGTGCTGACATGTAAGGTTTACCCCGTTCACCATTTTCAGTTATTTATAGTGTCTTAGCAGGCTAATGTTTGCTAAAAGGTACAAAGTAGAACCGACGCTGATGGAAAGGACATTAGCTCGGCAGGGATTTGGTCATAAATACAAATTTGTGAACTGATGATAGCGCGACCAAACTTCTTGACGGTTTATCCAGCAGCTGTTGAAATATTCGAGCCTGGACCAAAGAGGTCGACTGACCGGTCGACTGACTTATCCGACCCCGGAGCCACAGCGCTAGCACGGATTACAGCATTAGGCCTCGACCGACCGGATGTTGGGGACTGATTATGATCCCAGTATCTCTGCAGAAGATTTGGTAATACAGAACATGTTGAAAATGCCAGAGTAATTAACACTGACTGACTTAGCAATATGTACTCAAATGTATTGAGTACATATTGCTACTTGGCTACTTTGCCAATTTTATTATTTTTTTATAAGATTGCATGGACTTTCAGTTGGATTTCAAACCTCATTTCAAGTCTCACGGCCATCGATGGATTTAAAGATGTTAAAAGGTTTGAGTTTCACATCTGACAAACAGGACCAGGAGGAATACAACAAAGTCAATAAATGCATGTTCCAATATCTGAATTTATCCAAATATTGGAACACAAATACAAATGAGCAACTTACTGATGAATGACTGTTGTTTTTAAATTTTGTTTTTAAAATTTTTATAGATTTTTAATTTACAGTTATTCTATATAGGCAACAGCCACAGATTAGTGTATTGGCTCCTTCACTAGATCTTTCTGTTACATCTCTGTCCTAATTAGCAATGTTCCTCATTGGTATGAATGAAGAGCAGCGGTTAATAAAGGTCACTTTAAATCTATTTGTAGTCATTTGATAGCTTTAGAATAAAACATCACATAATCCTCTTACATGTTGTTTATCAAAAGTTTTTGTTGCTCAACAGAATCAACATTATTTTGTGACAAAGTGCTAAAATCGCCCCCTGCATTAACCCCATGTTCTCCAAAAGTGGCTCGTTTCTATCCACGATCCCCAGGATGCCTTTCAACGACCCCTCGCGTGAGAAATGCCACCTCGCTGCTTTCTCAGCCGCCGGATTTCAGACGTAGATGTGGTGAAAACAACACAGGAGCAGCAGTCAAGGAGGGGAGCAGTTCGACCTTGATTCAAACCTTAACCTGCCTTCACGCCGCAATGCATTCTGGGCTCTATCCCACTCCCCGCGGCTGTGGATACCGGTAGGCGTGTCTCTGGAGGCAGACTTTTTATTATTTTTTTGTTCCCACACATGGTTGTTAGACACCACGGGAAAATGAGAGACTGACATAAACCTGATGTTTTAGGTCAATACTAAATCCCCTGCTCTCACGCCGATGCTGAAAATATCTGGTAAGTGTCAGTAATATTCATAAAACAAACAAACATGTAAAACAGACAGTAATATCCACTAATTTTCTGTCGCTCCATCAGTATTTACACCGATTTACATGGATTTATCTTTTAATGGCTGACAGGCAATCGTAAGATAAAGACAGAGGGAGATGAAAGTCGGAAAAAAATAGGAATTTTTCCGTAATCCTGCATTTTGAATACTAAAATAGCACTAAGGCCTCAGTGGGTGTGTGATGATGCCCACTCTTAGAAAGCCATTTAATTTTAGTGTATTCCTAAATTAATTTTTCTTTTCAAGAACAAAAATCATATTTATAATCAGAAGACGTGCCAAAAATCCTGGAAGAATTTCCGAAGAAATACATAAGGTCAGTGTTCACTATAAACAGGCTGAATATTAAAACCTGTTTAGCCGGCAGGATATGCAGCAGACAGACTCAAACACAAGGTGCTGCTCCTCTTCTCTGTATGAAAAAAAAGGTTAAACGGAGATTAGAGATGCATCTGATACTTCTGACCGTCTGTCAGCTTTCACCGAGTCCAATTTACGCCGCGGAGCCTCGGCGAAGCTTTGGCGCCCACGACAGGAAGGACCTTTTAGGGGGGAGCTGAGGCTGTGAGGTCAAGGTTAAGAGGTCGGTCACGGTTAAAAGGGACCGGCGCCCGACTGGTGGGAGGAAAAGAGCGATGCGGAAAAAGAAACAAAAGTGCTCTCTGGTATCAGAGTCGGGCGCTTTGGTCGCCCTACTGTCTGCCCCGCCCCATGGTCACGAGGCTTTAAGTGGGGACGTTGAAAAAAAATGTCCCAATATGTCAACCTTCGCCACAGCGCTGACGGAGAAGAGCTGTTATCCACACAAACACAAGCAGTTGCCACAGTTTTCTAGCCCTGGACTTGACGGCCGAGAAAACCCTCTGGTCCATCGAGGCCGACTGATGGTGCGATTTGGTCCATCTTTTTTAGGCGTGTCCCACTAACGCCAGTCGAGTTGGCGTTTTTGTTTTTTTCTTTTCAGCCCCCCCCCCCTCGCTTTTTTCCGGACGCTGGTGCAATGCAACATGGCGATGAACGAAAGCGATGAAAGTGACGTGAATTTTCCAGCTTTGGGAGATTTACACAGTGGATTCTACACAAAGAAACCATATGGTTCAAGGGAAAAAACGGGGAATTCTCAGCATCGTATGACTCAGATCGGATTCCGGCCGAGCCCGGTCCAGGTCTCACGGCAGCAACTGTCCCATTAAAACCCGACTCGTTCTCATTCTCCAGCTCTCGGCATCTTATTGTTGTTCATTAAAGCAGTTCATTACCGAGGCTGCATGTAATTATGCTCGTGCGTGAATTCCCACATGCTCCATTTCAAAATTAGTGGATGTAATGCGAATCTTTATTTAAGCCCTTAAGTTGGTTTCCTGCCGTCCTCGACCTCGACGGAGGGGTCAGAGGTCACCTGCGGCCCCCGGGCTCCTTGCTCGCAGGAGCGCCTCGGCGGAAGGGGACCTCCGAGCAAGGCGCTGACCTGTTTCTTGCTTTTGGCGTCCGGGCTTGACCTCTGACCTCAGCGTTGCAACCAGGTGCAAAACAGGAGGCGGTCAGGTTCACCGGCACGGGCAGCTCGCTGCATTGACTTATCAGATGATTAAAACCGTGCTCACGACTCCCTCCGACAACTTTCCACATTAATGTGACCAGAATAAGGAACAAGTAGAAAAAAGAAAAGAGAAAAAAACAGCTCTCTGTTAAACTGGCAGCTTCACTGGAAAAAAAAGTTTTTATTACATCACATCTGAGAGACTTTTTCTGTCAGACACTGCTGGGGAGAGCGTGGATTTAAAACTATTTTCTCAGCGTGTTTTGAAAGGTTTTTCTGTTACCGAACACTGTTACATTGCTGTCTGCAAGGCCTCTACATTAGTGCTGAATTACTCAGGTCTTGGCTCAGTCTTGAGTCTGACTCGAAGACACTGTTTCTGTAATCTCAGACTTTGTCTCGGTCTCACGGGTGTTTTGGCTCCGTTCTCTCGCTCTCTCTGTAACAGTCTTTGGTCTTGACCGAATCCAGCTGGCTCTTTACCAACAGCGACACGGGGCTGGTAGTGTTTTCGCCATATGAGTGTGTGCATGAGTGTGTGTGTATGAGTGTGTGTGCATGAGTGTGTGTGCATGAGTATGTGTGTGTGTGTGTGTGTGTGTGTGTGTGTGTGTGTGTGAGATCATGGCAAAATGTGGTCCTGGAGACTCCAACAGCAGCGCGAACTACCACAGAAGTGGTTTTGAGTATTTTTGCAGGTTTTTATCTGTCTTTCTGTCTGCCTGCCTGCCTGTCTAGCTATCTGTCTGTCTGATTGTCCATCTGTCTGTTGACAAATTTTACAGGTGTGTAAATAAGAGTTTGAAGATGGGCGTGGTCCGACCCATGGGTACTGAATACTCCTGTAACAATGTAGTAATAATAACTGTGTGCTTATGTAATAATGTAGTAATGACTACTGAGTACTGATGTGATAATTTAGTAATAATAACTGAGTACTCATGTAATTATGTAGTAATAATAAATGCTTAGTTATGTAATAATATAGCAATAATAACTGAGTACTTTATAATAATGTTGTAATGACTGTGTACTCATATAATAATGTAGTAATGACTGTGTACTCATATAATAATGTAGTAATAATAACTTATTACTTGTGGGTCGGATCATCAACATGTTGACGGATGTTGCTGCTGATGTGGTCACATCCTAAGATGGTCTCCACTTCCTCTCTGGTTTGTATAGGTTTTCCTGCCCAGCATCACTGGTCAGACCAGTAGGACAGGTAGGACAGGTCGGACAGGTTGGACAAGTCGGACCAACCAGTAACAGCTTGGCCCAACCAGTCTGTTACTGGTTGGACCGGTCTGTTGTCAGCCGGGTCTTTTGTCAGCCGGGTGTCCAACACCAATATTCTTTAATATTACAGGTGGAGGCACCGCTGAGACTCTGTGGTGCCTCTTTAATTTAAACATTTGTATTTTAGATGTGCGTTGTGAGCCGAGAGATAAATTAATTCTAATAGCCGCAGCTGAGTGGTGGAGAAAGTACTCCAATCCTTTACTTAGGTTGAAGTACCAATAACACGATGTTAAATCACCGTACTCCGTTACAAGCAAAGGTCCCGCATTTAAAACCCCACTTAAGTAAAAGTACAGAGGCTCCATCAGAAAAATGTATTCAGCGCCTTCCCTGCATCATTAGACCTTTACTGTTGCATCAACCTAACTGCTGTTGCCTTATTATCATTACTTTTTTATACTGCTCTGCCTGGTTGCCGCTGGCCGGGTTTTAAACACAGTTAGGTAGTTTAGCCCAGGTGTTTCCAAATTAGAGGTCGTGTTCCCCGCCAAAGGGTCACTGGAGAAATCTGAAGGGCTTGTGAGGTAATTAACAGGGGAGCAAAGAAGAAGAGGACGAAGAAGGAGAAGAAGAAAGAAGAGGAAAAGCAAAGTTCTGCTGCAGGAAAATTTGCATCCATTTATCTGGCTTTTGTCAGATGTTTGCCATTTCTTCGTGGCTAATTGGAGGATTTATGTCGCAGGGGCCTGAGAACAGCTGTTTGAAACGGAATCATCTGAGGATCTTAGAGGGGGGACGTCTTAGAGGGGGACGTCTTAGAGGGGGGATGTCTTAGAGGGGGGATGTCTTAGAGGGGGACGTCTTAGAGGGAGACGTCTTAGAGGGGGATGTCTTAGAGG